>CM070625.1:22191164-22505834 GCA_036346255.1 Ampelocalamus luodianensis
CTTAACCAATGTGTTTGGGTAAGTGATTGTCCAATTATTGGTAGTGAAGAACCAATCAAGCTGTTCTAGAAGTGGATTTTCTTGCATGTTGCTCCAAGTAAAACTTTGCCCTTTAATTGGTAATTCTACTAATCCCAGATTACTAATAAGAGAATTAAAAAACATGATATCATTCATATTTCCTCCTGATTGATTTCGATTGTCCAATGATCTATAAAAGTTAAAATCACCCATTAAAATCCAGTAATCATTGGAGGGAATGTGCAAATCATAAAGCCAAGCAACAAAGTGATGTCGGGCTTAGCCTTCACAAGGCCCATAAACTGAGACCAGAGTCCAAATATCACCAGAATGTTTTGAGGTGAATGAAATCATAATAGCAAATCTATGTTGCTCTTGGACCACCGCATCAAAAAATAGTGCTATTCAAATAACTATAATGCCACCAAATCGTCCATCAGAAGGAATAAAGCCAAACTTGTCGAAGCACTTAGGGGCAAAGCATTTGATATAAGATATATCAAAAGAGGAACGCTTAGTATCTTGAAGACAAATAATTGAACAAGAACTTTCATGAATTTTATCTCTCAATGCATTCCATTTGTCCTCCGAATTGATTCCACGAACATTCCAGCACAAAATGTTCAAGGATTTATGTTGATTTGCCATAAGATAACCAGTTGAGGATAGTAGCTCTAGTATGCATAGCAATACCAGAAAAGTGACCATACAATCACTACTACAGAAAGCCTCATCACAGACGGTTCGGAACCATCATCATAGACGGTTTTTTGAACCGTCTGAATTTTTACGTCTGTGATAACATGCGTTATCACAGACGGTTTTTGAGCTGTCTGTAAAAAAACTATCACAGATGGTTCTTAACAAGAACCGTTTGTGATAGTTACTATCACATATGGTTCTTGTTTATTAAGAATCGTCTATGGTAGTCTATTTTCACAAATAGTTCTGAACAAAAACCGTCTGTGATAGTTTTTTCGATTGAAAAAATCGCAGCGCACTCGCCGGCTCAACGCGGTCTCACCATGTAAGAACAGCAGCAGCTTCCAAGAACAACTCCTCACACAACCAACAAAAATAATTGTTAAAGCATAACTAAAGGATCAAGCCACCACGACCACGGCCACCACCACCACGACCACAAGCACGACCACCACAAGCACCAGTAACACTCCTCCAATGGCTGTGAAAGAGGAGGCAATGGTAGGCTCAGAAATGGAGAAAGGCGTAGATGATACCTCAGTTAAAGTAGATGACCACAATGATCTCATGCAGCAGATGTTCAGCCGGAGTTTTAGGCTAATGATCTCGGAGGCCAGCCACCACGACGACTTCTTCGCCGACCTAGCCAAGTTGGAGTCGGACCCCATGAGCCTAATCTTCTCCAAGGAGTACATGGAGAGCCGGCCTGGTGCGTGATATGTATGCAGGAAATCAGAGGAAAGCAAGGGAAGAAGGGAAAGAACCTGGAGAGAGGGTGAGGTGTCCATCTCTAGCTGAACTCGCCGTCCTACCATGGCAGGCTCAGCTTCCTCGCCGACAGCACGTAGCACTTGGCGCCATTCTCCTTCTCCAGCCACACCCTCTGCTCCCATTGATCATCACACATGTTATATAAGGTGTAACAGCCTTAAGTTAGGGTTTGTATTTCAAATGTAAAATTTTGAGGAGAAATAAAAACTTCTGATGTCTCATGAAGTCATTTGGAAGTTTTCCAAATTTTCCCTAAACAATTTCCAATTCTAAGATTTAATTCTTGTGAATGGAAATTGTTGTCAACAAATTCTTAGCCTTAAAACTTATGATCATGCTCTGGAAATATTTTTCCTGTCATTTTGACCATCTCAGCTACCTCCCTGAAAATTTTCACAATTTTTAGATTTTGTTTGCTATTTCAAATGGCCAAGTCAAACCAGTTTGGAAATCTGGTCAAACCCCTGGACAGCAGCTTGTGAATTTTATTGGGAGAAATCTATTGCATGCAAATTCCTGGAAAAATTACAAAAGGTTGTCCTCTGTCCCAGGAACCTCCCATAAAAATTTCGGAATTTTTGAAGCTCTGGAACCATCTCTAAAAATTCCCCAAACCAGCTCAGCCTTTTGAATTCAAACCCTGGAACTACTGTTCCTTGGGCTCGAACCTAACTCGAGCTCGAGTCCGACCGCACCTAAATGACTCGGTCGCGCCACTTAGCTGCACCGCCCAATCTCGACCGTCCATCTCAGATCCAACGATCAACTCAATCTCGGTCGAGTCAAACCAGCTCGCCACGTCGCGCCAGACTCCGGCTCGCGCCGCTTTGTCACTGTCGCTGACGAGTGGGCCCCTCCTGTCAGGTTCTTCCTCGCCTTCTCCGCGTCTCACCGGAGCTCGCGGCGCTCGCGCATGCACGCCACGCAGCTCGTCGCTGCCACGTCGTGGACGCGTGTTCGCCTCCGGAGAATCGCCAGGAGTCCATCTACCCCCTGAGGTCATCCATTCTCCTTCGCGTCCATTCTCGTGCTTTCTCCGCCCAAATTTCCTCCTCGGCCGGAGAAGAACCCGAGCGTAGCGCCGCCGTATCGGAGCCGCCCTCGAGCCCGCGACCGCACCATCGTGATCCTTGCTCAACACCGCCTCCATTTTGCCCATCCCGGATCCATGTCGTCTAGTGAATCGCCAAGGGTGGTGTCTTCGTCTCCGCCTCCGGTGAGCTCGGTCCCACGAGCTTCCTGGCGTTCTAGTAAGTATCATGCTTCGGCGTTTGGTCCTTTAGGATCGCATTGCTTCCCTGAGTCTAACGGTGATCTTATTTTGTTCTTTGGTACACCACCGAGGCTGTGCGTTCGGTTCTTCTCCGAGCACGGTGTTCCGCCGCCACAACGATTTCGGCCGCCTCGGACCCTCTTCATCGGTGCTATCTTGGGCTTATCCTTCCTGGAGTCGAGGCGAAGCTGCTGCGCACCTTCCCGAAGCTTCTCGTTGCTCGTAGCATCTTCTCTGCGGAAGCCGCACTTTCTTCTCCGCCTCGTTACGCCGCCACCGCGGCATCCTCGAGGCACGGGTCGCTGCCATCGAGTTCGCGAGCTCTCGCGAACCCGTAGGTATAACCTTTCGCCTAGAAACTCTCTGGTTGGCTAGATCAGCTGCGCGACCGCGCCGCCGTCCCCGTGCTCGTCGGTGAACCGCCGGCAGCGTTAGAGCTAATCCCCCTCCATTAGCGTTAATCATTTTATGTTTGTATCACTGTCCTGTGGGCCCTCCATAGTTAATCGCGTTTAGAAATTTTAATCCAACCGTTATTTATCCTCCGAGTCTCTGTCATGTGGGTCCATGTTGTCGCTAATGTTTGTGTAAACTTGGTTATACGTGTCCTCTTTGGAGAAGCGTATTTCTGTTGTAAGTTAGAGTGCGTTCGAGTGGCCGGGCGTAATCGAAATTACACCTTCGACGTCACCTTCTGCGGGGCGGGTCGAGTCGACTCGTCAGCTCCCTCGCGGCCCCATTGTCGATGGCGTGGCTAGCTGGTTGTCGGTAGAGAAAGTATTGAATGCTTTAGTATTTCTAAATGTATTTTCATTTGCCTTCGTTAATTCAATTAAACTTAGAAAATGCATAACTAATTCAATTTTTCTCCAAATTGCATGAAACCAGTTCTGTTAATTTTCATTTTAGAGTTACTATTTACTAAAATTAGTTTCAACCATGTCTCTGTTAGCAAAAATCTGGTTATTGATTAATTGGTGTATTATGTATTTTCCAAATTAGAAAATTCATATCTCTTTCAATAATTGTCCAAATCCAGTAAAACCAACTTTGTAAATTTTCATTTTTAGTGTACTAATTATCAGGATAGGTTTTAGATACTGTTTCTGTTCATGAAAATTTGTTAAGTAATTAACTAGTGCTTTAATGTGTATTTTAGCTTAGAAAATTATTAGAAAATTCTTCACCACCTTAAATAAGTTATTCTCTGTTTCTAAAAATGTGTTAGACCATGCTTAGGCTGCTGTGTGAGTTTTGGTATGTTTTGTTGTTTTTGATTGATTGAGTTTTGTCGGTGTTATTTGTTCTTATTTGCTGTTTTTGCTCGATCGATAGATTGCGGCGATTAGGTGTGTTTGAGTGAACCTCGCAGCAGTTGATATTTCGAGCAGCAGCAGACGAAAGCAGTTTGATCATGTTAATCCCAGTATTTTAAAGTTTAATATTTTTGTTTCACAACCATTGCTTAATTTGTGTTAAATTGATTAGTTGCCTATCCTGTGGGTGAAATTTTGATCTCTACTACGAGCCTAGGTTCATGATGTGATTAGAGTCCGTTGGATGAGCTCTTATCACTTAGTAGATTACTCTTAGCCATGCTTAGCTTCCTGAGATTTGGCGATCATCGACTTAGTCGATGATCTTGATCGTTCTTATGTTTGGCTCATGTTATGTTAATTACAAAATTAAAACTGAAAACAAAAACGATTTAGACGCGGGCACAATGGTAAGATGGTGTGATTCTTGGGTGTGATTGGTGCCCGGTCAATTAAGGACCGAACATCTTGTGAGTGAATTTTTATCCAGCATTTCGCGTAGAGTATATGGGACCTCTCTTGACCTAGTACTTTGGCGTGTATTGGCTCCAGTCGCAGGAGGTCGCAGGAGGGATGGTGTTGGGAGCATGGTAGTTGTCCAAAAGCTTTACCTGAGTGGGTAGTTGTCTTTCGGCTTTACCATGTAAGCGTATGGATTTCTATCCATCGAGCGGCTCGAGTTAATACACAATATTGGAAAAAGTCTCGTAGGACTTAGTCGTGCCATCTACCTTCTAAGTGTGCTTTGGCTTAAAGGCGATGCAAGTGTGGGTATAAGCTTTTCAAGAGTTAGACGCAACCTTTAAATTAAAACTTGTAGGTGGTACGAACGGGATTCGTGCTTATGTTGTGGTGACTATTGGGATAGTCACTTCTAGGTGGTTACTTGTATCTATCTTTATTTCGCAGTTATTTCGACAGTAAAAATGAATTGCAAACTTGCCTTTAAACTGTATTACATTATTGCAAATAAAGTTGGCTTTATGCAAATGAAACATATGGCCTCCACCAAATAAGCCTGCATGTAGCATATGAACAGGTCTGCTAGCTCACACGTCAGTCTTGCGAGTATAAAAACAATTTTTGTACTCAGATGCTTTGCTTAATGTTTTTGTTGTAGAGGAAGAAGGTGAGCCCCACGGGCCTCACTTCTGTGAGTTGTGCTGCCGCTTCGTGTATGACGACTAGGCTTGGCGGTCCGGTCAGATGCCTTGTGGGTTGAAGGCACGCTGATTGGCTTTGTTTATAGCCATCTTATGGCACTTTTGCTTCCGCTGTCGTTCTTCTGTTATTTTTTATGTATCTTTTGGCCTATCGGCCTTGGTCTGTAATAACTCTGCTGCTGTTACTTTCTGTTAGTTGCGTGGTGTTTGGACTCTATGTTTGGAATGGAGTTGATGCATACCTTTGTGGGAGGTGCGTATACTGCTTTCTGGGAAGTATACACATCTCAAGGCTCGGTTTATTTGATTTGTGATGCTAGGACCAGGTGGTTGGTTAAGCATTACAAGCCAAATAAATTGGGGTCCTCACATAAGGACAACCTCAAAATATTTTGCCTCCCTCGAACGGGTTCAAAATTTTTCAAACTCTCGCGCTACAAATCATAGACGATTTCATACAAAAACCATCTGTGACGACATATCATAGATGGTTCATATCATGAACCGTCTGTGATAAGTATCTCATCATAGACGGTTTGTATTAAAAAATCCGTCTGTGACTTGATTTTACCATGGCTTGCAATTTTCTTACTCTCTGACGATATATCACAGAGTAAGAAAAAATTCAATCCATGGTAAAATCCATGTCATGGACGATTTGTATTAAAGACCGTCTGTGATGAGATACATATCACAGATGGTTCATGATACAAACCGTCTGTGATATGATGACATATCACAGACGGTTCGTATTAAGAACCATCTGTGAAATATCACAAACGGTTCGTGATACCAATCGTCTGTGATATGACAACATATCATAGACGGTTCGTATTAAGAACCATATGTGATAAGTACAACACAAATGGTTCCAAAGGAACCGTCTGTGATGAGACGTCTAGTATGACCTGATTTGTAGTAGTTAATTGGTACAGTAAGTGAAAGAGAAGCAAAGAGTACCAATCAACCAAAAGGTGAGTTACTTGAGAAGCTTATCATTAGCAATATCCTAAAAACAGTACCCAACAAACCAGCCAGGTATATCCCCATCATACTCTAAAGTGATATGATAATTATAGCCAGAATAAATCCAAAGAGTCAAGTGAGACCAAGCAAGTATAGTTATGAGGGAAATTAGATGATCACTAGTCTAGCAAATGCTAGTAGCAAAAAGGATAAAAGATGATCTCTTCTAGGAATCTATCACTAGGACAACTGTAGTGTCCAATATCATGAGGAGTTCACTCGTCTTGTTCATCTTGTGGATTTGTCAAGAGCTTGTGAGTCAAGATGTCCTCCACGGGCACCTCACATCCTCTCCCCATGGATTGCATCATGGGAATAGGAAATTCTGGAGCTGGAGGCCTTGAAGTCGAGGC
Source organism: Ampelocalamus luodianensis (assembly GCA_036346255.1). Classification (NCBI taxonomy): domain Eukaryota; kingdom Viridiplantae; phylum Streptophyta; class Magnoliopsida; order Poales; family Poaceae; genus Ampelocalamus; species Ampelocalamus luodianensis. Next base: position 22,197,790 of record CM070625.1, read on the forward strand.
TGAAGAAGAGGCCATGTTGATTTATGGTGCATTAGTTGTCACTGAACGTTTCACTGGGGAAGATCTCCTCCAACATCTGGAGACCGCTTCAAGATGAGAATGCTTAAAACCATCATTTGGGGCATTGATTCTAGGGCTACACCTTACATTAGCATCCACAAGGGGCGTGACAATTCTTTTACCTCTTTTTTTCTTTAGCAGTAGAGGTGACAAAGCTGTACTTGCTGAAGTTAGGCTTGCTGACTCACTGACCAAAGTAGAATCCACATTGGAGCTAAGTTTGTCTTGTCTAAAGGTTGAACTTCAAAGTGAATCAGAGACCGAAGAAGAAGTAATGACAGGATGGGCTTGTAAAGCACAATGGCCTTATTCTGATCTTCAATAGATTTAGCTACAATGGCTAACAAACTAGGGTCAGATTGTCCAAAAGACAACTTTCTAGCCACCTTTAGACATCCAAAAGACAGAGTCGGCAAATCAAATACTATAGGTCTTTTTCTTTTAGGCTAACATCCAAGCAGACTGTAGAGGGAGGTTTAGCAAGATTCCCTTGGAGCGACTTGTGAATGACTGTAATTCTAGATTTTCCCTCAAAGTATTGGTGACACAGATCCTACACTATCATAGCTGCTGAAGGTGCCAGTCCAAATTGTATGCCAACCTTCTTTCTTATAGACATATCTGTCTCTTGAAATAAAGGCAAGTCAACTTCTCGATCACTACCATGAGCAAGAAAAAAGCTAACCGAAGCGGATGTTGAAGAAGATCCCAAAGAGAATGAATGAGTGGCTTGATGTAGATCTTGAGGAATGGCAACATCAACATTGGCAAAATTCTCCACCCCTCCCAATTGCTAGCCTGATCATTGTGAACTTGATTTGCCCAATTTTCCCAAATTGGGTTAGGTGCCTGTGGAGCAATGTTGAAAACCAGAGGTGGTTCCAAGTTCTAACCCAAACCCATAGCATTATGCAAGTTGATAAGGAGCAGAAGCTCCTCCTCCTTAGGAAAAATATCTTCAAAGTCTGAATTGAGAATAAAAATATGAATTGTCTAGGATTGACCTTGTCCTCTCTGTGGGTCGCCCTTCTTAATTACTAGTCGACGAGGCACAACATCTAAGTCATGGATTAATACTTTTACAAGCACCCTTCCTTTGAGACGATTAGATTCATGCCATTGAATGAATTGCCCAAAAGTGGATGTAATATCCCGCTTAAAAATCAATAGTTTGGAATTAAGATATTTGAGTGTTGTAGTTAAACTTCGGAATTTGAGAGAGTTTTGGGCCGCCATCCCATAGTCACAGGGGGGAAGAGCTAGCCTAAGAGGCCCAAGGCCCATGGGAGGCCAGCAGCCCATTTGAAGGCAAAGGAGGGGGGATAAGCCACCAAAACCCTAGCCTATGCTAGAGTACCGATGTACCTACTACAGTAACGCCATCATCTACCACAGTACCACCACTGCTACAGTGACCATCACCCCCTTGCTGATGTCCAAGAAGAGGGAGGGAAGGAGAAGAACCCTTCGGGTGCTGCCGACCAAGGAGAAAAGAAGAGGGAGAAGGAGAAAGGAAGGGGAAGTGGAAGGAGTTCCACGTGGGGATTGTTCAGCGAGTTCATTCATATTTTCCTAGGGTAAATCTCTAATCCTCGCTGTTAGTCTAATTATTTTCGAGGAGATGTTGTCGTTTAGTGATTCGTTGATCCTGTTGAATTTGAATCGGTATTCTGCAGTCATCTTGTTCGGCAGATTAGGTCTAGATCAGTGCGAAATTAGAGGTTTTGGTCTCCTAGAGTTATGTGGGAAATTGCTTTGGCTTTTGGGAAAGTATTAATTCGTACTTTTTGGTTGGATAATGAATTAGTTATGATTTTTGCAAGTCTGGGTGCCCGTTTAGTCTCTGGTTTTGGGCAGCGAGCTTAGTTCTATGATTTAGGGTCTGGAGATGGACGAATCTGGTCGGTTGATCCACACGAGTTGTGTAGATAACTTTATGATGAATTTAGAGAGTCCAATTTCATTTTTTTGGACATTTAGAATGAAAGATATGAATTTTTGAAGTTAATATTGTATTTTGCCCTTCTGTCGTGGACAATAGAGAAAGATTGGGCTGTTAGCAACCTTTGTTGCATAGAGGGGATAATTGTGATAAATTTATTGAGGAAGCTAGTTTTCTGTAGTTTCCAGAGAATCTTAGAACAATGGGTTTGGAGGAACCAAATAAAAGTTATGAAATTCCCAAGTCAGTAGTACCGAAGATGGCAGAACGGTCTTCGGGGTTAAAAATAAATGCTTAGATGGGATAATTTGATCTTTCGGTCACCTGAGAAGTTGTAGCTATACTTGTGTAGATTCCAGGAAATTTGGATTCATGATTTTTGGAGTTTTGACTCAAAAGTTATCGATTTTCCTTTGATAGCTGTCTGTTTGGACAATTGGGATTTGTGAGTGTAACGGTTAAGTTTCGGGTTGCGATTAGGAGCGATTGATTTCATTTTGTTTCATTGCTATGATGTTCACTTTTGAATGGTATATTTAGTATACTTTACGGTTGCTAGGTGGTGGTGAGCACCGGGGTTAAAGTCTTCCCATCGTTGTTGTTCGTCTCGCGATTGAGGCAAGTGCAAACAGTATAGAATGAATTGCGATGCAGTATGCATGATAAATGCCTTGGTTTACTTATGAGTTTATCTCTAAGATACTGTCGCTGAATGCTATTTCTCTCATGTTGGAATGAAATTATGAAATTCAATTGCATCATGGCATTCATTTCTGATTCTTGGACTACTTGGTAGCTAAGCTTTATTTCTTTTGAGGTCCCCGTCATACATTGGACGGGCATGAGGTCCCCGTCATGTATTGGACGGGCATGGGTCCCCACACTCGTAGAGTGTGGGCTTGAGGTCCTTGTGCCTAAGGGCACAGACTTGAGTATGCATTGACGGATGCACTACTTGGCATTACCAGTAATTGCAAAGAAGAAAAAGAGAGCATTTTGACATATGTATTGCATTCAAGCATAAGAGATTTATTATGGTTCCTTGTTGATGTTCATATGAGAACTTGATACCCTCATTGGTTGTTCTTGAAATTTTGTTTATTATCACTGTTGTACTTGGCTGAGTCGTGGACTCACGCTTGTTGTTATTGCTCTTTTAGGTACCTCTCAAGGCAACGACATGCATGGGAAGGGGTAGTTTGATGCACTTCACACATAATCACCCATGGCAAATAAATTAGCTTATTTAGCTAAAACTTCGTGTAATTGTCATTACATTATTTTCAAACTGTGTTCATCCTTCATGGTATTTGATTTAATTGTAATCGTGGTAGTCAAGTTTTATCATGGATATTTCATTTATGCTTTTAAATCTCATATGTTGATTTATTTACTTCTATTTGATAGAATAAACTGAATGACTTGATTAGTCTTAAAGAATAAACTGAATGACTTGATTAGTCTTACATCCTCGTAATTCTGTTGAGCTTTGATGATTTAAATTTGTTTGATAAAGAGCTACTCTCATTGTATACATATAATTGTTTGGTTCGATTATTGGTTGAGAAAGAGTGGAATCCATGCCTAGGTTATCTAATTGATTGATGGCATTCTTTAACCTGACTAATTATAGCTTGTGTTAGATCTTGTTGGAACTAAATCATTTGTGGTTGTATGTATTGTTGAAATTGTGTTAACAAGTTTAAGTAAAGTGGGTTATTAGGTAGTTTAGTAGCATCCTAGGCTCTAGGTTGGGCTGGGGTGTTATAGTGGAGACCGAATGTGCTACATGATGAGTGTGCAAGTAATCCAAAGGGAAGCCTAGCATCATAATCCAACCTACTCTAGTGAAGGTTGAAGATCTCCGGTTAATTGCTTCATCATGCTTTGGAAAAGCAAAGTGTGATCATCATCTAACTGACATGGTTGTCAGAAAATTTGAGTATCTCTTCGTAAAACTAAACTAAACTGGAAAATTCCAATGCCAAGGGGATGAGCAGTGAAACCTAAAACACGTACACTAAGCACATTTTGAACATAATCCCTGATTTCATGAAGGGCTTGCTCTTTCTGTGGACAAGGATTTCTGGTTCAACGAGCAATTGCAAAACTCTCGTGAGCTTGAGAGGGAGCCCATTGAAGACAAGGTCAACACGCTCTAACCTATGTGGACCTCCATCGTCGATGTCCAGGCCCTTTGGAACAAAGCGAGCAGGATTGGTGATGTCAAATTCAGCCATGAGCATCGGGTGGAGGGGAATGTGTGGCGAAACATGTGACACAAGAGTCAAATTGGGAGAAGAGTTGGTTTGAGGAACCACAATCGAACTAGGTGAAACTACCAGGGTAGACGAAGGGTCTTGGTCGGCATGAATTCCAAGATTTTTGTGGGTTGGGTTAGCGTGACTATCGGAAGGAGCGTGGGCGGGCCAGATTTCCTTCCTTGCACCACCGGAATCCAGAAGTTTTTCCTTTTTTTCATGACAACTTTTTTCAATATGCCCATAATTGAAGCAAACACGGCAACGTATAGCGGAACCACAATCTTTTGCCTTATGGCCCACACCCAAACAATTTTGGCAAATAACTAAGCTTAATAGGAATGTTTTTTCAGCGAGGATCAAATGACGCTCATTAAGGATAATCGTACCTTGATGGCTAGACCGAGAATTGTGCAAAGATTGCTCCTGAAAATTCAGGCCAAATGATTTGAATTTGAGAATAGGCCGTCGGTGATTAGCCGGAGAACAAGATGCCACCGAAGAATTCAACTGAGTATTCCTGGACGAAGTCTCACTTGAGGAATCCAAATGCAAATCATGCTTTGGGTGAATGAAAATGGTACCCACTTTAACCGAGGAGAGGTTATCAGACTCTGCCCCAGACTTAGGCTGAAGAACTTGCTCCAAAGTCGGGCAAAAGAAACTTTGTTAGATGAATGAGAGGCCTTTTTTCTGGACTGCCATCACACCAGAGATAAAAATGAATAGTAAAATCCTTTGAGACTATTGTCCGATGAGCATAAACAGCAAAACCCACATGTTTGGAGGCGACCAAGAATTGAAAACCATAATCATAAGCTCGATGAACAAGAAAACCCTTAGGAACACCATCAAGACAACAGTGTAGTGCTGTGGCCATCTAGTATTCCGTTAAACGGAACGAAAAGGCGAAAAAGAGACAAGTAGGAAAAAACATTTAGAGCCACCAAAAGAACCAAAACCCACTGAAGAATCATACCGTTGGAGAATGTAGTCAGCAAATGATGAGCCCACAAAGACATCCCAATCAAAGGATTAGGCCATGAGAGATCAGTGAGTAGAATCAGCAGGGTAATCCCCACTCACCTTTGGAGACACTGCTCTCCCCACATCAGTGCACGCTGACAAAGGGCAAGGCGGCGCAGCACAGCCTCCCCCGCTTTCCTCGTCGCGACGCTCCCTTCTCTCGAACAAACCCTAACAGCTTGTCTTCCCTCCCAATCAGCACCACCCCCAGACCTTTCATCTACCTTCACCTCCCCCAGGAATAGCCCCGTCACTGGACGAATCCCCGGTTCTTGGCATCAATGAGGCATGCGTGATGTAGTCCCAACCCTTGGCGGCCAACACGGTTGCCTAGCGCGCGATGGTACGAGGTAACGCCAGCGTGCGGCTTACGAAGAGGAGGCAGTCGTGACGCTAATATTCCATCTCCATTGGGCCCTGCACAGCAAAGCTATCGAGTAGGTTATGCTTCAGTTCAAGTAATTAATTCCTTCGTCCAATTTTATTCTTTGATAGACATTATTATTTACAAAAAAACAAATTCACATCGAAGCCTTATGAGCTAAGCTTAGGACAACAATCAATGGCTTTCTTTGTGTTAGAATCCCTTCCTAATCAAGACAGCAATAAAGCGATCTTGGACTTGAACTGAGGATTCAGAATCATTTGATTTAACTGATCTTATTCGCGTAATGCAAGTTATGCCGCTCTTACTTTTTTAGCTTTATATCTGCTTCATAAGAGTTTATTAATCTGCTTTGGGTACATGTTCTAAAAATAATGCTTTAGGTTATGCGTATAAAGAATTGTTTGACGGTGTTAAATTGAACGAGTTTGGTCAAGCGATTGCTTACTTTTTATACAATTTGTTGTAAACTCAACCTATTGTTATTTCACTAATTTATTGATTTTTGTTGTGTGGAAAATATCTTATCAGGTTGGATTACAAATAATTAAAGTTTTGTTATTTGTTTCCTAGCGTGGACACGTAGCAAAGAGTACGGAAGACATAGTGCTGGAGGCACAACGCGGACCACAATAGAACTCAGCTATGTGTCTTGATGGGTTTACGGCGTGGCGCAAGCCAAGCCAAGCCAAGCCAGGCAACGATGGCACGGCGTGCTAGGGTAATATATTTTTTACCGCATAAGTTTGTTATATCTTCTATTGAAATTACTTGCATTGATGTCATACCAAGCAACATTCACAAAACCGCTCTCAAATCACGGCAACGACTCAACGAGTTTTCGGATAACGCGGGAGCTTCAGTTGTTGTTGAAAACGATATCTCAAAGAGTGACGTCCCTAATAGAATTCAGAATAACCTGCAACATACTCATCTTTTTTTTGCACCCTTTCTGTATCAGAGCTCGACTAGGCGTCGTGCCGAAGCCAAGGTTGTGCTGTAGGTTTAGGCGCTGAGCACAGCAATACATGTAGAGACACAACGGGGTTGGCATAGATCTCAATAATAATGGCTCAATGTGCTAGAGTAATATATTTTTTTATCTATAGCAAAGCACGGACACTCAGCTAGTTTTTTTAATTGTGTCAACCGGGTCTTGAACTCAAGATTTTTTGGCTTTGACGCCATATTGAGTTGTATGTACCAATCAATTTACCCATAAACTTGAACTGATAAAGAAATGTGGACAATATACTTAAACAGGTGCCTCTGCTACATCTGTAGGAACCGATTCCGTCGAAAGGCTGTGAGAAGGCTGAGTGGAATTTAGGCAGGGTCTCAGCCATCTCTCTAAGAAAAAACAACTTCAGTTGATTAGGTGTAGCAATTGCTTACTACTTGATTAGTATAATGTCCTTGCGTTACATGACATGACTATTCTTCAAATAGAAAATCATAGGAATATTGCGTACATTATCGCTGCGAAGTCCTTTTTTTTTTATGTACCAGCCACACGCCTTGGCATCCGAAAATTCGGAACGTTTTCTTTTGCAAAAGGAAAGAAAAAGGGTACAAGTTTTCAGTGGTTTCATCTCATGATATGCCTGAATAAGACTGCAGTGCTAGAGAAGTATAGTGCACGCCTTGGTCGCCAATTTCGTCTTGCTTTCTCTAAAAAAATTGTTTTGCATCTGCCCCTTTGTCTTTAGTAAGAGAAAAAACAAAGGACCAGTTTGGGTGAGACGCTTGAATAAGTTCCAGGCGGTAGAGTGCAGGGATGCACATGCAGGATTCGGATTCTGTAGAAAATGCAGAGGATACGGTGTGAGCAGTGATCCACGTTGTGTGAACAGTGTAGCAACGGTGAAAAGAACTGTATCATTTTTACTGTAGCTAAACGTTATAACAATTTCTCTCGACTTTCGCTTTGTGATCCTGTAGCAACTCTGTATTGAGAATAATAATGCCGATGATCCCTCTCCGCACATGCATGTGTGGTCTTGGATTGATTACCACACCTATTGATTACCACCGATGATGCTGTGTCACATTTAAAACGTGGGTTTTTTTTGGGAAATCATGGATGAGTTGTCCAAATTCGTGCAAAATTTCTTGGACAATAGAGGGCGGAGCCAACATTTAAGAATGACAGAGTAAATAAGTTATATAGTGTAATTACGTTTGATGAAGATAACTAAATAACATTAACGACAATAAAAATCCTCAGAATATAAATGGTTACAGTGTAAATTTGTCTCCTTAAGCACCGCCGACTAGATACTGTTGGCGAGCTGCTCCCTTTAGTAAATATGCATAAAAGGATATTAGAGAAGGACATATCTTAGCCACATGTCTAATCGGGCATTATTATGATGATGTTCGCCGGTATCTATCCGTCTAATCTATCTACATAGCCTTTCGAAAAATCGAATCAAAAGACAAGTTCGAGCGTGCTTAGTGCTCTCCACCGGAGTAGGCTCAAGGTTCAAGTCTCCTCGTGACCTTATCGGAAGCATCACATTCACATGTGGTATCCTTGAGGCCACCTCACCATAAATCCATAATGGACTTGGGGGGCTCGTGTCCACTTTCCAGGTCTCCGGGGCGCCCTATGTCATTATAGATTTATTATAGGTGCTTAGAAATGTATAGGGAAAGACGCGCACACCAAATTTAATACATTTGGTGGTACAAGTTCGGCACAATACATTAAGATGACTTGGGGCATGTTTGCGTCATGCATAAAAATGCTCTCTATGAAAAAAATTGATGTGGACTAATTCAGTGTTTTGGACCGGATTAAGCGACTAGAGTAGAGGTTGAATAAATCCACCTATCTTTTTTATTCAACTTCTTTATCACTCCAATAGCTATAAAAGCTACGAAGGTCCAAAGTACAAGAATACAGCAGAAATCTTACGTTGAAATAAAAAAAACCTAGAGATCAAAGATCCACTGCCAGTCTGACCGCCGGCTGCAAGAACAACAGCCCGAACTGATCTCCAAAAAACCTAACTTTTGATTCTAATATCCAAATCCCCTAAGATTTCAAACATAACTCATCAAAAAGGTCAGAAATTTATTCCAATCGACGATCGGGACGATTGAAACCAAAGTTTCACTATTTTCTTAAATGAGATCAAGAGAGCACAAAAACAAGGGAAAACCAAAACTCAAAAGTTTGCTCGTGGGTGGAAGATGGTCAAGATGACCCTAGATCAATTCTCATAAGTCCTAGCAAACTAGATCACAACAGACCAAATCAAAACCCTTGGAACACAAAAATCCTAAAAGCATCAAAGAGAGAGTAAGAACAAAATAAAACTCATTTTGGGGCAAACTTGCTTGGATTGATTCGAGTGATCATAGGTTTACCGCCATTCCACCATGGAGGACAAAAGCTCAATACTTGAGTACTCAATCAATCCATTTATCTCAAACCCTAGCCACCTCTATCTCTCCACTTTTCCCAAATCACAAATAATGGTTTCCTAAGCTTAAGTGGATGAGTGCAAATCTTGCACTTCTCCCTTTTATAGTAAAGGTTAGGTCTAAAGATAAAATTTTATTGGACACCTGTAAAGCTCACACACAAAGGGGTCTACACTCATGCAGGCTTCTCAATGCGGATGACGAACTAGCTCTCCCGAATCCATCTCTTCATGATCTTCATCCTTCTCTTGATCTAACTAGTTCTCCTTTGCGTCGTCCCACACCACGGTTTCTCTAAGGTCATCAACCTGGTATTTTAGCAAAGATATCAAAATAGACCTTCTCGACCCTTCTCTAAAGATCGAGTCCAATCAACGTGAAGCAATCCCATGCTTCGCCATAAGTAGTTCATCAATAACTATCTTCATGTTGGCAAGTCTCTCCCATTCGACTTCCACTGAAACCATCATGACACTTGGACCGACCCTAAGTCACTTGATGTAAATTGTTCGGTCTTTCTTGTCCATCTTGTGCTATACTTAAGTCCAACTACTTCACCCAGCATCCTCAATCGTTCTGGACCTCGGCTCTGATAGCCTATCCTCGTTGTTGACCGTAGTTGATTTTAAGCCGCTGCACAACAATAGACCAAGAGATCGATTCCGAGCACAAGTTCCTCGCAACTTGACCCACGTTAGCCAAACACATGCATCATGTAACACCTATGCACTGACAACCATGACTTTGCCCAAACCCACAAGATCATTGCACCTTACTGTGAATGACAGCTCTAGCCGGTCTGACCGCCACCTAGCCAGTCTGACCACCAACCTTTGGTCGGTCAGACCGCTCCCAAAATTATCCCAAGGACTAGAAAACTCTTTCTCTGGAAATTTCAATAAAACTCTATCTCAAACCTCCATTTTCTATGAAACTTTGTGCAAACTCACGTCCTAACACTCCCACATAAGTGTTTTAATGCATTCCTCAAAAATCAACTTTCCAACTCCAGCCAGTCAGATCGCCACTTTTGGCCGGTATGATCGCCGAGCCTTGGCCGGTCCGATTGCCTAAACCTGACAGCCAGCAGCACTTTGCTAAAACTGAGAGTTTAAACCCCAAATACCTCGACACCATTATCAATTGTTCAATACTAAGATTGTGATCATACACATGATCTCCCCATTTAGAGATCTAATGGTACGACTAGACAAGTTTCAGGGACCTACCTTTAACGTGTTACACTATTTTTCCATCACTTAAAGATTATAAATTAGTTTTAGGAAAGCAAGTTTTAATATGTTAGTACGAGTTTATAGATTACCTTGTTTGGATGGATTTAAGAAAAACGAGTTTTAACTAACACAATGTTTGGTTGAGATCATAATCATACCATCTTCATGGGAAGGCGGAGTAACAAATTCTTGATAATTATTCGATAGCTGTGTTGAGCAATGCATGCATGAGCTGCTCACCGGCCCGCAGCTCGTTCATTCTCATGAATTTGTGTTCGACCTCTTGTTTGCTTATCACAAGTAAAACATCTCATATATGCCTTCGAAACTCTCGTTCATTGGTCACCACAGCGATGTGACACAATATATTTGACACGACATGCAACGTCGTGCACACGGATGGAAAAAAAATGTACGCCGTTGAGTTGCTAGGAACGTGGATACACGAAACTTGTTTTCTGGAAAACATGATGGGGCCGTTTTCCACAATACTAGTATTTTAAGTTTTAGCAAAAACCAATTTTTGTTACGTTGGTTTTACCCTCTCCTCCCAAACTCCCAAACATGGTTTTAGGTTGTTAGGTGCTTAAACGTGTTTAGCAAAATCTGGTTTCGATAAAACTGGAGATCCAAACCAGTATTTTGATGCACTTACACGAGTTCAGGAGAAAACCAGACAATTTCGAAACTACTTTGTGCAAATTATTACCCAGATTAGTAGGCCATGCATATGATATGCAGAGTTACAATTTATTTTTTGTGAAGATCTGTCATTCGTAGCACTTGTTACATCCTTCGATGAGACTACATGACAAGGGAAGGGTCGGGGAACTGCAAATTCTTTTTTATTTTGGCCCTTTGACGTCACTTAATTGCAAAAACAGCTTATGTCCCGTTTTATTTGCAAATCTAGCCTCCTCTCTCTTTTCGTGGTCGGGGAGTCGAGAAGGTCACTTTCCCCACTCGGGGAGTGCGGAAAGGCACGGGAGGCTGGCCCAGCACAGGACCGGCCACTTGCCGCGGTGCGTGAGCGCGGGAAGGGCCTTTTTACGGTGGGCGAGCGCGAAAACACCTCGGTTCCGCGATTGTCGTCCATTCCCGCGGAGATTCGCGCTGATCACCCACCTTCCACGCTCACCGACCGCGGTAAGAGAGGGAGGGGTGCTAGATTTGCAAATAAAATGAGATATGAGCTATTTTTGCAATTAAGTGATATCAGAGGGCCAAAATAAAAAAGAATTCAGGAATTGCGGACATATGGTTGTGTGGGACGCAGATCAACTTTAGCAGTAGTAGTTGATCTGGCCATCCAACAAGGAACCAATGTCTAGGATCAGTTGGCCTCCTGCTCCCTCCTTTTTCTCTGCTGTTTAGAACTTCAAGAGACTGTCACTGCACTTGTAATTCTTCTCCCTTTGATAGACAATTAAAAACGAAATGAATCAGGTGCAAAATTACAGATTGTTATGAGAAAAATAGTTGAGGTCCAATTTCCCCTCAAACTGAATGTTTGACATCCATTGCAGTACAAAAGAGGATATAATAAGTACCTCCTAGCCTAATCCCATGTACAAAAGTTTGCATTATCCAAAAGCAGATTCATCAATTGTTTCCAAAATCTTTAGAAGGCACTAGAAATATGAGCTTTAACAAAGCATGAGCTCACTTTCATCAATTTTTTTTGTCGGAACTACCATCTCTCTAAACCTTCAAAGGAATGATGATTACTGCCATCTTGAACACGATCAGAACTATGAAAAAAGAAGATACTAGCATAATCAGATTAATTGTTAGCAAATGTAAGCAGTTAATTGTTGTACACCTTTGAAATTTTACTGATGTATTGTGATTAGGAGGGAAATGAAGTGAGGATCAAGCAAGTTGATGGACTAGAAGTCCGGGAAAAGGGAGGGGGATTGGCGCTACTACTGCCCCATTTCTGTGTTTTTTCCCTCCAAAAGAAGTTGTTAGAAGCCAAGAGGAAAGCTAAGGGTGGGAAAAGGTCAGGCAGTGAATCTTTGTAACATCCCAAGTTTTGCCCTGTTTAAAAAATTATTTAAAAATAATTAATTCAAAGATTTGGATTTTAATTAGAGTTTATGCTAAATCAAATCCAAATACAGATCTCAATTTCCATCTTCAATCAAATCAATTTCTGAAATTCAAATCCAAATTCCATCGTCTCAAATTTAAATCTTTGATCCAAAATCAAATCAATTCTGGGCCGAATTAGAATTCAAATTCTGAATTTGAATTCATCTCTCTCCTTGATTTCAAATTCAGCCAAAATTTAAATTTAAATTTAAATTTGAAATCTCTCAAAAAATTTAAGTCTTCATTTGGGATTTTGGGCCAAAATCCATTTCCGTTTTTCTTTGTGCCTTTCTTTTCTTCACTGGCCCACAGCCCACTGCCCACTTCTTCTTTCTTCCTTCCTTTCTTTCTCTGTTTCTGACTTTCTATCTTGCGCCCGCACCACACTGCCGCCAACGTCGTGCCCGCCCTACCGATTCGCCCCCAAGCTAGCACCGTGCCAGGCCACACCTAAGACGTCCCCGTGCATTTTGTACTGCACCAGTGCCGCCCCGACCGAGCGCCACACCCGCGCCACGCGAGCTCTGTCCACGCTGCCCACGCCATCAACACCCACTACTGCGGGCATTCATTCTCCCTGTCGTTTCTCGTCACCATCAAGACGGCCGAAACCGTCGCCATGACTCCTTTGCGCCTATGTCCGCTCGATTGTTGTCTTGCCCTATAAATGGGAGCACAATGACCTCCTTCTTCCTCTTTACCCTCCATCCAACTCCCTCTATCCCAGGAGCTCCGTCGCCACCGTGAGCTTCTTCTTCCCGAGCGTCGGTTGCCACCCCATTCCGCGTTCCCATCACTTCGGTGAGAATTTTGCTAACCCAACCACATCACGCCGTGTACCCGAGATCCATGAACTTTTTCCCTCAATCTATTTCACTTTTGCCGCAACACATCACCGGAATTCGTTGTCTTCTTCCTTCCGACCAAAACTCCTCCGTCACCCGATCTCCTTCTCCGGTGAGTTCCGAGCCGAGTGGACCTCGACATCACGTGTTCCCGGTCTTCCTCAACCCATCCCCTACCTCCATTCGGCCTCGCCGTCGCCGAGAAGAGCCGCCGCCACCTCATTCCTACCACCGGTCGCCGTCGCGCCACCGCCTTGGCCACACCCCTAACCTCCCAGACCACCCAACGCGTTCCCCATGGCCACGCCATGCTCATGCGCGTGCCACCTTCCTCAATGCGCCGTCATGCACCCACGCGCCCAAGCCGTCGTCGCCGCCGCTACCACCACCGCCCCTGTACTGCTCCGACTGCGCCGCCACCACCTGAAGGTTGGGAACCCTTTCAGGGTTCCATTTTGGCCATCGTCGCCCGCTGTTGGGCCGCTGTCCACCGCCAACGCCATGCACCACCGCTGTGTGTGCCCTTGCTGTGTTCTGCCTCCCTTGTTCTTTCTTTCATTCACTCTCTCACACACACACAATGACAATAGGACCCACATGTCATTCACTCTCTCTAATCCATCTATCTCACTAGCAAATGGGTCCCACTCATCAGCCTTTTGATTTAATCCTTTAAAAACCAAAATGAATATTCCTCCCCTTCCAATTTTCAGTATTTTCCTTTCCCACAAATCGAATCTTCTAATAGTTCGTCGAACTCCGAATCAATTGATTTTTATTCCTAAATTCATATAAATTCAATATCTTCGTTCTAGTACTAATTTTATAATTTTTGGATTTTTTTTTGTTATTTATTTGTCTCGTTTCATGTGTGTAGAGTACGCCGCCGCCGAAGTCAATTTGGACCAATAGGACACAGTGACATGAACGTTCGATGAAGACAAGTCTCATTCGACCATATTGTACCTATGTTTTCCAAAATCTATTTTAAGTTTCAAAATTATTATGCATTGCTACTTACATAAAATGATAAGTTCAAATCCTAGGTTGTTAGTTAATCCTAACTTGATATTACCATCATTTGATGTTGTTATTTATGATCCATTGTGGCCCTAGCATAGCAAATCCACGATATTGATCACAATATTGTTGGAATAGTTAAAACATGATCACCCATTGGGAGGAAACTATTATTACCTTTTATGCAAACCATTTTGAGAAATGTATAGAAATAAGTATTGCCAGTAGTTCGAAAAATAAAATAAAATAGTGGAAAACTTATTTAGACTAGGGCGAGTGAGTTTTGTTTTGACTGTCTCGCCTTGGTCGATTAAGGACTGATGCTTGTGTCTATCGAAACTGAGCACTACCGTACAACCACTTGTCCAGAATGGGGAGGACCTGACCAACTAATTTACATTAAACTTGTAGGCTGTAGTTGATAGGTGCTCTCTTGATTATGGTAAATGTACTTTCATATCTTGAGATATGCAAGTTATGGTAAATGTACTTCCATATCTTGGGTCGTGTAGCATGATAAGTAAACTTCCATGTCTGTTGGGGCTTCCACCATATGTTGGTAAATGAACTCCATGTTCGGCAAGTTATCCCCCACAACGGTGAGCTCCGGGTCGATGGTAAATGACGTCCATGACTTGGGGTTAAGCTCATCAGTCGAGCTGACATAAGGATAAGGTATTGTAAAGGTCTTGTGATAATCACATAGTCACACACCTTTGGAAGTGTGTGAAGCGGACATTATAAGCTTATTATCTCGTCACGGTCAAGTTGTACAACCTCTGCAGAGTGTAAAACTATTCGAATAGCCATGCCCACAGTCAAGGGCGAGCAAGATGCGTTTTCACATGGTAGATTTTAGTTTTGTTTTCAAAGAATTATTTTGGGAATCCGGGAGTAGTTGAAACTCTTGAATTGTTGTTTTGGCAGCTAGAGCCCTACTCTTTAGACCTTGGTGGCTAGAGTCTTGATACTAGTGAATCAATTAATTAATTTATTGAAACTACGTTTGTCAAATGTGCTTTATATAAAATATTTAAACATAAAATATTATTTTGTTCAAAAGAACCATATAAACCCCATTTGTTAAAGCTATGCATATGCATTTTTCTCAAGATTTGTGGAGTACTTTATGTACTCACGTGCTGTACTCAAATTAAATCTCAGAAGCCTTCAACACACGGAGGATGATTATGACTACTTCGCATGTGGCTTTGAAGAAGGGCACCTGGAGTACTAGGCTACACTCTCCAGTCAAATGCCGATGGGTAATTTGATGGGCCATCACTCGGAGTTTAACATTTGTTGTTTCTGCTGCTGTAAGACTTGAGGTCATGTGACATTCATTGTAATAAGTGGCCTTAAGGTCTGACGAGGATCTAATAATCCTCATTTTATTATTCCATAATCATGTAATATGATGTCACATGGCATACCCCCTAATATTAGAAGGGGAAAGTAAGTCAGATAGTCGTAAGATCTCCTACGACTACCCCCCTAGTCGTAAGCATCTCTACGAATAGGGTGTAATCGTAAATCCTGCTACGATTACGTCCGGTCGTAAGTCTTCCTGCGACCAGTACCCAGTCGTAAGCCTTTCTACGACTACCCCCCTGGTCGTAAGTCCTTTTATGACCAGCTCTGCCATGACTTCCTCACGATTAACTGGGTTCACTTGTCAGAAGGCCCATTTAATAGTGTGAATCTAAGCAGTCAAAATACGTAGTTATGCCTGATATAACTACAGATAATTCTCCATTATCTCGATCGATAATCGTTTTGACAAATGGGAGGTTACTACTCCGGTGATTACTCTCATTATTACGTAATAATGGTGAGCGACTAATTAGCCTGGAACGACAACGGCCACCACTGCGTAGTATAAATAAGTGTTTTTTTAGAGATAGAAGGGGAGGCTTTTATGTGTAATCCAGATACCCAATACAAGAAACACAGGAGTAGGGTTATTATTCTCACCTGAGAATGCCCGAACCTGTATAAAAATCCTCGTGTCTCTCTCGTCTGCATGATAAATTGTGGAGACCCCCCGAATCAAACAATCTTTACGTAAGATCGGTTCTAAAACACCGACAGTTGGCGCCGACCGTGGGGATCTTCTGGTAATTCCTTGTCAACAGTTCTTTCTTTTCTCTTTGATGCTACCATGACAGGAGAATGGAACGAGGAGAATTGGTTCGACTTGGCCAATTACACAGACGTCGACATGGATGCCGGTTTCGATTACGAACCGAGTGTCGAATCTTCTGACGGTGTTGCCGCCTCTGGAGATCTTTTATCAGATCTCGGAGACTACCCCATCATCGGAGAATATGGGGGATCCTTATCCCTCACAACAGTACGCCCAGCTGAGGAACCTACTTCCTCAGGGGGCAAGGGTCACCACGACCAACAACAGGAATGCATTGGGGCAAATTCGCAACGCGACGAGAGTTTTTCCTCCAAGCGTTCGAGTTCCCCCGAGGCAGTACGATTTGGCAAGACAGGTTCTGGAAGCCATCATTCCGGAGCTACACCGACATCTGATGGTCCCCTTATCTCCGAGTATTTCCGCAGAAAAAGGATCGAGCATGCTGTTTCTCCAAGTCCAACCGTCCCGATGCAGGGTCCACCTGCAGATGGAGACGGTTATAACCCGGAGTTCCCCTACTTGGAGGGGTTTACTCCAAGTCGCCAGATGGTGTCGCTCGACTACTCCTCAAGCGAGGAGGCCTCGAGCGCAAGTGGAGGTCATCCACGGGAGGTCTTCGTCCTTCCCTCTGATAAGAATCGTTCTCCCAGGGGAAGGATTGACGATGCTCCCCGACGAGCATACTCTACACCCCCTCGTGGCAATGGCAGGGACGCCACCGCTGGTGAACGAAACAAACACTTTAATGAACGTGCGGGACATCCTCAACATTCTCGCACTCCATTAAAGCCAACTCAGGGGTCTGAAATAGGCCATTTTGAGACAACCCGACGGAGGAAAATAGCAACTCAGAAAAATCTTCCTGAGCGTGCTTACTTCCAGTCGGAGGAAGCCCAAGAACTCCAGCACATCAATGACTTGCTGGAAAACCCGACTCAAGAGCTCGCTCGAGCACCAGGGTATGATCTCTTTGCAGAAGAGATCACACAAAGGCTTCGCGATACGATGGCCAAACTCGAGCGTCTTCGTCGACCGCAACCAGGAAGTCGTAGTATTACGACTCCTTCTTCCGCCAGTCATTCAGATAGCTCGTCGCATAGAAGGCGGCATAAACATCACTCACGTCGTTCTCCTGACATGAGAAAGACGCAACAAACCCCCAGGAGAGGTGATCTTTCACCACTTCGGCGACGAGATGCACGACAACAAGCGGAGTACGAGGAGTATTTCCCTCGTAAGGCTGAAACCTATCATAGGTCCAGTCCTCCTGTGGCTGGGAATCGACGAGTACGATCACCCGCGACATCAACCCTTCTTTTCTGCAAAGAAGGAGACAAGAGGTTATCTCGGGGTGCCGGGTGTTTTCACCCGACCTTCGAGCGGTTTGCTGGCAGCCTCGTTTTCGACCAGCAAATTTGGAGAAATTCGATGGAACCCAAAATCCTATCGAGTTCCTCCAGATTTACACTACAACTATCCGAGCCGCAGGAGGATGAGAGCATGTCATGGCGAATTCCCTTCCAACTGTGCTCGAAGGATCGGCACGATCATGGCTTTTAAACCAGCCATTCGAGTCGATCTACTCGTGGCAACACCTCTGTGATCTTTTGCTGGCAAATTTCCAGGGCACTTACAGTCGCCCTGGATAGGAGGATGATCTCACCCGCTTCTTTCAAGCCCATCTTCATAGTATTGTACTTGTTGTGGTTCCTCATGCTTGTTGTGGCTCGTCATGTTGGTGTTGGCGCGGTCCAATGGCGTTGGGTGGGTCCAGTGGCGGAGCCAGGATCTCACAGAGCGTCGGACCCAAAATTAAGGGACTATAAATCTATAACTAACGCCAAATACTATCAACACTAAGGCATAACAAAAGTACAATACAAATACACAATCGAAATAAAATTTGAATTCTATGTTTAACGATATCGTCTGTGGAAGACAGAGAGGCACGCCGAAAGTGGGGGAAGAAGCAAAGACTGCCATTCCTTCCACCTCCCATGTAGTAGAAAGGTGCCAATCATCAACCTTGAAAGCATTTTTCCTCTCTTAGCATTTAGTAGGAGTAAATGGTAGTAGCACATAGTATTTTAGGCATTTAATTACTATATTGATCAACATTACTAGTAATCTGAGCATATAATATGATTGGTAGCAATAGATTGATTAAATCTAATGACATGGTTGTATATCTTGCTAAATTCATTTTTGCGATAGAAAATTGAGTAGCAAATGATTCATGGATACACTCATACACATACAATCTGGTTTGTTAACCAAAATGAATCTATGTTAGAACAAGATCTTAACCGTCACATTTCATAGTCTGGTTAGGAATAAAAGAAACATGGGTAAACAAAATCACAATAGTACATTACTCAATCTGGGATTTGATGCATAGCTAAATAAATGTTTCATAAACAACTTTAGCTCATTTTCTATTTTAGCATGATCACACAATTCCAGACAAATGTATATTACTTATACTTACCGATAGATCACAGCACTCACATTCCAGAATTTCATACATGAACTTATCTACATAAAAATCCACTCCACAACACACACTAGCATCACCATGAACAAAACAAAAAAATATTGTGAACTCAGCTCAGTAGACCTCACCTAATCACCTTCCTTACTTAATTGCTTTGCGAGTAGAACTCAGCCCAGGCAAAGCCGCAAGGCGCAACAGCGCAAGCCCGACACCGACGAGGCAGCACGCACAGCGCGGCGAGGCCGAGCCCGCGCCACGCCCACGAGGGAGCGGCGGCGTCGGCAAGGAGGCCGGCGTCGGCGCGAGCGGCGGCGGATCTGGGCTCTGGCCGGGGTGCCGGGCGAGGGAGCTGGAACCGGGCGGGCGGGCGGCCAAAGGAGCAAGCGGGTGGGCGCAGATCTGGCCTCTGGCCGAGCCGGCCGGGCGTGGCGACGGTGCTAGAAGGGGAGGGGAGCTATGGCCTATGGGCGAGTGCGGGCGGTCGGAGGCACGGCCGCTGGGGTTGCGCCAGAGGTCGGAGCCTCAGTGGAATTGAGAAGAAAACTGGGGATGGAGAATGAGAATGATCGAATGAGCTCGGCTCTGGCTCCTGCCTTTGCTTCGGCCGCTCAAGAGGGAGGGGTGTTGGGCTGCTGACGCCTGGGCTCTGTTGCGGTCTGTTGGGCCGGCTGTCTTGGGCCGGCCTGTAAGCCTAGGGCCTCTCCACTGTGGATTTATTTTTTTGGTATAATTACTCAAAATTTCCATTACTATTTTTGCTAGGCCTCGGGCTGTTGCCCAACCGGCCCGAGGCCTATCTCCACCCCTGGGTGGGTCCGTGTTGGTGAACCGAGGCGGCGCTACTGCCGTGGTGAGCAGTTTCACTTCAAGTCATCGCAAGAGACGAGTTTCTTTAGTTCTATGCTATGCTTCGATCTCAACCGGTTCTAGGCTTGTGATCTGCTGGTGAGGTTTTCATGTTTTGGCATTGCTCCGCTGGACTTCCAGCCTACAGCGGGTGTTGTTTTGGTAGGAGTCCCAGGTCTGTGGCTCCCTACCCAATGTTAGTGTTTTCCCTTTGGGGACGGTGTTGCTGGTGTCTCCCCTCAGTGTTTGCAATTCTCTTCTGAGTGAATTCGGGAGTTTTTTTTGTAACCTTTGTCAGCAGGTCCTCTTTGGACTTTGGAGAAGAACTAAATATAAGTGCATTGGATTTCATCAGCTTGGTTGTTCTTTTTAGAAGAAAGAATGTTATATGATGAATTTATTTTTATTTTTTTGTGAAATGGCAAGAGCATTGCCATTATTGTATTAAAGATAGGCAGAAAGAAAGAAAAAAATGTTCAGAAGATACAAAAAAAAAAGACAAAAGATGAAAAAATAAAAAGACAGAAAAAACAACAAAATTAAACAAGAATCACTCCTCGAAAAGCTTCCTCGGGGCTATCCCCTAATGCCACCGACGCACTCATGGTCTTTAGGACGTCGGCACTTCTTCCACCGGTAAGTAGGCTCCTAGTTTGTTCGCGACGCTTGTTATCCAGGCCCTACCTTCTTCTTTGATGATCGCTAGCGTTTCAATCGTGTCGTTTCGCTGATGCTGGAAAATCCTCCTATTTCTTTCTTTCTTTCCAGATTTGCCACATTGTGAGAATAACTAGCGAGCTTTGGCCCTTCCTACTCATGGCCATTTCTCTTTCCGATATTTCTAGTCACCAATCCAGGATCGTTTCATGGTCCTCCCATTGTGTATGCATTAAGCTGTTGCGTTGTGCCCATGCTGCTACCACATTCCATACCCTTTCTGTGAAGGCACATTTGTGATGAATTTATTCTTGCCAGGACATTGAATAATGACACCCAAATCTTCTCTGTATACTAGTAGTGCATTAAACAAGGGAAGTTATGAATATATTCAAATCTTTCTGATCCAGTGCCTTATTAATTCTTGGCAAAATCTTAATTCTTTGAATTTCCTCTAATTCTTTTCACAATATTGGCTAAAGAAGGATAAGATCGCCACTGAAACAGAAATCACATGGATGGGCTGGCAACATTTAGAACCGTGGAGGGAGAAGCAACTGAAAGAGAATCAACAGGACGAAAGAAATAGCAGTGGGGAAGCAAAGGGGGTGTGTATAAACATTAAACAGAGGTATTGAGTCTTAACACGTCGAGCTGAGCGTTATAAAAGTGGCATGTGGTCCCCCACCTCCCATCGCCTCTCTCACGCACCCAAATTCTCCCGTCAAATCACCCAAAAAAAAAAACACACGCCACTCCACACTCTCCCTCCCACCGTCCCACGTCGGCTCGGCCTCTCTTTACTCTCGTAAGAGAACAGAGCCGGGAGGAGAAGAGGAGGCGCGAGGGGAAAAGATCCGAGAGGCAGAGCTGCGAGATCCCGTAAAGCGCGCGGCGAAGTAACTGCTGCTCTCTGTGCCCCCCTCTGTCGTTAGCTCTGCAGTTTCGGCTCCGCGCGGCGCAGGCGCAGGCGCAGCCACCCCGGGCGTACGTTTGCCTGCCTGCCTGCCAGCCAGAAAGTACGTGTCGCCTTTCCACAGCACAGTAAATTCCGTCGGCGCGTCGTGCAGTTTGCCCGCAGCGCTCCAACGCCCAGCCCAGCTATTCCATTTACTTCCCCTCCTGTGCGACAGGTTGGTGGTGTTATTTATGCTTCCCGATTTGTTCCCTCTGTTTCCTGTAGCCGTCGTGTGTGTTAGACTTTGGATTTCTTGGTTTCGTTGTGGCGCGTAGAGAGACAACGAGGGCGCGCGGCTGGAGACCGGAAGACCGGGGGCAGGATGGTGCCGGGCGAGCAGGCGGAGGAGGCCATCGTGGCGGACGTCGCCAACGGCAAGGAGGTGGAGGAGGTGCGCGCGATGGGCATCGGGTGGGAGGGCGGCGAGGACCTCGAGCAGCAGCCGCGGCAGCAGCACGGCAAGTTCAGCGTGAAGAGCCTGCTCTGGCACGGCGGATCCGTCTGGGACGCCTGGTTCAGCTGCGCCTCCAACCAGGTACTACGACGCGGCACATCTTCGCCGTGCCACGCATACACCTCGCTTATACGACGAAAACGAATCGACGCATTATTTTTCTTATTCTTCTCTGGATTCACAGGTGGCGCAGGTGCTGCTGACGCTGCCGTACTCGTTCTCGCAGCTGGGGATGCTGTCCGGGTTGCTGCTGCAGGTGTTCTACGGCCTCATGGGAAGCTGGACCGCCTACCTCATCAGCGCGCTCTACGTCGAGTACCGCGCCCGCAAGGAGAAGGAAGGCGTCGGCTTCAAGAACCACGTCATCCAGGTCGGTCAGCCGGTGGCACACTCTGCAGTTTCTTGCGTGCATCTTCGCAACAGCTTCAGTTTCGTTTGTTTCCGGCTCTCCTGCACGCGGTTTCTGTGTCTCCGTTTGCAAACTTTTTTCGCGGGTGAGGGGTATCGGAATTGGATCCCTCGTGATCATGCCGCGCCATATGATGCTCTGGAATTTCGGGCAGTGAGTATTGTAGTGTTGCTTGTGCAACGAAAAGGCGCTTTGCATGCTGTGGACTTTGCCCGGTTCCTTATCGCTAAAGCAATACTGCAATGCGATCGGCATACATCTGTGTACTCTAGTACACGCTTCAAACTGGAATAAAATGAAGCTTCAATTTTTATTTTCCCTTTTGCCGTTGACCAGTGGTTCGAAGTTCTGGATGGGCTCCTGGGCCCGTACTGGAAGGCGGCCGGTCTCGTGTTCAACTGCACCTTCCTGCTCTTAGGCTCCGTCATCCAGCTGATCGCCTGTGCAAGGTCCGTCAAATTCTTGAGAGAAAAAACCATCATTTCTTCTTTACCTCTGTTAATAGCCCAAATGTTATATGTTGGAGATAAACTAACTCATAGATGGGTTATGGAATTCATTGCAGTAACATATACTACATCAACGACCGGCTGGACAAGAGGACATGGACGTACATATTCGGGGCGTGCTGCGCCACAACGGTGTTCGTCCCCTCCTTCCACAACTACCGCATCTGGTCCTTCCTCGGCCTCGGCATGACCACCTACACCGCCTGGTACCTCACCATCGCCGCCGTCGTTCACGGCCAGGTGAATCCGTGCCCCGTGCATCCTTTTCAGTCATTGATTACCAAGCAATAATCCGTCATTACCACTTGATCTGGTTTGTCAACATGGCCACATTGATGGGCTAACAATGATTGTCCGCGCACGTCGGCTCGCCTAAATCGACGTCGCAGGTCGACGGCGTGACGCACTCGGGCCCGAACAAGCTGGTGCTGTACTTCACCGGCGCCACCAACATCCTCTACACTTTCGGCGGCCACGCCGTCACTGTGTGAGTACTGAAAGAACTCTGAGTGCATGAACCATAATCTTTAGTATTTTTTTTTTTTTTGTGAACGGTGATCGACATGTGGGTCCAGTGTCCAAGCCTGAACTTTGGGGACACATCTATGAACCAGTGTTCGTTGTTATCACCTACACTTTCACCAGTTGCAGCTTTTGCCTAGTGCTGAGGAGGACATGGATAGGTTTGAAAATTTAGTCTGGTTTCTAATTTCTATTCCATCTTTGGTCCCCCTGCTTGGCAATGGCATATTAAGATCTTGTAGCTAAACATGTTTTTAGATCAGGGCAAGCAGATCCCGAGGAGTAAAAAATGGTTTACGGCTGGTGGAAACCAGCGGTGTTAGCTTCTAACCATTGGTTACACAGAAAAATCGAGCATAGCCACTAAGCTTGGTGATCGGCCCCTACATTCCCCTACTCAAGGTCCTATGATAGCCACTATATATGCATTTCAATACTCCTAGTGAACAAGCCTTTATTCCCATTGCTCATTCCCTGTGCATAATCAAAGACTACCTGCTATGATGATCATTGCGTCGCTATGATGAGAGGAGAGCCAATGTGAGGAATAATTAGCATCAGTGCGGTGTTCAAACGCTCGGTTGTTAGCGAGCCCTTTGTCTTAAAAATTAGGCTGCTTTTTGTAGTGGTAAAAATGTTCTTTCCAGAGGTTATATGATGTGGACTGGTTTCAATCCAGCTAGTGCGGAGTTCACATCAAGTAAACCAATTCCGTCCTACTTGCCCTCGTGTGAGGGTGATAGGATATATATTGGATTGCGACAATTCAGTAACCCATCGTTTGTTCATGACTCAAGTTTATCTTTTAGTAACAACCTTTTGGTAGTGGAGAGAAAGGAACAATGGCCTACTTTGGGAATTTCAACCCAAATCTGTCAGCTTGACAGTCCCCTTCTCGATCTCAATTTCTTGCTTGAAGCAATTCAAAGCTGTAGATCTATTGCTTTTTTTAGTGATATGACGGTTGCCCTTACATGGTACTATGATAACATCACTTGAGAGTGTTAGGCGCTTAATTTAATCGGCAATGGCTTCATTTGGCCGTATTTGTCGGGCCCCTCTGTTTACTTCACCGGAGGCGCATGTGTAGCTTAATGATGTAGATTAGTGAAAGTTGGGGGAGGTTCTTCATGTCCCAATCTTTCTAAATATACTGACTAGGAGAAGCACTACTTTCCCTCCCTGCTCGCTTATCATTCAATCAACGTAAAGTTCTTATATTATTTGCACGCATGTGCGGAAAGAACGTCTAGTACGTTAATGCCATGGATTGTTGCTTATTTTGTACCAGATCATTTTTCTGATTTTTTTTTTGTAATGAATCAAGTACATGTTGCTTTCAGAAAACTGTTCTTGCACAGCTAGTTTAAACGTGCAGTATAGCTTAGCACAGAACAACACTGCTAAATTGGATAGTAGGTCAGTAGGATACTGTTGAATGTTGATCGATTCATGAGCAAACTTACTGAAGGTTTTTTTTTTTTAATGTGGCTTGATTGACGTTGAGCGCAGCGAGATCATGCACGCGATGTGGAAGCCGCAGCAGTTCAAGTACATCTACCTGGTGGCGACGCTGTACGTGTTCACGCTGACGTTGCCGTCGGCGGCGGCCATGTACTGGGCGTTCGGCGACGCGCTGCTGACGCACTCGAACGCCTTCTCGCTGCTGCCCAGGTCCGGGTGGCGCGACGCGGCGGTGATCCTGATGCTGATCCACCAGTTCATCACGTTCGGGTTCGCGTGCACCCCGCTCTACTTCGTGTGGGAGAAGGTGATCGGCATGCACGGCACCAAGAGCATCTGCCTGCGCGCGCTCGCGCGGCTCCCCATCGTCGTGCCCATCTGGTTCCTCGCCATCATCTTCCCCTTCTTCGGCCCCATCAACTCCGCCGTCGGCGCGCTCCTCGTCAGCTTCACCGTCTACATCATCCCCGCCGTCGCGCACATGCTCACGTACCGCTCGGCATCCGCCCGATTGGTAAGTGCCTCTCCTACTTTAGTATACACTCGTGCATGCTATCTTGCTCTGCCCATCATTTCAACTAGTACTCTCACGTCAATCGTTCAAGTACGAAAAGGTCATGCTATCACCAGTTTCTAGCTAGTTGGCGCCATTGCACGGCATAACATACCACATCAAGATTCAAGACGCTCTTTCTGCTAGACTGACAGTCGCGAGCAGTAGCTGGATTGGCACGGACTATTGCTAAACACTGTGCAGAGATATGCCGAGACGGCCAGTTCGTGTTAAATTGCGGCGCGGGTCATGGCCCCCACGTAATCCTGTCCGCCCCTAGTTAGTAGCCGTCTCTGGCTAAGAGATGTCACTTGGTCAGTGCGTTCGTGCGCACTGGTCCCTGATGCTCCTGTGCAGATATGGCGTTGATGTTGAGCCATGCTGCCACTAGAGGCATGCACACTTCTCACACTAGTGCCACACGCATGCACAGGGCCTGACACCGAGAGTGCCCTCCCGGTGCCAAACCCTCGCCCCCGACGGCGACGGCGCGGCCACGCGGATCGACGTTGGTCGGGTACGTCTGCTCGATCGATCGGCGGATCGGCACACCGAAAAGGGCGCGCGTTAGCTCGGTGCGAACATACACGGAAAATGTCACGTCCAAAAGTCACGCCATATCATCTTGTACACTGTTTAGCATGTTGTTTTTGCCTGTTCTGTGGTGTTAACTTTTGGATGCATTGCAACAGAATGCGGCGGAGAAGCCGCCGTTCTTCCTGCCGAGCTGGAGCGGGATGTTCGTGGTGAACGCGTTCGTGGTGGCGTGGGTGCTGGTGGTCGGGTTCGGGCTCGGCGGGTGGGCCAGCATGTCCAACTTCATCAAGCAGATCGACACGTTCGGGCTCTTCGCCAAGTGCTACCAGTGCCCCCCGAAGACGCACGCCCCGCCCCCGGGCTCGCCCCTGCCAGCGCCGCCGCGCCACTAGCGAGCGCCTGAAGCAGACCGTCGCAATGCCGGCCGGAAACAAGGAGATCACAGTACACCGTGCACAACAAATCTCTGTACGTGCTGCTAGTTTCTGGTCGCCTTGTAATATACACCTAGTGTGTTACAGCTAGTAGTCTAGTAGAACAGCGTGTGGGTCACAAATTAGATACGCCGCCCTGGACCGTCCCGTTTAATGCATGCGTGGCTTTGATATATCTGTTGGTGACATTCTCTTTGTTTGGGTTGTGAACATGGTTGTAGGTTCTTCATGGGTTCATGTTGCATTCCATGTGATACAAGTATGACATATGCAAGAATTTTTTAAAAATAATATTATTTTAAAAGATATTTACAAAAATAAATAGTCACCCTTAAAAATTACAAAAATATATCCCTGTCGCTAGTTCAACTAGCGACAGGGACCTGTCTCCCACTGTCGCCAGTTGAGGTATTTATCGCCAATTGAGCTGGCGACATGAAGCAATCGTCAGTTCAACTGGCGACAGGACCCTATCGCCAGTTGAACTGGCGATAGATACCTCAGCCCTAGCTAGTTTTTTATTTTTCCTATTCCACTTAGTCAGTTTGTGATTTTCATAAATTTTAAACGGTACGAAATCTTTTAGACTCGCAATAACATTTTATCATCGTCGTATGTTGTTTTACTACGGTTAATTTTTGGATAATTTACCGAGGATGTTTGAGGTATGAACGATTCGTAAAGGGAAGGTAAGTGATATTGCGATTTGCCCAGAATTCATACACACTAATATTACAGAACTTGCAGCAGAACGTCATAACACTTAATTGAAATGATAATTCACAACATTGATAATAATATATTGCTATTGTTCGTTTTTTCTCGTGGTCGCCACCTCAACATCTCCCATGTGCACTGCCTCTAGTCAAGGCACGGATGAGGTCCCCGCGGTGACGTCCGGAATGTCGATGTCTCCTTGGTCCTGAGTATTTCGTGTGGGGCATGTCTTGAAGGTGTGCTCAAACTCCTTGCAAATGAAGCACTTCGCGGCGTCGCCCATATCGCGTTCGATCGCACTGCGCGGTCAACCTTTCCTTTGAGCCTAGCAATGTCCGCGGCCCAGATTAGTTTCTCCCAGGTGGGATGGCTAGTGAAATGGTCAACAACGGCGTAACCATACATCTCTCCAGTCCATGTTTGCATCACCGCCTCCTTGGTGAAATAGTGAGAGAGATACTGCCCGGGATGCTACGCCACCGTCGAACAGGCGGTCATGACATGCGAGCAGGGCCTATGCAGAAGAAGGGGCTTGTTACAAGTGCATACACAACTATCGCAGCGGAGCGTGCACTTATGGGTGATCCTCTCGCGGTTAGTCCCGCGGCGTCCTTTATCCCTGCACATTATCTCGAAGCGAAGCTCCCTCGTGCCCATCTTGAATGCCCGGTGCATCTCACTCTTCTTGCTCTTCTCCTCCATGTATGCGGTGATCATGGCGGAGTAGAGTACTTTGTCATTTGCCATGGCGAGCGATGCATTGCTGCATCTGTTAACAAAGTAGTTTGTGGTACAACGGAGAATTGCCTCCACAATACCAACCAAAGGGATGCACCTGGCGCTGCGCATGATCCAGTTGTAGACCTCAGCTAGGTTGGTTGTCATGATACCATATCGAGCACCACCCCTGTCATGTAGCAGCGACCACTTCTCCTTAGGCTCGTGCTCAATCCAGTCTGAGAAGCATTTGACCTGTGCCACTGTCTTCCTCGTGACTCTAGGACCATCTGTGGGTAGTTGTGGTAATGCTTCGGGGATCTGGTCAGTGCTTGGGGCGGCCCTTCTCGCTGCCTCCCTTCTGTGGGTTTGGGTCCGGTCGTCTAGAATCTTCCAGAGTGTTTCGAACTTCCGCTGGTGGTTCTGGTTGCACAGGCGCTTGAATAGTTTCATCAAGTCCTTATTGCGGAACTGCTTATAGAAGTTTGCACCTAAGTGCCTCATGCACCACCTGCTCTGTAGATCCGGCCATGGAAGTGGTACGTTCTCTCCTCGTTGTAGCCGAGTTATTGCACGCAACAGGCCTGCGTGCCGATCATGTATGAGGTATACATTGGGACGGTCCTACACAACAGAAATCCTCACATTCTTCAGGAACCACAACCAGCTATCCGTGTTCTCGCTTTCAACGAAAGAGAATGCCACGGGAAGAACTTGATTGTTTCCGTCCGTCGCTATTGCGATCAGTATCTGGCCCTTGTACCTCCCAGTCAGGAATGTGCCATCGATGCACAAGATTGGACAACAGTGCCGGAATGCATTGATGCATGGACCAAAGGCGAAGAATGCTCGCTGTAGTACCCTCTTATTAGGTCACTTCGGATGCGTGGCGTCTTGAATGTCGACATGAGTGCCGGATTCCTGTCTTGTATGACTCAGAGTTGCCTAGGAAGGTTGTGGTAGGAATCCTCGAACATGCCGAACCTTGATTCCAATGCCTTCTGTTTTGCCCTCCAAGCCTTTGCATAACTGATAGTGTACTGGAACC
Source organism: Ampelocalamus luodianensis (assembly GCA_036346255.1). NCBI lineage: Eukaryota > Viridiplantae > Streptophyta > Magnoliopsida > Poales > Poaceae > Ampelocalamus > Ampelocalamus luodianensis. The sequence continues at coordinate 22,226,555 of CM070625.1, forward strand.
TTGCCTCAATGGCCCGAATGATGGATCGTGGCTTAAAATCTAGGTTATCCACGATCTCACCGTACATGAGATTGGCGATGAAGCCTGATGACAAGTTCGTGGGACTGCACTGACTCAGCGACGACGCGTGTGTGAGGGACCACTATGGAGCACTTCCAGTAGGTGTCCCACTTGGGCTAAAATGCGTGCACGCGCCAAGGACATCCCTCTATGCCGCACTTCACGTCGTAGCATCTTGGGGTAGACTTGACAACGATGAATGTACGCCGCACCGGCAATGCCCAGAATTTGACCGCATCCTACACGACCTCCTTGCATTTGTACATAGTTCCTAGTCTGACCTCGCTCTGGTCGTACTCCTACGGTACACGGGAGGCTTCGTTGACAACAAGGTTCTCGAACTGGTATGTGTTCCACTCGGATGGAACCGTCTGCTGGTCCGCATCATCATCGTCATCGGAACCTTCATCGTCGGACAATGCCATGTAGTCTTGGTCTTCGAGATCCGTCATTTGCACTAGGTCTTTCAGCTCCACCTCCTCGTCAGCAAGCCCACTAGCTTGTCTCACTGAAGGAGGTACTTCGGCATAGTATTCGTCGACGGCATCAGCAACCCCTTGTCCTTCAGCCATTGTGTGCGCCGCGCTGGAATCACCGATTTCTTCCTCGGTGTCAGCAACTCCTACTTGTTCAGACCCCGATGCTGCAGTGGGTTTGGCATAAGTCTGGACTAGAAGGACCAATTTTCATCCCCTCTCTCTCGCCATTCTTACATACGACCGCCATGAATTTGTTCCCTTTAGTTGCACTAACTCCCAATACGTGGGCTGTCCTGCCCGGGGGGCAAGGCAACTCAATATCAGGTCGTACACATCACGGTCCACTTGGAACATGTGGAACAACTACCGCATCACAACGCCGAATGTACGCTGCTCAGGTCTTGGTAGGGGCACGTCCGCAGACTGAAAATAACTCAAATCAATTCCCTCGGGACCCTCCATAATAGTCCATCGCCCATAATAAATTTTGAAATTGACGACGTCAGACATATTTTACGCACTGCAGTGTCAAGAACATTTACACGATGAACTACATATCTAGAACTAATTAGCCCACAAAAAAGTATGTAAAACGGACTTCACTATGTAGCGTACATTACCCGAGAGGTGGCCAACTGGACGAACAGCGCTTCGCTAGCTTTTCTCCTCCTCTCTCTTGTGTCCTTCTCTTTTTCTTGAATAAAACTGAGTCCTGTGTGGAATTTTGAGGGTTCCAAGAGGGTTTTATAGGGGTCAGGGCTTATCGCCAGTTGAAACGACGATAGTTTCCTGTCGCTAGTTGAACTGGCGACAGGGATCTCAACCGGGGACAAGGGGTTCAACCGGGACAGGGATTTATTTTTGTAATTTATTGTTTCGGCTATTTATTGTTGTAAATATGTTTTTACAATATGTCCTGTATTGTTGTACTAAGGAGAATTTTGTAAGATTTTTTTGAGGACGATTGAGGTATTAATGATTCGTAAGTATGAAGGCAAATGATATTACAATGCGTCTGGGAATTCATGCACAACTCCCTTGGAGAACTTTCGGGAAGTGACACAACGATAAGAACACGACATTTCATCGGAAAAAGGGGTTACATGGCATGCAGGACAACGAACCGAGGACGGTACACGCATGCCTTTAGGGAATTGGAAATACATGGGATATGTGGACGAATAGGGTAGAACTATTGAGTGGAACATGGCCATTTTCCCTTGCGGCCCAGCTCGGCGTTGTACTCCCGCCTTGCGCCTTAGCTCTCGCCGCGATGGCCCTCTTCTGCTCCCTCTCAGCCTCCCGTCGCCTCGCATGCTCACGCTCCTGCTCCTTGCGCAGCCTGTCCCGCCTACCTTGCTTGGCCTGCTCAGCTTTCAACTCTTTGAGGCGCCTTTCACGGTCTCGATGTCCTCCCTGGCCCAGCTCTTCCGTCTCAGCAACCACCACATGTCATAGGGGTAGATCTTGTCGTCGATCCACTGGCAGAAGTCGCATAGGGGTGGCGGAGACTGCAGTGGGTAAAGAGAGTTCGTTACGCCGTTACGGGAAAAAAATAGCATTGTACCCTGAAATACGGTATCATTACTGGCTGCCTGTCGGTGTAGTCCACGGTGTAGTTTGGGAAGCACCAATAGCGCTACCCAATGCTCCACTCATCGGTTAATTTGACGCACTTGCAGGCGTCCCGACACCAACATAGGGGTGGCGGCACCCCTATGGGGCCCTTCCGGAGGGCGTTCCGCGGGCATAGGTGGGGGCCGCGGCTCAACCCAGAATCATTGGGTGTACTACGAGGCAGCTTCCTCGGATCCACCAGTTCCAGAAAAGTTTGGTGTGTGAAAGGCTGCTGACTAGCAGCATGATGGCGAGCGGTGGTCTCATGGGGAGACACCCAGTCCTTCAAAAGCTTGCGGATTTTCTCCCATTCCTTCTCCTTGTCCATGTTTTCTACTTGGTGGTGCTGCTATGGAGATGTTGGATGAGTTGTGCTATGTATTTATAGCTAGAGCGGATGGAGCCATAGCCGAGGCTCTCGTCTTAGTAAAACGTGCCTTGTCGGGTCACGTCCTCAGAAAAAGCTGCCTCATCGGGTCACATCGTCCTAAAAAGCTAGCTCGCCTGGTCACGTTCTGAGAAAAAGTTGGCTCATCGGGTCACATCGTCCTAAAAAACTAGCTCGCCTGGTCACGTCCTCAAAAAAAGATGGCTCATCGAGTCACATCGTCCTAAAAAGCTAGCTCGTCTGGTCACGTCCTTAGAAAAAGCTGGCTCATCGGGTCACATCGTCCTAAAAAGCTAGCTCGTCTGGTCACGTCCTCAGAACAAGCTGGCTCATCGGGTCACATCGTCCTAAAAAGCTAGCTCGTCTGCCGACGTCGTCGGGTCACATGGTCGAAAAATTGTGAAATCAAAACTCGAGAATACCATTAAAATACTTCCACACAAAATAAAATTTACATAACTACCATTACATAAATCAATATCTAGTGGCGTCCCCTCTTGGGGCGCACCCCGCGTGTCCCCCCGGGCCTCGCCCGTCGCTGGTGCGAGTACGTCGGCGGGTCAGGCTGCCTGACTACCCGACCCACGCGAGTAGCCTACGGTGGTGTCGCCAGGCTGCTCCTGCGTCGGCTGGGTCGAACTCGGCGCACCGTACAGCTGAGAAGCCTCCACAGAGAACTGTGTGTCACGCGGGTCGCTGAAGAAGTCCTCGATGGGTGCCGATATGTCTACATCGTCTGGCGACAATGCATCGTCCTCCCAAGCAGTTCCTGCAAAGAATTACATTACAAACGTAATCATGGCGAAAAGGACGTTACGCAAGCAAGGTGAACTTACCTGTTGGCCCGAAGATGTGCTCGGACGACGCGACATACTCTTGGCCCGCGTACGGGTGGAGCTGAGGACCTGTAACAGAAGATCGTCGTTACTAACTTCTGAGGTTCGAAATGAATAAGCGATGTGGGCGTGTCGTACTCACCTCCGACATGTCCCGATGTGCTCCCCCTACCCTGCCACGACGACGAGCCCGCCACGTGCGGGGCAGGTGGCTGTGTCCTGCCACCTCGGCTGACCCCTCGTCCTCGGACTGGTCGGTCCACCGGGTCGGTCGGCGTGCGACCAATCGCGGTCCGCACTCCAGCATCTTCGCTTTCCTTCCGATGCGTTGCGGATCCTCTGGTCTCCCAGTCGCATATGCTACCGAGTCTACCAACTCAATAATCTCCCGGTGAAGATCCACCTGCAGAAGTAATCAACCCGTTGTAAACCTAAGTCTGTCAAATTAAATATGAAATAAGGACGGTCGAATACATACGCAGCAGTGGAAAGCGGAGTCTAGCTGGGTGGGGTACGTGTTCGACGTCGCGGCCTCATGTCGAGGAGGGTCGACCACGACCCGAACGCACCGAAGCCTTGTTCGAGTAGCGTACCACTCCATGTACTGGCCGTACGTCTCGGGGTCGTAGGGATCTTACCCACACTGGACGAGGTCGTCGTGCGCGGCATTCCAACCCTCAACCCAAGGGGGCATCCTGTCCGACCAGGACATCGTGCAACGAACTCCCTTCCTAGTGTACCTATGGACGACAAGAAAATTATTTGGTGGGGATGTTACACACATTGTTTGAAAGAAGTAAAAAGTGAACTTACGCGTGTACGTGCGCCGGCACCCGCGTCCCCCCCAAGGGGCTGGGACCTCCTGTCGCAGACCGAACTGGCGCATGACCCGCTGCACCTGGTACTCCTCCACTAAGATATCATGCACCAAGGCACTCCGCGTGTACGATGCAGGTAGTCTCGTGCACAAGACCGGCCGATCCTCCGGGCCCGCACGATCACCTCTCGTCCATCATGCGGTGTCCAGATGATGCGGTCATCGGTCAGCTGATCGAACATCGCAACGTACTCCGGGTAGGAGCCCTGCGAGGTGATCGGTGTGAAGGTGACCTGTGCAATAGAACACTACAAACTAAGCGCACGAAATAGTGATCGCAATACGAAATAAATAAATGAATATGAAACTAACCCGTCGGTGGCACCACACAGTTCCCATGGTCGGCCGGTCCAAGTCGTCATTCGGGACGTACAAGCTCTCCTCGTATGCTCCCAAGTCCAGCTGTGGCCGTCCGATCTGGAAATACTCCAAGGACCACAACTGCAGTAGTAGCGGGCATCCCAAGAGGATGGAGCCGTCATGCGCACGCTAGCACACGTCGCACAATGCGCGGTACGTCGCGCACAGCACAGTCGGACCCCAAGCATACTGCAAGATCTTGTCGATCGGCGAGTCTGCCACCTCACGCACGTACCGGATGTAGTGCTTGTCGACGCTGTCACCGTGGAAGCCCAGGAACATGACCCACCCGAATAACCACAACAGGTAGGCCTCCAAGTGCCTCCTAACAACGACATCCCCTGCGTTCTGCGCCATACGCTCGGGCTGCAAGAAGACACGTACACGTCAGCAAGGTTCACATATGAATTGTTGCGAGAGGACAATAGTTACGAAGATTTACGTAGAACTGGCAGATCCACTTCAGCGTCGGCCCGTGCGGGCTGTTGAACTCCACGTACCCGCTGCCCGGCGGCAACATACATCGTGGAACCTGGCTAGTAGGTCCATGCGCCACGTGGCCGGGACGTCGTGCGCCGCCATTGGAGCGCCTGCGCAGGGCAACCCAGTCAGGTAGTTCACGTCCTGCAGCGTCAACGCCATCTCCCCGCACGAGAGGTGGAACGTGTGGGTCTCTGGCCTCCAGCGGTCAACCAGCGCCGTCAGCAGGGCCCGGTCGTATGGAAAACGCCTAGACGTACAACCAACACGCTGGTCCTGGTCGTCATCCCACGTCGCCTCCACCATCCTCGCTAGTGGAAGGAGGCCTATCGCTCTCAACCTGCGTCGAAACGATTAAGAACAAACGTGAGTCCACGCAACATAATCAGACTGCGATTGAGTGCATGAAGGTCAGAACTGCACGTACCTTGGAAGCCAACCTCGGTGCAGCCTCCATGCCCTGATGGGCATGCGTAGCCGAAACGCCCCAAGCTCTATCGGCGCCTCGCCCTCCGGGGGGAGCACGGTACTGAGGCGGCTACGGTGACGCGCGTCAATCACCGGGTCAAGCAACTCGTAGTGACTCGCGTCTGCCATACCTGAAAATGCAGCAATAAACAAAGTTCATATTTTTTTCATGCATCTTTACATAGCCTATGTAGCAACTACGAATTTTCTTTACAAATTTAATACATGTCATTCTATTTTCCTAGTTTAAATGGTATTTTTGGCACTAACATGATATTTACCGCGCTCTAACACAATAATAACTGTGCACTAACAAAATAATAACCGCACACAAATATTGTCATTGCTCTTTCGACCCACTCAGCTACTCCGGATTTTCTTTACAATTTTAAAATGTGTCATGCAATTCTTCTAGTTTAAAAGAGAATTCCTGCATTAATAATATAACTACAGCGGTCAATCAGCGTCATACTCAATTCTATGTCGCTACACAACTCAAAATATGTACTACACAATTTGACTACATTTATCTAACCTACTCAATTCTATGTCACCATTCTATGTCGCTACACAAGTCAAAATATGTACTACACAATTTGACTACATTTATATAACCTACTCAATTCTATGTCGCTATTTTTGTTTGCTAACCTACAAGGTTTTGACATAACGTACACAGTTTTAGAAAAATATACCTGCAAAATGATCGATCAAAACTGATGCACTGTCAATCTCTCTCCTTCGCGACGAACCGGCAGAGCTTCGCTACTTTTTTTCCTCTCCCTCTCGTACCCTCTCTTGTTTTTTCTGGAATTAAAATGAATTTGGACTGATTTTTTTGCGGTTTTTATAGTCGGGTCCCAGTCGCTAGTTCATCGCCGCTGAATCGGTGACAGAACTCGCCAACTTCCTCGCCGCCATTCAAGCGGCGAGAGTGAATGACCGGCGGCATGTGGTGGCGGCAGGGTCCTGCCGCCGATTCAACTGCGATAGGGATATATTTTTGTAATTTTTGGGGCGACTATTTATTTTTATAAATATCTTTTAAAATAATATTATTTTTTAAAAAAATCACATATGCAACGGGTATTTTCCGCTTGTTTAATCAAAGCTTGCTCCATGCTGTTTGGTGTGGTGGCTGTGTGGGTAGTGACATGGACGATTCCTCGTGCTAGCTAAAGGCAGAACACATAGGCTTTTGTTTGTGGGTTTTGTCTGAAATTGTCATCCTAAATGTTTGCCCAAAAAATGTCTCAAGTCGCTCCCGTTTGGGTCGTCCACACCACAGACGCTCCCTAGTCCCCTGCAGCCGGGTGCCGCCGCCTCCCGCCTTCCTACGGCGTGGCGCTGATGCTGCCCTTGTTCATGGTGCTACCGCTTGGCCCGCTCCCCCTCTCCCCACTGGTGAGTTCCTGTGCAGCAACCCCCTCCTTCTACCCTCCTCCCTCACCGTCCATGACCTCGCCGGCAAAGCATGCCTCCTCTGCCCCCTCACGGTTGCCGATGTGGTTTCGCCACGCCTGAGCCCTAAGGGAGAGGAGGAGGCGCTCACCAGCAGGCTAGTGGTGGTGGCGGAAGAACTGGAATCCAATGGAGAAGGAAAGGAAAGAAGGTATGATTCGTTGTCTAATTTATTTTATCTCTCAATTATTTTCCCATGTATTTATAGGCAAAATTTGATATATGCCACAGAGAAAGTTACCACTTCGAGATATGTCACTCAGTATCATGAAATTAAAATATGCAACTCCATTTTCTTACTCCTTTGAAATTTGCCATTATCTCAACCTTTCTCTCATTTTTTCTTTTCTCCCATTTTCCATCAATTCCCTACTGAACTACCCCTTTTGCCCCGACCTTCCCTCATCTATTCCTCCTCTACGAAGTCCCTATTGATCAGTAGCGTCGACGCCAGCAATGGCCGCCACCACTGGCGGGAGCGAGAGCGGGACGCCGCGGGCCGTCTCGCCCCACGAGTTGACGAACTGCATGGCGCTGACGCCGTCGAACATGCAGTGGTTGATGGCTAGGCCCATCGCAAATCCCCCGCACCTGAACTTGGTCACTTGCTGGTTCATCAACATCATTAGCACTCGCAACTAAATCAATTTGCGTAAAAACGTAGATGAACAACACCAGTTATCAGTGATGATGCATCGATGCTATCAACTGGAGTAGTGCTCAATGCAATAAAATATTTGGATTCTATACAAAACAATACCAACATCGAGAAAAACCTAAAAATTCAAAGTGATCAAAAATACATGAATTTTCTATAGTAGCTAGATGATGATTTTAGATGAATTTAGCTGAATACTATAATATTTATCATGATTAAATATAATTTTCTCCAAATTTTTGGAACTCTATTCAACCCACACAAAATTCAAACTCTATTCAACAACCTAAGCTAGATTTGAATTTAGTTTAAACAAATAATACTTGAACAGCGAGGTTTGAAATTTTATTTGAGTATTAGTACATCCCAGGAACCTCCTTGAATTATTTTAGGATTTTTTTTTGCTATTTTATAGAGCCCGGGTCTATTCGAACTATCCGATCGGAATCGGACGGCCCGATCGGAGGGTCTATTTGGACGGTCCGAACATCTCCTCCAATCGGACCGTTCGATTCCGATCGGACGGTCGAACAGACCCAAGCTCTATAAAATAGCAAAAAAATCCTAAAAATCCTAAAATAATTCAGGGAGGTTCCTAGGATGTGCTAATACTCAAATAAAATTTGAAACCTCGTTGTTCAAGTGTTATTTTCTTAAACTAAATTCAAACCAAGCTTAGGTTGTTGAATAGGCTAGGTTTGAATTTAGTTTAAGCAAATAACACTTGAACAACAAGGTTTGAAATTTTATTTGTGTATTAGCACATCCTAGGAATCTCCTTGAATTATTTTAGGATTTTTTTTGCTATTTTATAGAGTCTGGGTCTGTCTGGACCGTCCAATCGGAGGATCTGTTCGGACGGTCCAAACATCTCCTGTGATCGGACCGTCCGATTCCGACCAAATGGTACGAACAGACCCAGGCTCTATAAAATAGCAAAAAAATTCTAAAATAATTCAGGGAGGTTCCTGGGATGTGCTAATACTCAAATAAAATTTGAAACCTCGTTGTTCAAGTGTTATTTGCTTAAACTAAATAACACTTGAACAGCAAGGTTTGAAATTTTATTTGAGTATTACCACATCCCAGGAACCTCTTTGAATTATTTCAGGATTTTAGGATTTTGTTTTGCTATTTTATAGAGACCGGGTCTTTTCGGACCGTCCGATCGGAATCAGACGGTCCGATCTAAGGGTCTATTCATACGATCCGAACGTCTCCTCCGATCGGACCGTCCGATTCCAATCAGATGGTCCGAACAGACTCGGGCTCTATAAAATAGCAAAAAAAATCCTGAAATAATTCAGAGGTTCCTGGGATGTGCTAATACTCAAATAAAATTTGAAACCTCACTGTTCAAATGTTATTTGCTTAAACTAAATTCAAACCTAGCTTGAGTAGGCTAGGTTTGAATTTGTTTAAGCAAATAACACTTGAATAGTGAGGTTTGAAATTTTATTTGAGCATTAGCACATCCTAGGAACCTCCTTTAATTATTTTAGGATTTTTTTGCTATTTTTTGTTATTTTATAGAGCTTGGGTTTGTTTGGACGGTCCGATCGGAATCGGACGGTCCGAACAGACGCGTGCTCTATAAAATAGCAAAAAAAAATCCTAAAATCCTGAAATAATTCAGGGAGGTTCCTGGGATGTTCTAATACTTAAATAAAATTTGAAACCTCGCTGTTCAAGTGTTATTTGCTTAAACTAAATTCAAACCTAGCTTAGATTGTTGAGTAGAGTTTGAATTTTGTGTGGGTTGAATAGAGTTCCAAAAATTTGTAAAAATTATATTTAATTATGATAAATATTATAGTATTTGAATAAATTATTTTCCAGAGATGATCACATGTTTTTATTTCTATTTTCTTTTGGGAGTTTCTTTTTGAGTTGAAAGTTTAATATTTGATTAAGATTTCCCAAGTGCACTAAATGATGCAAATGCTTCAAAAACAATATGCATGCTCATGAGATCGGCACTACGATCGTGACCCCATACCTTAATCCCTTTCTCTAATCAGGTCACACACGATCGTGACCCCATACCAACCTATGAATTGGCTTATATATTCACATAGTCTTCTTCTTTCACATGTGTACGGTCATCCTGATTAGAGAAAGGGATTAAGGTCGCTAGAATTAATATAATCCAACGTGTCATATATCATGTCATATATAATCTATGTACACTTCGCTAATGCCAAAACTGTCAGTTGGCCTGCATCAACCTTCACCATCACTGTGGCGACGCTTTTTGTTTCTCGTGGTCGCTGAGTAGCGCGGTCTTTAGGTATGTATGATAGTCTAATACTCTAGTTGTGCTATTTTACTTAATCGGTGATTTCATTTCGCTTTTGCTAGCTCCTAGTCATCTGTTGAACTAGCAGGTGACCAAGTTCAAGTGCGGGGGATTTGCGTTGGGCCTGGCCATCAACCACTGCATGTTCGACGGCGTTAGCGCCATGCAATTCATCAACTCGTGGGGCGAAATGGCCCGCGGCGTCCCGCTCTCGCTCTCGCTCCTGCCGGTGGTGGCGGCCATCGCTGGCGTTGACGCTGCTGATCAGTAGGGACTTCGTTGAGGAGGAATAGATGAGGGTAGGGCAGGGGCAAAGGGGGTAGTTCAGTAGGGAATTGATGGAAAATGGGAGAAAAGAAAAGAAAATAGGAGAAAGTTGAGATAATGACAAATTTTAAAGGAGAAAGAAACTGGAGTGACAAATATCTAATTTCGTAATACTGAGTGGCATATTTTGAAGTGTCAACTTTCTCAGTGATATATATCAAATTTTGCCCTATTCATATGTTCTTTGTTGTGCCTAAAATTTGCCATGCACCTCGTTCTCTCCGCCTCCCTGCCGTGCTCCCTTACTCTCCTCTACCCACCGCAGCCCAGATCTTCCAGCCGACAAAGCTCCGGTGAGATTCGAATCCCATTCTTCTTCCGATTTTGTCCCCCTCCTTGCATGTTTCTTTCTCTGCAGGATGAAGTGGTCAAATATTCACCTCAAGCTCGTGCCATCAGAGATGTGGAGGATAAGGAGTGTCGCAGCTTCTTCTATGGCATGTCACCATGGCAGGTACTTAATTCCATGTCCCCTGATTCTCGGTGTCATTCAAAGTATCTCTTTCAACTATATATTCTGGTTCTCAAGTTTTTTTAAAGTTTAAATCAACATTAGCTACAAAGTTACAACCGACACAAGTAAATTCTAAGAACCAAATGCATGACACATCAAAATTCAGGGTTTTTTTTTCAAAGACCAAAATTCAGGACCGTTTCACATGATGTTGTTGGGCTGTGTTTATTTGTTGTCTTCCATTTAAGAAAACTGCAGATACTTGCATATTTGTTTTCTTTTGACCAGATAGTTTAATTGTTGGGCTCCAAAGGGGGAAACACTGACACATAAGCACAGATCGATCTTTCTAACTATGTGTTTCTCACATTCTTCTCTTTTTTCTCATTTTTTTGAGGAAACGTTCTCACTTTTCTTGGATAAGAATTCGCAACATACTACAGGTTTTAACATGCTTTTCAGAAAACCAGTCATTTAGGGAATCTTTTCAGTATACCCCCGAGGGATTTTCTAAACATTTCAGTGTCCCTCACTTTCATCAAACTGAACCTCTCCTAGCTACATGTGAGTTTATGGACCATTGGTTGAAGTAACTGATTAAAATCAATACACAGTGATGAGTGCCTTACCGTATCTTTATATTCGCAGTTCATTCTGATCGTAACTGCTAGCTCGATCAGTGGGGAATTGTTCTATCATGTGGCTGTTCAGGTATATGCTTCCTACACATTCTCCTTACATTTCTAGAGAAACTAGATTTGTAGGGTGTCTTATTACTTGCCTACTCCCCTCAGTGGCAGATCTAGGCCTCGGGCCTCCGGGGCAACGGCCCAAGGCCCAGGTTAAAAATACCATGTGATACTGTTGGGAATGGGCCAGCTACGCTATGTTAAAAGAGGCCCAGGTTCAATCTCTAGCAGGCCGGCCCGAGGCTTGGCCATAGGCTGGCTACGCCCCTGACTCTGTTGAAACTGTAGAGGGTGCAATACTCGTTTTTGAAGCAACTAGTAGGGTGGTCCGTGCATTTACGCCGTTAGATTTGTTTTAAAGTTTATAGTGACAAATGATATAACTTAGATGCTTCAGAATATATTTACGTATCTTGTAGGTATTTAGATTTTTAAGATATCATGAATATTAGAAAATAACAATAGAAATTTAAAGAAAAATACAACTTGAGTAACGTAAATTGAAGTATGAGCTTTAATGAAAGAAAATCATGAGTATAATAAGTTAACCACTCTCCATTATGTACGCATCATGTAGCTACATGCCTTTAACTCTTTTCCAAAATATTTGCATGCATATGTACCTCTGTTAATCTCAAGCAATACATGGATTATGTGTGCAACAAAATTATCTTATTAGTTTACATGGTATTAGAGTACCTTGCCTACGTATACACCGATGCATTATGGGCAACCTACCTTGAACTTATCTTTCTCTATGTTGGTTGCCCCACCGAACCATGTGTCTTCTATCCCTTTTCCCCGCCATAATTTTTCTGCTTCAACCTCCAAGAGCAAGCCCAATTCTTCATCGATATCTCTCAACTGCTACCTCTTCTAATGCAATACTCTACCATATAATTATCTTCTATTTCTCTCCAATTATCGATTAATGATGACCGTTGTAACATCTACGCGTATATGCGTGCCTATATCGTGGATACCTGCCGGGACACCCGTCGCGCTCTCTCCAGTGGCTCCAAGCCTATTTCTTACTGTTGCACTATCTCTACTCCGAGCTCTTTGCTCCTTTGTTTCTGTACGCCTATGCTTCTATTCGTAGGATGTATGCATGTATATACACATGCACTATGTTATACGTGTTCGATGTCTTCTTCTCCTGTGTCGGTCGCTCCTCTTCTTCAACGTTATCCAACTCAACGATGTGGCTTCCTCACTAACTGTGACAACCTCCCATCTTCACTAATGTTGGTATGTCCACATTAGTCGTTGTCTAACGATAGGGAGAATCTTCTCGCCATCGCTGGTGACACCATATTACTCACCAACGATGGCATTCTCCTAGCTACCCGATGATCACATATCGTCGATAACTCGTCTTTAATCCAAAGCTTCATCTCCTCTCTACTATGTCTTCCCCATTATCGAGTTTCTTTGGACATTAACTTCTTCAACAACGCTGATGCTCACCATTCGTCATCATAGCATTTGGATCCTTTGACTCCGGTCTTTCTCTTCAACAACTCCAACGAGCAGTACAACATTATCTTTGTCGAACAGCTAAGATGAGCAGTATGGAATTGTTCTCATCTTCGTCGCTGCTGCCTTGACTATTCGTTTTCTTGTGAATTAATGTCTTCTTGTAGGACAGATCGACACTATTACACTCTTTTGTGGTCTCTCCATTCACGATATCCTCATTATAACTTTTATTTAATTTATTTAAAATTTTAGTTATTAAGAGATTTTACTTTGGAATTCGTATGGAAATCAAATTGTAATTTTTTTATTTGTTATCCCTAATTTTAATTATTTTTGTTGGAATTCGTAAACTAATTCAATCGTTAATTTTTATTTAATTTTTATGCCGAATTACAGTTATTTATAGATTTTGCTTTGGAATTCGTATCGAAATCAAAATGCTAATTTTATTTTTTTTATTCCAAAATATTTTTTAAAAAAATTTGTATCCTAATCCAATTGCTATTTTTGGTTTAATTTTTATTCCAAGTTATATTTATTTAGGAATTCGTATGAAAATCAAATTGATGGTTTCTTTGTTTCAAATTTTATTTATTTATTTATTTTACTTTGTAATTCATATGGAAATCAAATTGCAAATTTTATTTTATTTTTATCCATATTTTTAATTAGTTTTTGTTGGAATTCGTATGCTAATCCAATTGCTATTATATATATAAAGAATTACAGTTATCGATGATTTTACTTTAGAATTCGAAATCAATTTGCTTTTTTTATTCCAATTATTTTTGTTGGAATTCGTATACTAATCCAGTTACTATTTTTAAAAATTTTATTTCGAATTATGTTTATCTAGTGATTTTACTTAGAAATTTGTTTCAAAATTAAAATTGGAATTTTATTTTTATTCCAAATTTTAATTATTTTTGCATTATACTTGAGATGAACTCTTATTTTTATATTGTACTTGACATGGACTCTTTCGTTTAATCTAGATTGTTATAATCTGGATCCACCATAATCAATGGCATAGATGCTTCTCTTTTTCCACTAATTAATGTGAGAATTTCTAGCACTTGAGAGCGAACGTGGTGACTTCTTTTTCTATCGCTTTAATAATATAATAGATTAGCACACGCTTTTCCCTTCACTTTCTCACTTTGCAGAGCAGAAATAACTGAAATTATAGGGAGCATTGCCTCATATTTTAGCTTAATTTTTTATAATTTAGCTCAATTCGCTGATTTGGACATGTAGCAACGCATACATGTGTTGCGAAAGGGGTGTTCATGGTGTAGTGAAAGGGGGTGTTCATGGTGTAGTGGTTCTCTCTCTCTCCAAATTTGCAGCATCTTCAGACACCGCCTACGGATATCGAAAAGGTACATGCGGCTCTCTTTACACATATTGTTCTTCATATTTGCCCCCCATACAATTCAGTTCACCAAAAGCACTATCTATGATGAACAGCCCTAGCCCAAGCTAGCAGACATACCTTCCACTACACTCTCATCACCTGAATCTATAGAAATTCCTACTGGTTCCGGTTTCCACAAAAGGTCATACAAACATACTGTTCATATGCTACCACATTACTAATCTCGCTGTTTCTAATCATTTCATGACAAACAAAAAATGCAGGCCAGCAGCCATCAGGAAGCTCAATGTGGATGATACAACTCACGACACCTTTCAGAGGTTCTTTCTCAAGCATCTGAATATTCGATTCTTACCATAAACAAATTGGCGCGACAGCCCAACTGATCACATCTATTTTCCGTACTGTACGGAAAATCCATACAACAGGCAAATGCATGACATGGCTCTATGTTCACTACCTTTTTGTAACAGCTCGTTTTTCAGTTTGTGAGCAGTAAACTGAAGAACGTCATTTGAGTTCAAAAGCTCCATTTCAAACCTCAGTTTCAAAGTTTCAAAGCTCAAAAATCTTCAGATTTTTGAAACCCTCCCCAAATCCTCCCCTTTCCTCAGCCCAATCCTCCAAGCTTCCTTGGCCTCCCTGCCACCCGAGCCACCTCCCCTCCTATCTTCTTCTTCAATCAGCCGGCAGCATCTCTGCCACCACCATGCCGCGCACGAGCACCCACGCCCCCGACAAGCTCCCACCTGCTCCACCATCTCGCTAGTGCGCATCCCATCCTGCATCCTTCGCGTCAACGCCTGTCGCGTGTCTCATCCCGGCACGCCGCTCCTACCCTTGTCCCATCCCGATTTCCCTGCCTCCGCACCCGCCGGCGTCGTCAGCTCCGCACGCCCACTGCTCCCGCCGACACCCCATTGTGTGCCCTGAGCCCCAAGACCCCTTTCCCCTCCTCCCCGGCTATAAAAGCCCGCCCCCCCTTCCTCTCCTCCACCCCCACCTTTTTCTTCCCCAAGCAAAGAAGGCCGAGGAAGAAGAATAATAAAGAGAGGAAGAAGAAGAAGGCCGAAGCCTCACCTCCGTGAAGCCGTGGCCGCCGCCGCCGTGTCCACCCCTTGCCGGTCGATGAGCCTCGTGCGCCACCATTTCCCTCCGGCCGCCACCGTCGCCGCGTCCGAGCCCCTCTCTCGCGCGCGCGCCCGTTTCCCCTCCCTCGGCTCGGCCGAGCCCCCTCGGCCTTTAGGGCGGTGCCCTGCACGGGCGCGCCAGCTCCGTGGGCGCGTTACACTGCGCCACGCGGGTTTCGGCCCGAGTTCTGGGCCGGGCCGTTTCTTGCCCCATGGGCCGCCGGCCTTTTTCATTTTATTGGTTTTTCTTTTCCCTTTTCTATTTTAATTCAAAAGTAAGACTTCAAAAATTAGTATCTTCCCCATTTTAGCTTCAAAAATTATAAATTAAATTTGTAAAAATTTGTAAATTCAATATCTTGCTAATGGTATAGGTCTTGTTCAATTTGAAGTTTATTTGTTGTTCATTTGTATTTATTTACTCTTTTTGCTTGTTTGTGCCTTTTTCCGGTACGTTCGTCCGACTAGAATTTGAAGACGCCGGAGATCCCCAAGTTGATCAAGCCCAAGATTATCAAGATCCTCTAGCCTATATCCCAGGCGAGTCAACACTTTGATCATATTGTGCCTATATCTTGTGCAAATTACATGCTTTAATTCTTTAATCAAATATATGTTAAACCTTAAGGTAGTTAAATACCCATTTGATGATTAATTAATTATTATACCATCCTTGACAACTTGAATCTCTTATTCCATGTCACCCTAGTAACTACTTGGTAAATACTAGTTATAGTTGTACTTAAGCGACATGCTAGCCTTACTTAAGTACCGGGACATTAAAATGTCATAATCATCATCTCTTCAAAAATGAAAATGGTTTGGGCAGTCATTGGTGGTCGATGGCTGAGATAAATGTGGTAATTTGGTTTTTCTCCTCAAAACCCTAAATTGCTATTACCATCTGGGCGGCTGGTAGGATGGATGACAACGGTGGGTGCTAATATAGTTCAAGGACTGTTGTGTGTGGATGGTATGTGGAATGAACCGCCTAGATAACCCTAAGGACTGAATCTTGTCATGACCTCCCTTGTAAAATAAGTACAATCACAAGTCTGTAAATTCCAACCTGGCTAAATAATTTGTATCCATCAGTACGAGTTGCATCAGATAGATGACCTGCGACGCTGTAAGCCTACGCGGCGAAGGAGTCGGGGTGCGCGACGTAAGTCGTTGGATGGCGCAAGAGGGGGTCTGAGTAAGGGTTAACGGATCTAAAAACAAAGAGCGTAACCCTTCGCAGACGAAACCTTAGCGAAGTGTAATTCATATTGAGGGATGCATTGTAAAGGCCTTGTGATGATCTCCCCTTGATTCACATGCCTACGGAAGCGTGTGTATATATCAAGACGATTATCTCTTGTGGGTAAAGTGTACAATCTCTGCAGAGAAATAAATTGTTTAAACAGCCGCGCCCACGGTCAAAGGCGGACATGGGAACTTAACTTGAGTTAGTTCTATTTCAAAAACTTTTGTGGGTGGTATGAAAAATATGGTGGGCTCACCTAGCCCTGAGGTTGGATTTTCCCTGGGTTTGCAGACCCAGTGATGTTAATATATAGGGGTAACCCCAATCAAAATAAGCATGGGTAGAGTTTCCGACGGAGGGAACCTTTGCTATTATTAAATATTGCACAATTACTCTCTTTATCAAAATGCAATTTGTTAAAATGCTAAGTGCACACGAGTTTCCCCAGTCGCTTGTCTGTGGAGAGATGAGCTCTCACCCCTTTTGCTTCCGTTGTCGCTTCCGCTTTTGTAATGTAATCTTTTGGCCTGTTCGGCCCATATTGTAAAATCTGACCCGACGCGGTCTATGTAAACTCTGATATGCTAAATTAATGAATGATATGGTTCTACGCTATGTATGAAATGATTCAGCAATGCATCTGTAAGTGCTATCTACTGATCCAAGGAGTAGCACGGTGTTATCACAGAGGATTCTGAATTAGAAAATCCGGATCCGACACTTTTGCTGCCTTAACATCGTAGTGCTTACTACAACAGCACCAGTGTTTTGGTCATGTAGATAACCTGCCTTTACATACGAGGCATCTTATACTACTTTTGTACGCTCCGTGATGCTTACGACGTTACCACCACTCCACTTGCTACTGTGCTTACCGAGCCGAACGATCCAAGAACATATATCCGTACTTGTATGTTTACTGTGCAACACTGCTACATATTATCCTACTAATGTATGTTTTACCTTAATGGATAGTTCATCCATTAGCACTAGCAGTTAGTTTCACATAACAAACTAACTTCATGCACCTTTTGTTAATTACTAATAGTAATTGCTTCCCTACAAAATGTTTGATACCAATAGTAATTGCAATTAGTTAACATACTAGCAGCACCACATATTGCCAGTACAAAAACAGCCTGTACAACTTGTCAGTTCTGCCCAAACAAGCAAGCTGCGGCTCTGTGTATACGTTATATTTGTGCTACTTTGTGTTTCTCACCATGCATGACAGTATACAGAGATTAATTTCAGATCTCATTTTGTTCTTCACCAGCCAGCATATATGTCAATATGCACAATTTTTTGAAGAAACCGGCAGGAGGACTGCCTGTTATATTAATAAAGAGAGGACGAAAACAGAGTATAAGTGGCCGAAGGAAGATCAGACCTTAATTACAAAGATGAAAACGCTCCAAACACTTGGCCCCCGTAGGGACCAAGTTCTACCCTCCTCCTTGATCTTTAATAGGAGATCCTGCGGTGTGGTGGCTTTGGTGTTGAAAATTCTTACATTGCGTTCCTTCTAAATCATCCAGGTAATTAGGATGAGGGACGTGGTCGTGGCACAATTAATTTGAAGTGTCAGATTCTGTTATGTGAGATATAGCTACTTAATGATATTGACATCATACTGTGCAGAGATAGAGTTGCCGTGCACAATAGTTAGTATGGATTTGTGGAATACATTAACAGAGAATCTACCGTGCTACACAGAATTTGTACTCTGAACACAAAATAGGTTGAGCAGAGGATGAATAGCATGATGAACCCTAGACCTTAGGTCTTTCTTTTATTCATACCACACCAATCTCTTCAACAAAATTGCCTATAATCCATTTAACAAGAAAAAAGCCAACAAACACCACTAATGATGTTTCATACACCACATAACAAACTACACTACACCATACCAAACACCCTGCAAATAACTGCCAAATATCATAAATTCAACGGACGATCGCGGCGTAGCGCGCTTTATGCACTTTACCGTCTAGTTGAATTGATGGTGGCACCAATGTGATCTAAATGGCCCATTGGCCATTCTAAAAGTGGACAAAAAAAAATGTAACTCACATTTATAGGCCCATTTGATCTAGTCTAGAAACATCAGTAGCATAAGCAAACCCGGCTCCTCTCTCTCTCAAAAAAAGCAAACCCGGCTCCTCTCTAAAAAGGCGAGTTGGGGTTTTATGAGTTTTTGGTTAAATTAGCACGGTTGACACCCGCTGGGGGCATGGAGGCCCTCGTCCGCGCACCTAGGGCCCGGAGCTACCTCCTTCGTGCGCACGTGGCCATGTTCGCGCGCGTGCGAGTCCGTGTCTTTGGGCACGCACGCGCCGCGTCCATGCGCCCGGGCTGGTCTTCTTGTGTTGCTGCGCAGCCCCCTCGCGCGCACGTTGGCGCGTCTGTGCCCCAGCGCACGGTGCTCCCAAGTCCGTGCCCCAGGCGCATGGACACGGCAACGTGTCGAGTACTGTTGACTCCGTGCCCCCAGGGCACCAACTTGGTGGTATTTTTATATTTGATGTCTCGAGAGGTTAGATTTGCTATTGCGGTTATCAGCGATGCTAATTTAACCAAAAACTCGGTTTTTATATCAGCTTTACCTAAGCCGATATAGCTTCTAGGCTATATATAGGTTACTGAACGGTTTGGATTTTGTGGACATAAGTAAACTGAATAATAAATGATGGGGTTTAGGCCGTCAGATCTGAACTTCTTGGCCTAATCTGTTAAAACTGGGTGAATGCTAATTAGACCGTTCGACGCCCTTCCCCGATCACACGCCCGTCCGGCCGAATCCAGCAGCGAGCTACCCCCACCCGCTTTGACTACTAGCCCCCGGCGCCCGGCGCGAGCACCCACCCCGATCCCCAAATCCCCCGGCCGCCCGGCGCGATGGCGGCCAGCCTGTGGCGCGCGGTGATGGGCACGGGCGGCGGCTCCTCCTCGGCGGGTGGCGGCGACGCAGCGGCGGGCGGGGTGGAATTCTGGCACGGGGCGGAGCGCACGGGGTGGCTGAACAAACAGGGCGAGTACATCAAGACGTGGCGGCGGCGATGGTTCGTGCTCAAGCAGGGGCGGTTGTTCTGGTTCAAGGACCCCGCCGTGACGCGCGCGTCGGTGCCCCGCGGCGTCATCCCCGTGGCCTCCTGCCTCACCGTCAAGGGCGCCGAGGACGTGCTCAACCGTCAGTTCGCCTTCGAGCTCTCCACCCCGACCGAGACCATGTACTTCATCGCCGACTCCGAGAAGGAGAAGGAGGAGTGGATCAACTCCATAGGCCGATCCATCGTCCAGCACTCCCGCTCCGTCACCGACGCCGAGGTCGTCGACTACGAAAGCCGCCCCCAACCCCCGCCGCAGCCCAAGATGAGCGAAGCGAATGATGAACTTTCAGCGTAAGATTGCGGTGACCTCTGTGACTCTCTCGATATGCTGCCTCTATTGTATCTACTTAAGTGATTGTGAATGTATGGTTTTTGTTTCTCTTGATTATATTTATATTATTGACTGCTATTTGGGAACAAGTTTGGTGTTTTGTTGTATAACCTGTTCTTTGACACCATGGATTGGTTGCAGCAGCATAATTTACCAATTGGTTGGTGTTCACTAGGTTCGTCTGTATGAAGTTATTGGCTTGGATTTCCGAAGTCGCGACAAATTTTAATCATACAATTCTCTATTTTTTCTGTTGGGTTTGCTTTGCTTATGAATGAAATGCATTTGCGTGTGATCCCAGAGGATCACCACCAATTTGTTTGGTGCTTACTACGGCATAAGCTTTGTACCAAGAGACAGAGAAACAGGGTCTTTTCCCGATAAAATAGCCCCTTTTGGCAAAGCAAATGAACCACAAAATTACGTTATATATGAAGGATATACTTTCTTGGAGTTTTTATGAAGTTTGTGTCCTAAGAGTTCCTATTCAAATTTATGAAAACAATTCTAATGGAAGTAGTATTAATTCTGAAGTTTGAAGTGTGTGCAGCGGTATGTTTATTAGTGATCAAGTCAAACAATCATATCCTTAATGTTGACAAGTGAAGACTGAAGTAAGTACCGCCTAAATGTCAACATGTGTAGTGTGTGTATACTAATGGCCATTCTCCATGATTAGTTATTACAGTAAAGAGAATGGATTCTCCATCCCTAGTCAATCATGCTCAAATGCCAACCAGTACTACTGATGTCCTTGATAAGATGTAACCAGTAAGCAATTTTAGTATTATAATGGAACAGACCCTCGTATAACTTTCAGTTGTCAATTTCAGTCTGGTGGTCTCCTTGTCGTAACTGTTCTCAGGTTCAATCTGTTTGTCTTACAAATTGGAATTCCAGTATTGCTTCGTTACACCTTGTTATATAGTTCATTTCAGAGCTGTAGCTCATGCTGATCTCTTTAATATTTGTTTTGTCATAATTCTACCTGAAATCTCAAGTCTTTCAGACGGATCCTACAACTTGTGCTAGGTATTCCACTTTCTTTTTTATAGTCATCTAGCCCAATTCAACTACTTTTTTTTGTAGATATTCAGGAACTTTCTGTGGTTTTTGCAACAAAGTAAACTGTTTTTTTTTCTCACGTTTGCAAGCCTCAACCTTTCTTTATATATGTTCATACCATGGTGCTTGTGGAAGGCGAGAAGAATTATTACTCTTTTGTTGATCCTAACGGCAACGTTGGCAAGACTGTTGTCGTGCTGAAAAATGGCCATCGATATAGCCTGTTTGCTCTGATGCGCTAAGTAAAAAGTACTTCGGTATGTGTGGTTCTTTGGAAGTCTGGTATCTTGAACATACTGAGCTTCTAGTTTTAAAGAGAGTTTAAACTGATTGAATCCACACCTAAAGTTCAATAAAAAAAGGGTTAATCTGAATTGGAGCTTTATTTATTGATGATGAATAATGTCCGACGTAAATGGTACTGTAAACCCTGAACATGAAGCTTCATTAAACAGCATGCACCATAGCACTTGTAATTTAAAACTGTAGTCATGTGGATTGGTTAGTTTTACCTATGCATGCAGAATATTGGAATGTTTTTTTTATAAGTGGGAGCAGGAGAACTCCCCCCATTCTATTAAGTGAGTAAAGGGAAAACAACGGTACAGACAACAGTACAACTCGGTGGTCACCTTGGAAGGCGGCACCAAACACACGGCATATGGCTCGCTGAGCATCTGTTTAAGCGACCAGAATTACTAGTTAAGCTAATTCTAGAGATACAACTCAGAGCAGCCGGCTAAACTTGCACCCAGATTAATGCCCGTCGGGATTATCGGCTCCTGCTGCAAGGTTCCAGAGGTGCAGTGTCATGAATCTTAGTTCATAACGGGGTAAACACCGCCCGAAAGAAGGTCAGACGGTGTCGATTTGGTGGGATAAGAGATTAGACTATAGACTGGGATGATAGAACCTTGGGAGGGAGACTAGATTAATTCATCTTTCTTGGTTGATTGATAATGGATACATGTTACCTCTTTTATAGGGATGACTCGACTTGACTCTTAAGAAATAATCTCTAAGAAAATATATCTCTAACAATCTAATTCAATAATAATTTGCCTACCTAATAGATAGATTCCTAAATAATGAACTTCCCCAACAAGCGCGGGTGGTACTGTTCATACATGAACAGTACCCACCGTGTGAACAGTAGCACAGGCCCGGCCCATGACAACTACTCCTCTCTTTTCGCGACAGCTCGTCCTCGAGCTGTGGTGGCAGCCATGGCTGAAGCCCTAAGAGGCCCCATATTGACGACAGGTCGTGGCGCCGGTGGAACATTGCATGGAAGATAGTCCGCAACGCTCCAATAGACATCGGCGGGTTGTGTGGAGAAGACAATCGTTGGTCACCGGCTTTCTTCCTCGGCGAGGGCACCGTTTGTGCAACCACAGATAGGGAGGTCAACGCTCCAATAGACTCGGCGGCAGGTCTGATAGTCTGATTTGTCGTCATAACCATGGTAGCAGAAGTCGTGGGAAGGGATCGACTGCTCTGATACTAAGTTGTCATGAACCTTAGTTCATAACGAGGTAAACACTGCCAGGAAGAAGGCCGGACGGCGTCGGCTTGGTGGGATAAGGGATTAGACTATAGACTGAGATGATAGAACCTTAGGAGGGAGACTATATTAATTCATCTTTCTTGGTTGATTGATAATGGATACATGTTACCCCTTTTATAGGGATGACTCGACTTAACCCTTAAGAAATAATATCTAAGGAAACATATCTCTAACAATCCAATCTTACCTACCTAATAGATAGATTCCTAAATAACGAACTTCCCTAACAAGCGTGGGTGGTACTGTTCTCCTCTCTAATGCGATGGACCAACTTGGCCGGTGGCAGCCCCTTCTGATGGAAAACTCTGCTGTTGTGTTCCTTCCAGAGACACCAGATTGTCAGAATGACTACCATATCCATGAGCTTCCTCTCCGCCTTGCCTTGCTTGCTCTTCCCGAGCTTCGGTCCACGAGTCCTGCACTAGTTTTTTCTGGAGCTGTCGGCATCCAGGGCAACCTGTTTAACCATATAAGAATGTTGTGCCAAACTGCTCGGGAGTAGGAACAATGAAGTAGGAGATGAGATGTGGTCTCTTGATGAATTAGGCAGAGAACACATCGTTGTGGACGAGGCCATCGTCTTCTCTGGAGATTCTCCGCCGTGAGGCGCTTGCCGTGCAACACGAGCCAGGCAAAGGATTTGCTCTTGTCGGGGTTTTAGACTCCTAGATAGCCTTGGCGCCAACGAACTCAGTGTTTGCCGCAAACATTCGACTGTATGCTGAAGTGAGTATTCTCCGTTCGCCGTAGCTGTCCAGACAATGGTATCTTCATTTTCTGTCAGGATAACTTGTTCGAGCCTGTCCCAGAGACACAGGTATTCTGTTATATCCTTCGTCCAGGTGTGGTTCTGCAGCGCGTCTTTGACTGTCCTCTGTCGACGGGTAACAAAGGTAAAGAGGGTAGGCGCCATATCCTTCACCGCTTTTCCATCAATCCATTTGTCGTGCCAAAACCGTGCTCTTTTTCCATTCCCCAGTTGGATGTAGGTATTTGCATCAAATAGAGCTGATAAGGTCTTGTCAGCCGTCGTGTAAACCGCAACCCAGGGCCGATCGTGGTGCTGCCATTTGTACTAGAGTCAATCGGCATGCATACCAGCTCCGAGCTGACGAGACAATGTCCGCTGCTAACAGTCTCCTCCCCCGTCCAAAGAAAACTCCTGCAGCGCTTGTTCAATATTTTGCAGAGCCACTTCGGTAGTACCAACACTGTCATATAGTAAACTTGGATGGCTGAAAGCACGTTCGAAGAAATTCGATACCATAGTCCTTGCTACTCCCTCATTGGATCCTTATCAAAAGCTCAATTTTGTACTGGATCAGGGCATCTATTAGTAAACTCATTTGGACCAATTTATCAGATTAGGATATTCTTGATCGATTTGGTCGGATACGTAGAAATCTTTTTCATTATCATAGTGGATCCTCGAAAAAACGGACTTTGTATCAACTAAAGTATATACTTCGACTTTCATGTGCTAGAACTTTAGCTTGTAAACATAAAAACACGGTACGAACTTTTATGCAACGATTGGGTTCGGTATTTTTAGAAGAATTTTTTATGGAAGAAGAACAAGTTTTTTCTTTGATGTTCACCAAAACAACCCACTTTTCTTTCCGTGGATCACATAGTGACCGTGTTTGGTATTTGGATATTATCCGTATCAATGACCTGGTGAACCCTTTTAATTAATCATCAGACAAAACTAATACACTAGAAATGATCGATAAATGATCAAGATAAAACTTTCACATTTTCCAGCGAACGACGGGAATTGAACCCGCGCATGGTGGATTCACAATCCACTGCCTTGATCCACTTGGCTACATCCGCCCCTTATCCAACTAAAGCATTTTTCTCTTTTTTCCATTCATCATTATTCTATTTATTCTGACCTCCATACTTCGATCGAGATATTGGACATAGAATGTCACTCTTTAAAATGGAAAAAAGGAGTAATCAGTTGTGACACGAAAAAACATGAATCCTTTTGTAGCTCATCATTTATTATCAAAATCGAAAAGTCAATATGAAGGAGGAGAAAGAAACAATAGTAACATGGTCCCGAGCATCTAGCATTCTACCCGCAATGGTTGGCCATACAATCGCGATTCATAATGGAAAGGAACATATACCTATTTATTATGGTAGGTCACAAATTGGGGGAATCAGTGCCTACTCGGCATTTCACGAGTTATGAAAGTGCAAGAAAAGATACTAAATCTCGTCATTAATTGAATTCGAATAGAAAGATTCAAAATAAAAACAAAGAAATAAGATATTGGGCATTTAAGCTTTCCTTCCTTCAAAAATTGCTATATGTTAGTAGAAAAGCCTTATCCATTAAGAGATGGAACTTAAAGAATAGCTAGGTCTAGAGGGAAGTTGTGAGCATTACGTTCATGCATTACCTCCATACCAAGATTAGCACGATTGATGATATCAGCCCAAGTATTAATAACACGACCTTAGCTATCAACTACAGATTGGTTGAAATTGAAACCATTTAAGTTGAAAGCCATAGTACTAATACCTAAAGCAATGAACCAGATCCCTACTGCAGGCCAAGCAGCCAAGAAGAAGTGTAAAGAACGAGAGTTGTTGAAACTAGCATATTGGAAGATTAATCTGCCAAAATAACCATGAGCAGCCACAATATTATAAGTCTCTACCTCTTGACCAAATTTGTAACCCTCATTAGCAGATTCATTTTCAGTGGTTTCCCTAATCAAACTAGATGTTACCAAGGAACCATGCATAGCATTGAATAGGGAACCGCTGAATACACCAGCTACACCTAACATGTTAAATGGATGCATAAGGATGTTGTGCTCTGCCTGGAATACAATCATAAAGTTGAAAGTACCATATATTTCTAAAGGCATACCATCAGAGAAACTTCCTTTACCAATAGGGTAAATCAAGAAAACAGCAGTAGCAGCTGCAATAGGAGCTGAATATGCAACAACAATCCAGGGCGCATACCGGATGGAAACTAAGTTCCCACTCACAACCCATATAACAAGCTACACCAAGTAAGAAGTGTAGAACAATTAGCTCATAAGGACCACCGTTGTATAACCACTCATCAATAGATGCAGCTTCCCAAATTGGGTAAAATTGCTCCTATTCGAATTGGAATAGTCTTATTACTTCAATGAAATCGATTTTTCTTTTGAAAAAAGAAAATAAAAACTATTTCGATTCCTATATAACTCTTATGTATCAGAATATGAATTTTTCTTATTGTTTCTTCGTAAACAATCTTCTTGCTTACCATTAACATCTTCTGGAACCTTTGTGGAACGAATCCACTTTTCTAGGAAGATGGAGCATTTTGGGGTAATGTACCTAGTTTTTTTTTTTGAAAAACCATATGGATCTTTATGGATCCTCTTATGCATTATGTTCGATATCAAGGAAAGGCAATTCTTGCATCAAAAGGAACTCTTCTTTTGAAGAAGAAATGGAAATGCTACCTTGTCAATTTCTAGCAATATTCTTTTTCTTTTTGGACTCAACCGCGAAGGATCCATCTAAACCTATTAATCTACCTCCTGTTGAGAGATGTCTTGGTTTCCATCTGGCAAGTTTTTTGACCGACTTGTCCACTAGCGGTTGGTAGTCCACTTTGCGTAGGCAACAAGTTGATAAAAGTAGGCTGAGGTAAGTAATAGGGAATTGCACCACTGAACATTGCAAGATGGCTGCTATGTCATTCACCTCCTCTTCTTGGTAGTGGATTAGCGTGACAGAACTCTTACCAAGATTTATTTTCAGCCCAGTGGCCTTGAAACAACCCAAAAATTCAAGTTTTCAAAAATTTTGAATCTTTTTTGCTTGAATTCATTTCTTTCCCAATTCGGAAAGTCTCTGTCTCAATCAGCTTTCCCTTCTCAACATTTTCGTTTTCCTTGCCCGAAGGTGCATTTTCGCCAATGTGCTTCTCCCCTGCCTTCTTCTCCCTTCTCGCGTAGCCACCACCGCACACCGCAGTCCTTCCTCACCTCTGTTAGCCTACCACATTAGCCACCCCATCACGAGCTTCTACCACCTTCGCCATCGCCTCGCCCTGCCACCTCACCACCGGTCTTCCCTTCCCGGTGCCAATCGCGCATGGCCAACCACGCTCCCTACCTTCTTCTCCCTTCTCGCGTAGCCACCGCACTGCACCGCGGTCCTTCCTTGCCTCCGTCAGCCTGCCACCTTAGCCACCCTGTCACCAGCTTCTACCACCTTCGCCATCGCCTCGCCCTACCACCTCACCGTCGGTCTTCCCCTTCCCCAGTGCCAATCGCGCATGGCCAACCACGTTGCCACCCACGCGCCGCGCCCACCTTCGCCTGTTCCTACTCCCATCGCCTCTCCACAGGGCTATAAAAGCCGCCTCGGGCAAGCCATCATCCTTACCTTCCCCTACAACACCCCACCATCCCTCCTTCTTCTCTGGAGAAGGCGAATTTCAAGTTTCCCCCACCGCCTTTCTCTCTGCCCCGGTGAGCCCGAGGTAAATTAGTCGCCCCCTTTGTTTCCCTTGCCTCCCAACTCTAGCATTTGCACCCTCTCGCCACCCCGCTTCTTTCCCCCAACTTCCCCACCCAATCCTCGCCGGAATCGCACTAGCATCACCACCCCATCGCTGCACCATTGTCGGTGCATGTGGACAAGTCGCCACGGTGCACCTCTACCCATGCCACCTCCTCTCCCTGCTTCGGCGTTGCGCCATCCTCCTCCCCTGCTCCGGCGTTGCGCCATCGTCGCCGTTGCCCCATGCCCGAACCTCCTCCACCCTCCCAAAACCCCAAAATGGGTTCCCTTGACTCGAGAAGCTCCCTACACCACGATCCGTCGACGATCGCCGCAACCCTCCTCGGCGCAGTTACGCCGGCTTTCGAGCGGCCGGCGTAGCTCAAGGCTGCCAGAACGGGCCTTTAGGCTCGGCCGTGTTGGGATTTAGCCCATTTGAGAATTGGGCTTGGCCTAATACTATTCATAACCATGAGCAGTAAAACCATTATTGTTCATCCACATTTGCCCCCCAAACACTATTCTGCACTGGTGACTACTATTCACATGAATTATTGTTCATCACCCGAAAAAAGTTGGTCACTGTTCGTTTTCATAAACAGTAAAACTAGGTTACTATTCATCAACCTAAACAGTGAAACCCAATTACTGTTCACTAACCAGTTTCCGTACATAAACAGTAAAATCAGTATTGTTCATTATCTGACACTTTTCATCCCCAAAACCCTAATTCGATATTATATGTCCTTTTTGACCGTTTCGAGCCCGTGAATCTATTTCTCCACTCTATTCAGTCCAATTATGTACCAAATAAATTCCTACCTTCCCACACCACCTTACTTTATGTTACTTTTTCAAATTTCTTTACTTGCATGTTGTTCTCAGCTCATTCCTTGTCGAGCCGGATTTTATTTGGATTATTTTATTTTATATCCGCGTTAGGTCACAACTTCGACGACCAAGCTCCGAAAGACGCCGGACAAGAAGAATTAATAGAAAACTTTGTACAAGGAGGAAAGTTGCATTCCTTCATTTTGAGCCTATATTTTATTTATTTATATTATTACTTTTATTATTGTATTTGTGCAAATTACTTTAAATATTGAAATAATATTTTTGAATGCTATGTTAATTAGATATATCCTATTAGCCCACATAAAAGCCCTCCTATCCTTTGTAGGCTATATTCACCTTGACAAGTTTACATAAAATGATAGCTATATAAGTAGCATTATCACACAATGTGTTTATAAATCCTAAAAAAGAGTATTGGCAGATCACCAATGGTTTTGGTGGAGAGTTGAGGGTTGAGACCAGGAAGTTGGGCAACTCAATAGACTTGATAAAAATGAGTCAGAGGTGAGGGTGGACAGCCACATGTTGGTGTTGGTCCATCACCTCACTGTAAGATGGGTAAGGACAAGAACATTGTACCAAGTGACAGACACAGAAATCGCTCAACCACAGGTGTGGTCATTTCTCCCTGACTTAGTATACTGCTCTCCCGATTGAATATCCATAGGAAAGGCGTGTGCTCGTGTGATAGAGCAGCACGGAACAGGGGTGGGACAGGAGTGGGCCTGGAGGGACACTCGCTGGTCTACACAACGGTATGGACTTACCGGGTAGAAGCTAGAAAGGTTGAGCAGTGGAAACAATCTTGTTATCTCAACTCAGTCGCACGCTATCGTGTTGCGTGTATATATGCTAACAATATGAGCATGAGATATCTTGTGGGTAAAATTGGGCAACTCTGCAGAGTGTATAATTAAAGGTATTCGAATACACCGTGTTTCCGGTTAATGAGGCTATGTTTATGAGTGATTCCAATACATGAGGCATAAGTAGAGATTTTGATATGTTAAGTTGGTATTTGCAAGTGTTGAGAAACCCCTGATGTTATATTTATTATTGTTTTACTGTTTTAAAGATAAACTACTTACAATGCAAAATGCATCTACATATGCTAAGCATGGTAAACCCTAAACATCCATTGAACTCCTTGCATGTAATTATTTAGCTTTTCCATGTGGCTTGTTAAGTATGATAGTAGTACTCATTCTTGCAAAATCTGCAAATCATCTACAGAGGAAATCTAGAGGATCTAGATGAGGAAGGTTTTGGCAGGATCACCATGCGGTGATAATTTCTGTTTCTAGGTCTCGACTACGCTCAAGTGTGCATGTGGTTTGAAAATTCTTTTGTCATGTATTATATTAACTTTGGGTTTGGATGCCTGTATCAGCTTAAAATTGGCTGTTAAGCCCTATTCTTGTATAATAAAGTTTGGTTGGTGTTGTAATCGAAAGCTTGCCTGCAATGCTACTTACTTCACAACTGCACATCCTGAACACTTGTGAAAAGTTTAATAGTCCCGAAAATCAGGGCCGTTACATCTCCAAAGAAAAGGAGCAGGTGTAGCATAGCTTCAACGTCCAAAGGCGACGGCTTGAGGAACACTATTGTGTCATCTGCATAGATCGAGGTCCTTGTCGGTCCTCCAAAGTAGCTGGTGCAGTGTCTCCATCACAAGAACGAAGAGTACCGGGGACAATGGGTCCCTTGCCGCAGTCCCTTGGCATGGGCGATCGGCTGACCTGGCACCCCATTGAGGCAGATTCTGGTTGTCGTTGAAGCTAGGATGAAGCAGATCCAGGAGTTCCAGCTATCACCAAACCCCAAGTGCTGGAGGAGTTGCAACAAAAAATCCCAAGCCACGGAGTCAAAGGCTTTGGCAATATCGAGTTTTAGCAGCAGCATTGGCTTTTTGTTACATTGGAGCAGCTTTGCGAGGCCCTGCACATATAAGAAGTTTTCATGGATGCAACGTTCTTAATAAAGGCGCTTTGTGTCATGGAGACCATTTGACCTATTCAGCTACTGAGCCGAGTGGCTAGCAATTTGGTGAAAATCTCGGAGACACTATGGATGAGACTAACTGGACGGTAGTCTTGTACTGCAGTTGGTGTATCCTTTTTTGGTAAAAGGGTGATGAACTAATTATTCAGCAGCTCGAAATTTTGTTCATTCATCTGGTGTAGCTTTGCAAGCACATTCATCAGATCTTGTTTAATTGTGTCCCAACAGGATTTGTAAAATAGGCCTGAAAAAACATCTGGGACGGGCACCTTTTCCCGAGGCATCTGATTTAGAACCTTGTGAATTTCTTGTTCTGAAAATTCCTCTTCTAGCTGTTGTAGTTCGAAGGAGGGTATATCGAGTGCTTGCGGGCTAATGGAATGGTTCCTAAATTGCGCTGCTCCAAGGATGCCAGAGAAGTATTGGTACAGCACCTCCTCTTTATGTTCGTGCATCGTTGCTAATCCTCCCTCATGTTCAATTCATAGGACAAGGTTTTTTTCTTCTCGCGCTAGCTTTGAGATGAAAAAACCTGGTATTGGCGTCACCGGTTTGAAGTTGCAAGAACCTAGATTTTTGGCGCCATCTCGACCTCTCCACAGCGGCCAGACCAAGCACTCGGCCCTTTAGCAAAGATTTGAGTTTTCACTCGTTAGCAGTGAGATGGTGTGCGTCTTGGGCTGCATCCACTCCAATCTGAAGATGAATTCATTGGCCAACAAAATCTGCAAGCGGTAGCTGTTGATAATGTGTTGGTTCCATTTTTGCAAAGCCCGTGCTATTTTTTAACTCAAAATTAAACGTCCTGAAGATCTCCATTGGCAGGACAGGCTCGTTCCAGCTCTGTTGCGTCACTTCATGGAATCCCTGAACCTTTACCCAGAATGACTCAAATCTGAATTTCCTCAGCCGTTGCAAGTTGGCTTGGAAGTGTAGTAGCATTGGACAGTGATCAAATATGGATGAGCTGAGCTCCTGCAGAATACTATCTGGGTACAGCCCCTCCCAATCATCCGTGTAGAAGCAACGATCCAGCTTGTTTATTGCTCCAAGTGTACCTCCGTCCAATGAGGTAAAGCTCTTTTAGTTGTAACCGATTGAGGGCATGTCTTAATTTCCCATCAATCTTCTGTTAATATTGTTTCCTCAAAAAAAATTGTTAATATTGTCATTGTTCTTGTCCCTTGCCTCCACGATCAAATTGAAGTTGCCGTTTAGCAACCATGGTCCCTGAATGTGGTCTCTCAGATCGATTAGCTCCTGGATGAATTCTAGTTTTTCTTTGATAGAATATGCGGTTGTTACGTTGGTTAGTATATTTAGATTATATCTATTCTTAACCAACTGTGTATCTTGTAAACCTAATCTATTTGTAACCTATTCTGTTTGTCTATATAAAGTAATGATGCCACACCGTGCTTGGTGATTTTGGTGCATCTTCTCCTCAAACCAATCTACTCTGTTTTGTTACATGGTATCAGAGCTGTTTGATTCTTGAGCAATGTCTTCCGCTGCTCTTTCGTCCTCTCCGATTCACTTCGGTCACCTCATCACCATTAAACTCACATCTGAGAACTACCTTTTCTGGCGCGCACAGG
Organism: Ampelocalamus luodianensis; assembly: GCA_036346255.1. Taxonomy (NCBI): domain Eukaryota; kingdom Viridiplantae; phylum Streptophyta; class Magnoliopsida; order Poales; family Poaceae; genus Ampelocalamus; species Ampelocalamus luodianensis. Next base: position 22,258,310 of record CM070625.1, read on the forward strand.
TTCTTCCCCTCTTGCGCAGCAATCTTCTCATGGGCTATGTCGATGGCACCAATCCCTGTCCTGATGCTATGATCCTTGTCTCGCCTGAAGGAGGTTCTCCCACTTCCACTGCTAATCTGAAGCATGGCGCCTGGATTCAACAGGATCAGGCGATCCTATCCGCCGTTGTCTCTTCTATGACGGTGGAGGTCCTTGGCATGGTCCTGTTTGCCTCGACTTCCCGCGAGGCCTGGACTACTCTTGAGAGTAGTTTTGCGTCTCAATCTACCGCCCGATCCATGCAGATCCGGACTCAACTTGGTGCGTTGCGGAAGGGCGACTCCTCGGCCGCCGTCTTCTTCAACAAGGTCAAGTCTCTCTCGGACACGCTTACGTCCATTGGGCAACCACTTAGGTCGGAGGAATTTACCTCCTACCTGTTGCATGGCCTAGAGGAGTATGACTCCTTGTCGAGATGGTGCCGGGCGTGATACTCCTATGCCTGCGCGTGACCTCTACGCCGGCTCCACCAACCGGCGCGCTTGAGGGTCGCCGCGCTATCGACATCGGCAATGTTCACTCGGCTAACGCAATCAAGTTTGGTGGCAAATACCGCTCCAACACCGCCACTTCGACGCCCTCCCGCTCCAACACGTCTGCTCCGGTCAAGTCTATCTTCAGCTCCAAGCTGGCTACTTTTGGCGGGGCTAGTGCTCCGGCTGGGCGCAACACCGGCAATCGCCCCATCTGCCAGCTTTGCGACGAGGCGGGGCATGTGGCGTCGCGATGCTTCAAACGCTTCGACAAGGCTTTCCTCGGCGTTGGCAATGATGGGCGTTATACACAGCGCCAACTTGCCATGGCTAATGTGGTGTATCCGGCACCACCGGGCCAGACTTCTTCCTATCCCGTCGATGCCAGCTGGTACATGGACACAGGCGCCTCCGATCATCTCACTTCGGAACTAAACAAGATGCATATGCAGGAGCAATACAAGGGCAAGGAGCAAGTTCACGCCGCCAACGGTTCAGGTATGCGCATTCTTCACGTTGGTCAAGCTCTTTTACCCACTCCTTCGTCCAAACCACTTCATCTTACAAATGTCCTTCATGTTCCTGAAGTCACAAAAAATCTGTTATCCGTTCATAAGCTCACAAAAGATAATAATGTTCTTGTTGAGTTCCATCCTAACACTCTTTTGTGAAGGATCGGCTTCACGCCACACTCCTTAGAGGTCGATGTCGTGGTGGCCTGTATTCCCTTGATGTGCCGCTTATCAAACAAGTTTTCAGACTCAAGGCATCCTCTACCAGTGGCATGCTCGCCTCGGCCACCCCGCGTCACAAGTAGTCCAAAGATGTTTTGCATAACAATGAGCTTCCATCGTGTCAATAAATTAGATACAGTTTGTGATGCTTGCCAACAAGGCAAAAGTCATCAATTGCCTTTTCCTATTTCCAATCGTGTAACTCAAGCTCCTCTTGAGCTTGTTTTTCTGATGTATGGGGCCTGCCCAAACTTCAGTTAGTGGTCATAATTACTATGTCAGCTTCATTGATGCTTATAGTCGCTTTACTTGGCTTTATTTGCTCAAACGTAAGCGTGATGTATTTGATGTTTTCCTCAAATTTCAAACTCATGTTGAACGCCTTCTCAAACACAAAATATTGAGTGTTCAATCTGATTGGGGAGGTGAGTATGTTAAGCTGGACGCCTTCTTTCAAAACCTTGGTATTCTCCACCGTGTCTCGTGTCCCCACACACATCAAAGAAAATGGTGCTCTTTGAACGTAAACATCGCCATATAGTTGAGACCGGCCTCACCTTGCTAGCCCATGCTTTGATCCCTTTTCCTTATTGGAATGATGCTTTTTCCACGGCTTGCTTTCTCATCAATCGCTTGCCCTCTCGTGTTATTACTATGCAAACTCCTCTTGAGCGTCTGTTAGGTGAGGTACCAGATTACACATTCTTAAAGGTTTTTGGTTGTGCTTGCTGGCCGCACCTTCGCCCTTACAATTCCCATAAGCTTCAATTTCGGTCGAAAAAGTGTGTCTTTCTGGGTTATAGCTCCTTACACAAATGCTACAAATGCCTTCATGTTCCCACCAATCGTGTCTATATCAGCCGAGATGTTATCTTTGATGAGAATGTATTTCCCTTTGCCAATCCTTCTTCTGATCCTTCTCCATCTTTTCATAATTCCCCTGTTTCACTTGACCAATTTGAAGATCGTGCGATGTCTGCTATTGCTTGCTAATCATGGTGCAGGTGTTGGCCGCGGCGCCCGACTTGAGCTTCTTCCGGATGGTGCTCCAACAGGCGCGGCTGATCCTGCTGAGCCGCTCGACGCGCCTAGAGCCGATCCAGCCGAGCCGGCTTCTCCACCTCGTGCCGCTTCCTCCGCTTTGGCGACGTGGGTGCGCTTCTCCATCTCCTGCTCACACCGCCTCGAGCCGCTTGCTCCACCGATGGTCGTGGTTCCCGCTGGGATTCTTTGCGCCGCTTACTCGAGCATGCGTGGCATTTCGTGCCCAAGGTCCGCACGGATGGCACCGTTGCATGGCTTGCCGCTTTGTATGGCGCAGCAACCTCTACTCGACATCCGAGCCACGCTACTTCCGTCTGCGCTCGACTATCCTCATTGGCGTGCGGCTATGGAACAAGAGTATGATGCTTTAACCGTAATGACACCGCAGCTTGTCCTCCCCGTCCGGGTGTGAATATCATTGACTCCAAATGGATATTTAAAGTCAAAAGCCGTGCAGATGGCTCTATTGAGCGATACAAGGCTCGTCTTGTTGCTAAGGGTTTCAAACAACGTTATGGCCGGATTATGATGACACTTTTAGTCCAGTTGTGAAACCGATTACCATTCGCTTGCTTCTCTCGTTGGCCGTTAATCGTGGTTGGTTTCTGCGGCAATTGGATGTTCAGAATGCCTTTCTTAATGGCGTGTTAGAAGAGGAGGTTTATATGCGCCAACCCCGGGTTTGAAGACCCGCCGCCACAGATCTCTGCGGCTTGTTAAAGCGCTTTATGGTCAAGCGGCTCCTCGGGCTTGGCATGCTCGCCTTGCATCTGTTCTTGCTACTCATGGTTTTCAGTCCTCATCTGCTGATTCATCCTTGTTCATGTTCTGTCGGCTGGACGTGACCATTTATCTGCTCGTTTATGTTGACGACATTATTGTCATCAGTTCCTCTTCCACTGCTATCGATCGGCTGGTTCTTGGTCTTCGTGATCAATTTGCTGTCAAAGACCTGGGAGTTTTGCACTATTTTCTTGGTATTGAGGTCGCTAAGTATCAGACAGGACTCAATCTCACTCAACGCAAATATGCCCTTGATCTTCTACGTCGTGCCGGTATGCTCAAGTGTAAGCCGGCCCTTACTCCCATGGCATCTGCTGACAAGCTGTCCCGTGCTGATGGTGTTCCTCTCAGTTCTGATGAGGCTACTACTTATCGTAGTATTGTTGGTGGTCTACAATATTATACTTTGACTCGTCCGGATTTGTCATTTGCTGTCAACAAGGTTTGCCAATACCTTCATTCTCCTCATGATGTACACTGGGCTGCTGTTAAGCGTATCCTTCGCTACGTTAAGTGCACTCTTACTCATGGCCTTCGTATCCGGCCGTCGCCCTCTAGCTCCTTGTCGGCCTATTCTGATGCTGATTGGGCTGGGAATGTTGATGACAGGCGATCAACTGGGGGTCATGCCATCTTTTATGGCTCAAACTTAATCGCCTGGAGTGCAAAGAAGCAAGCTACTGTCTCTCGCTCGAGTACGGAGTCTGAATATAAAGCTATTGCCAATGCTACTGCAGAACTTATATGGGTTGAAGCGTTGATGCAAGAACTTGGTATTCGGCAAGACTCACCTCCTACACTGTGGTGTGATAATATTGGTGCTACGTTCTTGTCATCCAATCCAGTCTTTCATGCCCGTACCAAACATATTGAAGTTGACTATCACTTCGTGCGAGAACGTGTTGCCCAGAAGCTACGTCAGGTTTATCTCTTCCAAGGATCAGCTCGCGGATATCTTCACCAAACCGTTGCAGCTTCCTTTGTTCCAGGCGTGTAAACGCAACGCTTCCTTTGTTCCAGGCGTGTAAACGCAACCTCAACATGCTGTCGATAGTTGAGATTGAGGGAGGCTGATAGAATATGCGGTTGTTACGTTGGTTAGTATATTTAGATTATATCTATTCTTAACCAACTGTGTATCTTGTAAACCTAATCTATTTGTAACCTATTCTGTTTGTCTATATAAAGTAATGATGCCACACCGTGCTTGGTGATTTTGGTGCATCTTCTCCTCAAACCAATCTACTCTGTTTTGTTACATTCTTCATTTAGTTGCGGCCCGTAGACGGAGGTAACTGACCAGCGGGCGTCCTCTTCTTTGTCAAAGAATTTGATGGTCAGGGAGTGTTGCCACTTGAGCACCCGCTCCATCTGAAAGCCTGTCTTCTTTCCAAGCTGCGGTCATGCCGCCCCGAGTTCTAGTCGTCGGAATAAAAATCAAGGAACAGGAAATCTTTTCCGAACAACTCAACAATTGTATCTCGGTTGGCAACACTCAGTTTTGACACTTGGAGACAAACGAGCTGGATATTAGTTCTAGCTACCAGCTGTCTGACGACATCTCTACGGGCAGCCGTATTCAGCCACTTAACATTCCATACAAGCATGCTAAGCTTAGACATAGAGAGTAAAGCAACAACAACTACTGACCACCACTATAGCTTCAAGTGATGACGGTTACGTGATTGTTAACAAGTCTCCACCCACAATACGAATTGGGGCCTCCCTTCCTTCTTCGAAAGCTGTCTGGAGCCGAAAGAGCGTTGCAATGGCCTTAACATTGTCGTCTGTCATGGGATTGTTGAACAAATCCCGGTACTTCTTCACAGCTTCGTTAGGGGTATTTTCCTCAGAATCAATGTATCCCAATTTGAACATTGCCACCCTCCGCGCTCGCTCGATCGCTCCTTCATGCTTCCTAGTGGATTTGAGGGCCAATCGGGAACTTCTCCTGGGTGTGAAGTCGCGAGGGAGGCTGTGGCTGCGGCGACGAGCTGCCGGTGGCCGCAGGCCGAGACCCGAGGGGGAAATCGGGTCGACCAGCGCGGCGATGAATTCCTCCACTTTATTCATGTCCCCTCCCTCCTCAACGATTTTCGCAGCAGTCGGATGCTCTGTCTCACCGGCCGTGGGATCCTGGTTTGGGAGGTTTGATATGGGCTGCTCCGCCTGAGACTCCACTTCAGTTGGATCCGTCGGCGGCCGGAATCGACGGCGCCACGTGTAGGATCGTTAATGACAATCAGAGAGGGATGAATGATTGTAATTCGCAGTGAAAGCTTTTTCCTCAAATCGACTGTTTACTAATTGTGCAACCGGCAAACACAGTAAAAATGAAAAAACAAAAGACCGAATATAGACTCTGGCACTGTAGCAATCACGCAATTACTGTAGCAGATAGTGCGAGGCACTGTACAAACAACACGTTTTACTGTAGCATATGCATATTAAAAAATAGAACTTCACTTTCATTACTTACTGCTGCATGCTGGAACCTTATCTCATCCATGTCTTGGAGGAATTAAGTCATAGCTAACAACTTGATGTTTCTTCGGGAGATCTCACAAGACAAAAAACTCATCACGTACATGTGCTGCCTTCGTGAGTGCCTGATTATTGCTGCTAGCACGTGTGCTGTCGTCAAGCACAAGGAGCAGCCGCTGGCCCTAATCACACACGCCGCCAAAGCCAACCAAAAACCACGTTGTCTTCTGTCCCGAACAGAAAGCACAGCCACGCCTCAAGAGAAATCAGGCAGCCGCCGCCAGAGCTTGTTCTAGAAATCGCGCCGCCTCCAACTCTGTCTACAGATCACCCTTAAAAGCTCCGCCCTCTGCCCGACCACATCTAACATATATATAACCCTAATCACTTAACCCCCACGTACGGCCCATTAGTCTTAGGGCCCAATACATGAGCTTAACACCTGGTCACACAATATAACCCAGTCCAATTTTAGACACCCTAAAATTGTCACGTGTCGTAGCCTCCGGACTACACATCCGTAGCTCCACCACGTATCATCCATCTTTGATCTCCACGCGCCCAACTCGAGCCCGACCGCCTCCTCCAAGCATCCTCGACCTTACGGACCATGACTCGCACTGCCACCTCCGGTCACCGCCAGATCACGATCGCCTCGAGTTACCCCCGCACATGCAAAGACCAAAACACATCTTTTCCCGGCACAAGTTATTTTCAACTTGACCGACATAAGTCCACACACGCACACACGCCTCGAATAACATCAATACCTAACATTGTCAATTATTCATCACTAAAATATTCTAGTCCTGGCCACATGGTCTAACAATCTCCCCCTTGATGAATACATTGACAATATTTCAAGATTGCATAATGAGTAATAAGAAAATAGAGAAGTTTCAAAACAGATATAAGTGAAGAACTGAAACCGAAAAGCCAGAAAAGCTCCCCCTTAACACAAGGGGCTGAAAAACTCTCCCTCAACACAAGGGAAGCGAAGCAAATTTCTCTTATTTTTCTCCCCCTTTGGCAATGTAATCATCAAGAACTTCAGAGAAAGAAAAATTCCAAAAAGGAGCAAGGAGAGTAAGAATCAAGAAGCTTTGTAGATTATCCAAGTCACTTCACACTGATTTAGTAAATTAACCAAGCCATCTTTTTGAGTAGAGCTATCTGGATCATATAAAATCATATACCATATAGCAAAGTCAAGACAAGTCTTTTAGAATGATTAAGCAATTTAAATTTATGACAGGCATCTCAACAATGACTAAACAGATTATAAACACCACAAAGAGATATCATCATGAAAAGTTAAAGCCTAACAGTGAGGCAAACTTTAAATCTAGATGAGCTATCAGTCTTATGTAACAACCTATCGTTTCACTTTCAATTCTTCTTTGCATGTGGCATGCTTGCAGCATACTTCTTTTCACTGATGGCATGCTTGAAGCATACTTCTTTTCGTTGGAGCACTTTTGTGTGCATTTTTTTTTCTTTTGAATACATAGACATGTATGGCATGCTTGAAGCATACATCTTTTCAATTTATTTTTTTTTCAATTTTTTTATTATAACATGCCAAATTGAGTGAGCATAATAGGATTGTAAAGAGAGACATACTTGCTTCAAATCCAAGATTTAAAATAAGAATCACAAACAAGCTCATTCTTTTCGATGGACATCACAAAGTGATAACAATAATCAATCTAGTCAAAGTTTTCAGCCATGTCATGCTTTAGTTCTAATGTAGCAAATTAATTATAACCAGTCAAGAACACAGCTACACAGCACATGAATAAATATGGTAAAGAAGGCTCTACAACTCATTTGATTTCAATGGCTTAGACTTGAAGAATTATTTGACAAGTATAATAAACAAAACTTCTGAATTGTTAAACCACAAGCTCCCCCTCACAATAAGCCCATAGGATGCAACATACCCAACTCACTTTGCAAAAAAGCAAATCAAAATTCAAACTTAACAAGGTGTAGAGCAACATCACCTTTTCCACATGGTCTCTCAGAAAGTGAAATCTCTTGGAAGCCATCAAAGAAAGTGAAGAACCATCAGGTGTTCCAATCAAGCAATGACGTAAAAGACTGGAACCAAATCAAGCCCATGTTCTCCAGCCTCGTCAGCTGTTCTTACCTCACATCACAGGAAACATCGGTCTCACAAGATCAAGTTAGTGAAATAAGATTTAGGAATCCAAAGATCGAGATATACGATGAACAAAGCAGAAAAACTAGAACCAGAAACATGTGTGCGTGAGCGATCAGAATGCCAAAAAGAAGCCTGTCTAACTGCCCCTTGAAATGCAGGCAATGCTGAATAAACATTATTTGAATTATAACCCAAACTAGCACGTGAAACAAATTGAAAATCATCATAAAAGTTCTCTGAAAACCTAGCTTTCGCATTCGTTCTAGGACCAACAAAAGAAGATGCACGTTTTTGTCTTAAAGCATTCAATCTTTCCTTTTTCTCTTTCTTAACACGTCTAAAGCAAAATTCATGCAAGTGTCCATCTCTACCACAATAGGTGCAACAAAATTTAACATAATCAGAATTCTTTTGAGATGATAAGCTGGCACCTACACCATTAGTAGAAGAGCTTTGTACAAAACCAGCAGATTTAAACACAGTTTGTTTCGGTTCAGATTTTACTTCAAATTTTCCAGGTTCAAAAAACTTAACAACCGTAGGAGGATTATTCTTGGCATGCTCAATAAAATTAAATCCTAGATCATGATTTTTAACACTTACTTTTGACTTGTCTAGAATCATATTCAAATTTTTCTTGCCAAAAGAAAATCTTTCTAAAGTGTCCTTAAAATACTCAATTTCTTTAGCTAGAGCAGACAAGCAATGCATGTGACCGATTCATTCACAATCTTCTTAGAAGCACTGGATCGAGCCAACTTTTCTTTTCAAAGAAAATCATTAAGTTGTTTAGTCAAAGCTTCTATTTCTATAGTGAGTTTAGGACATTAGAGCAAGAAGCTATCTCATGATAGAGCATCCATTGAATTGTCTCCTGAGATGAATTAAGCCTAGCTTCTAGCAAACCACAATTAGAGCAAGTGTTAATTTGAGCATTTGAAGTACTTGACTTTAAACATGTAGAAGAACTAAACTTGAGCTTTTCAATTTCATCATTTGCAAGTTTTAACTTTTCATCACAGAATCATGTGTCAATCTCGGTTCATCAAGTTTAGCAGCTACATCCTCAAGTTGAACCAAGGTTGATGCATTAATTTTTCTAGCGTCTCTAACTCGAGTGTAAAACTTGACAAAACTCACAAGATTCATCATCGTGATAGAAACTCTAAGTCTATCAATTTGAAGTTAAGCTTTCAACAAGACAATTATTTTCTTTCGCTTTCTTTTTAGTCTTTTCAATTCAATAGCAAGTTTAATCAAACCATCTTCAAGTTCATCATATGATGGTCTTACCTCATCGGATCATCGTCATCGCCGCCGTTGTTGTCGCTTTCTTGCCATGAAGCACATGCCCGTAAAGTCGTTGTTCTTCTTTTTCTCTTTAGAATCATCATCGCCGCCGATGTCGCCGCAACTCTCATATTCCACATCACTCAAATCAAGATGCTCAATAGCCGATATGATCTTTTCAAAGAAGCTTGCGACGAAATTGCCACCCTTGGTGTTATTGTTCTTGGATGGCCGACGACGGTAATTCTTGCATTCCTTGATCACCTTCCCTTGAGCTTAGGACACTCCGACTTAATGTGACCTAGCTCGCCACACTCATAGCACGTGATCGAACGAGAGATACCACCTCGCTTTTTCATCCTCATGTTGTTGAGTGTCTTGTATGCCCGTGAGGAGATTAACACCAAATCCTCTTGAGGAGCTGTTCAACTGCTCCTCCGAAAAGAAGACAAAGCATAAACGAAAAGAACTCGACGAAGTAGCTCGTGACGGGTTAGTCACAAGTGATAAAGATGAAGATTTATCAATCTTATATGGCAAAGCTTCCATCTCATAGGTTTTCAATCTAGAAAACAGATCATCCATGGTTAAAGTATCTAGATCGATAGTTTGATTGATAGTTGTGACAACCATTAACCACTCAGAACCTAAAGATCTCAAAATTTTAGTGGCATTATCTTCATCAGTAGGAATAACATTGACACCACGCAAATTACTCAATATTTTCTCAAAACGAGCAAAAAGATCATCAATAGACTCACCAGGCTTCATAGCAAAATCAGAATATTCTTTTTGATAAAGATTTTTACGCACTTTCTTAATTTTAGTGGTTCCCTCATGATAATCGCAAAGAGTCTTCCATATTAAGTGGGCAGAATTAATATGAGCTACACGATCAAATTCTTTGCGAGAAATCCCTTGAAACAGCAAGTTACGAGCTTAGGCATTTAAATCATTATCAGTTTTATTTAGATCAGTAACAATAACAGGAACCACATAAGGTCTAGAAACTTTATTCCAAACATCACTACCTTGAGCCTCAATATAAGCTTGCATACGACACTTCCAAAAAGCAAAATCAGTACCATCTAGCATGGGAGGACGATTCACATACCTCTCTGACGCCATAGCAACCTCGCTCTGATACCACTTGTAGGATCGTTAATTACAATCATTCATTAATGACAATCAGAGGGGGGTGAATGATTGTAATTCGCAGTGAAAGCTTTTTCCTCAAATCAACTGTTTACTAATTGTGCAACCTGCGAACACAGTGAAAACGAAAAAACAAAAGACCGAATATAGACTCTGGTACTGTAGCAATCACGCAATTACTGTAGCAGATAGTGCGAGGCACTGTACAAACAACACGTTTTACTGTAGCATGTGCATATTAAAAAATAGAACTTCACTTTCATTACTTACTGCTGCATGCTGGAACCTTATCTCATCCATGTCATGGAGGAATTAAGTCATAACTAACAACTTGATGTTTCTTCGGGAGATCTCACAAGACAAAAAAACTCATCACGTACATGTGCTGCCTTCGTGAGTGCCTGATTATTGCTGCTAGCACGTGTGCTGTCGTCAAGCACAAGGAGCAGCCGCTGGCCCTAATCACACACGCCGCCAAAGCCAACCAAAAACCACGTTGTCTTCTGTCCCGAACAGAAAGCACAGCCACGCCTCAAGAGAAATCAGGCAGCCGCCGCCAGAGCTTGTTCTAGAAATCGCGCCGCCTCCAACTCTGTCTACAGATCACCCTTAAAAGCTCCGCCCTCTGCCCGACCACATCTAACATATATATAACCCTAATCACTTAACCCCCACGTACGCCCATTAGTCTTAGGGCCCAATACATGAGCTTAACACCTGGTCACACAATATAACCCAGTCCAATTTTAGACACCCTAAAATTGTCATGTGTCGTAGCCTCCGGACTACACATCCGTAGCTCCACCACGTATCATCCATCTTTGATCTCCACGCGCTCCAACTCGAGCCTGACCGTCTCCTCCAGCATCCTCGACCTTCTGGACCATGACTCCGCACCAAGCCACCTCCCGGTCACCGCCGTAGATCACGATCGCCTCCGAGTTACCCTGCATATGCAAAGACCAAAACACATCTTTTCCCGGCACAAGTTCTTTTCAACTTGACCGACATAAGTCCACACACGCACACACGCCTCGAATAACATCAATACCTAATATTATCAATTATTCATCACTAAAATATTCTAGTCCTGACCACATGGTCTAACACCACGACATCCGCCGGTGGAGAATCGAAAAGGCCGGTGGGGCAACATGGGCCGTGCGGGAGGCAGGACGGCCGAAGAGCTGAAAATATTTGGTGCTAAGAGATTTGACTTGGCCACCTCCCGACCCGCCAACCTCTGGCACGCTGCAAACCCTGCTCTGGTTTCACCTGAGATTCCATCCCTAGGCAGGCGCTCTCGGGCACTCATGCTCAAGAGAAACTCTTTTGGTTCTTTTACCTCTCCCATATCACGCATCACATCCTCTTCACCTAGCAAGGCAACCATGGTTCAATAATGGAATGTTGAATGTTTAATGCTTGATTTTCATCGAATGTCTTCTGGAGCAGCACATGAGCATGTAATTTTAATTTGCTAGATGTTAAGAACTTCTTCCTTAAGCCATTAGTAGTGTACCTTCTCTCTCAAATTCAGTGGCCTTTGGTGGGCATGAAACGAACGTCTGCTGTCTGCAGAACACCGTACCGACGATTCCCGTAGATAGTTTTCATCGAGTCAAGCAGTCGATTTTCGATTTTTGCATCTGCCTACCTCAGTTTATATCCCATTTTCCCATTTCATCCACAGACGCTGCTGGGGCTTGTGCACGAATCCAGTTCTGTTTTCATACACTCACTTCCATGTGCATTCTGAAATAACCCAAAAATTTGAAGAAAAAAAAATAGAGTTTTCGGTTTGAGTTTGAGTTTTTGCTAAATTCATAAAGTTTCCGCCAGAACCCGCTTTCCCTATTTGGCTTTCCGTTTTCCCTAGCCTGAAGGCGTCCCTATGCGCGTGCACCTTCTCCCCTGTTCCCGCTCACGTCATGTCGCGCTCCCGTTCGCCGTGCTACGCACCACCTTACTTCGCCAACGCCAGCGCCCGCACCAAAACTGCTCTAGTACCTCGCCACCTTGCCTCCAGGCATTTACGCCGCCGCGCCAGCGTCACACAGCCTCGGCCACCCATCAACGTTGCACCCGCGTAGTTGCCACCAGATGCTCAACACACCGCCCCGCCTCTGTTGCCCTCGCCAGCGCACGTTGCCGCACCAGTGAGGTGCGCCCTCTCCCGCGACACCACCAAGCTACCACCTCACCCTCCCGCGGCGCCGGATGCACTCCGCTATCCACGCCACCGCCACGCACCATGCCACTCCTGCTCGTCTACTATTGCCACCGCCTCCACTGTGCATAAAAGCCGCTCTCGCGACTCTCTCTCCCTTTAGCCGCCGCGACCTTCCTGACACCCTTTTCATCCGCAACCCCCGACCACCATCGCCAATCGCTGCCACGCCTGAGAGCTCCCGGTGAGCTCCCATCTCGATTCATCGCCCCATCCACACCCCACCTCCTTAACCCTATCACGGGCACTGCCTCAACACCACGAAGCCAAAACCCGACCATCACATTCACCATCCCCGCCGCTACTCGCCGCCACCGTGCCCCACCGCAGCCCCACCTCTGGCCAACGTGCATGGCCACCTCCGACCTCCCCTAGCTCCACCAAGACCACCGCCGAGATCCCCTAAGATCACTAATGCTCAAGCACCGACCAATTTGGCCAGAGCGCACCTGTAGCACTGCCACCCCCATTCCTCTGCCTTAGCCATGTGCCACCGCTGCCGCTAGCCCCTCACCGAGCCACCTCCGCCTCCGCAAAGCCCCAATATGGTATGGGTCGCGTGAGTCATGATGGTGCTCGCTAAACCACCCAGCGCCACCGTTTGTCGCGATCGCCATCAGCTCGGACACCATGGGAGCTAGCTCTCGGTTCCCTAGGCCGAGCGGTCGTAGGCCGCTATGGTGGGCTAGTAAAGCCTGGCCCAGCCAGCCTTTCGGTTCAAGCGAGCAGCTAGACCGGCCCAACACTGTGGGTATTGTACGGACCAACACTGTTCAAAGCCCAACCCGGCGCAGTTTGTTAGGCCCTGTTTGGTAGAGCTCCAGATTCTCATTTTTCAGATTCTGCTCCTGATTCTATGAGAATCAACTTCTCTGAGAATCTAGAGCTATCTGTTGAAAGCGTTTGGCTGGTAGGTTGGCTCCAAAAACTATATGAGGGGGGATTAGAGGCAAATAGACTATGTTACCCCTGATTGTAATACTTCAATTATATTTAATGTCTTTCTCCTATGTTTTTGTGCACAAATTATAGAATTTTCCTTCAAATTTGTTTAGACCATATGAATATATATACGTTGTATTTGTACATAATGCCAGGTTACTGTAACAGCCCAAATTTCAATTTCAGTAAAATTTAAAAGTTTATTTATGTTTGTGGTTTTTCCTGAATTTTCAAAACCTTTTCATAAATATTTTAAAGCTAAAACAAATTTATTTACAAAATTAAAAGCCAACTAATAGTTGGAAATAATTTTATTAAGTCCAGAATGAGTATGGGAATTTCTGTGAATTTTTCCATAATTTTTGGAAGTATTTTGCTATTTTCTAAAGCCTAAATGAATTAACAGAATTAAAACAATTGAGAAATCAAAAATAAAATCAAAAATGGCTTTGGGCTGAAACCTACGGCCTCGGCCCAACACCCTCGCGCTTGCCACCACCGCCGCTTTAGCACTCCGCTCTCGCCTCTCCACCGTCCGATCAAAATCGAACGGCTACCATTTCTCCGCGATCTCTTCTTTTCTCCACCGATGGATCATGCACCGACGGTCAAGATCTCTCACAGCAACCGCATGGTCCGAATGCCATCATCAATGTGAGCCGCACGATCTTAATCCAACGGCCGCGCAAAACGCACTTACCGCTTCGCCGGTCTAATCTCAACCATTGATCTTAATCCAACGGCCGCGCCGAAAGTCACTTACGCCGCGAATCTAATCTCGACCGACGTTGAAAATCGGACGACCACGAGTCGCCGTCTTCCTCGCTTTCTTCTTCTCCGCCGCCGCGCAACCGCCGCCATTTTTGCCCACGCTCAAGCTTCGTAACGGCTAGTTGCCAATCGCTCCGCTCTTCGTGAGTGCGCACAAGACCGGTCCGCAACCGCCGCTTTTCCCCACGATCTCCTTCGCTCCGCAACCGTGCGCCACGATCACCGCAAAACCGCCGCACGACCTCCACCTCCTCCACGCCGCTCCGAGCACCTCGACGCCTATAAAAGGCGCCCGGTGCGCATTCCCACCGGTCCCGACGCCACCACCCATCGCCACGCTTATCATCTCTAGTGCCCGAATTGAAGCTCCATCGCCGGCGACCGTGAAGCTTGAGCCGCTTTCGCCGCAACGACGCCGCCGCATCCTCTCCGCCGCCACCTTCGCACGCATCTCCTCGTGAACACGGTAGTCCTCTCCACTTCGCTTGGGAACCGCCGAACTCCTACTTCACCGTCACCCGCACGCCGCCGCGCGATTCGTCGCCGACAACCATTCCAAGCCACTCCGCCGCTTTGGTAAGCGGCGAGTTCGCATCGCCTCCTCTACCTTTGCGCGACGATCGCTTGTCTCGCCGTGGCGTAGAACGCCGGCGAGGCCATCACCGGAGCACCACCGACCTCCAGCTGACGTGGCCTTGCCACCGTGGCGCCACCTCACCATCCACGTCGGCGCCACGCCACCTTTTCTGCCGCGTCAGCGCAACGCACATGTACACGTGGCGTGGTCCACCGTGCCGTCGTCCCAGAGCTCGGTGGGCTTGGTTCACCGTGAGCCGGCCCACTGACTCATGGGGACCACCTGTCAGAAATAAATTTTAATTCTTTAAATCCCGAAATATCAGAGCTGATGTAATCATTGCGCAATAAATGGATTTTCAGTAGGAAAATAATTCTGGAAATTCAATAAAATTTTAGATTTAGATATAAACTTCAAAAATTCATAACTTTTGCATATGAACTCCAAATTGAGTGATTCAAATTGCAAAATTTATATAAAATTATAATCTAGCTATCTAAACCAAAATATTTAAGTTTGGAGTTTATTTGAGATATGTTTTGAATTTATTTGAATTTGAATATTGAATTTGTCGTATTTTACAGATAGAATTCGACGACTCTGAGAGTTCGATCAATCAAGATTTAGAATTTCAAGATATCGACCAAGGCAAGTTACACCATTGACCATATTGCCCTATTATTTTAAGTATTTTTAGTTTCTAAATTCCTTATTGCATGCATATATTGTTATAAATATTTTAATATCCTGTTTACCTATAGTTAATTCCATATGTTATTGTATGGCCAAATTTGAATGTTGTATCTGACTACCTTGATACCATAGGCAAGATATTACCAAAATTCAAATATATGCTTAGCCAAGCTTAGTCCACATATACAGAATTTGGAGGGTTTACACCAGATTTCTACAAATTATTTTCAAACTTGACATTGTGGTATTGTCTTACCACATGAGTTTATAAATGGAGTTTTTATTCAAAATAAAATCAAAATGGGTTTGGACTTGGGCGAAATGGTCGGAAAGGTGGGTGCAGTTTATGCACGGTTTGATCTGTTAAGATCAAGGCCCATGGGTTGTAGGAATGACGCCAAGTCAATTGAGGACCGGTCTTTGAGCCGCTTATTGCTATGCCATAACGTATCACCACATGTCCCGTATGGGCGGGATTTGGCTAACTAATTTGTGATGTCCTAGTATATTTATGTCATGTGATTTTGTGGGTGTCGGATAGACGCTTTATTCCCACTTGGCGCAAGAGGGGCTTCCGAGGACTCACCCAAAGGGCGAAACCTTAGCGGGCATGAATGTACTAGGACAAAACATTGTAAAGGCCTCATGGTAATTGCTCACCACACGCCTACGGAAGCGTGAATTGGCCGACATAACGAGCATGTCACCTCGTGTGGGTAAAGTTGTACCAACTCGCAGAGTAGAAACTATTCGAATAGCGCGTCATGGTCATGGACATGCTAGCAGGCCATTTAAAGTTAGAATTGTTTTTGGTTTTAAATGCTTTATTAAATGTTGAGGATGGTTAATCCTTATAAAAATTTAAGGGAAGCCAAGTGTTAGGAGGATCCTTCACTTTATCATTGGAGGTTATCCACATCATATCATTACTATTTCAAAATATGATTTTATCCATAGTATAAAATTGCCTTAGAAACTACTATGCTTATTCAAACTGAAAATGTCGTTTATGCAAAACAACCCGCCATACTCACTTGTTTCCTTATGCATGCATTTAAATTCAATATTGGGTGTGACTTGCGAGCACGGTAGTAGTGCTCACTCTTGTCGAATAAATCTTATTCGTGAGAAGATGCTATCTTGACGGTGAGGACCCGACGAGTAGGCCTTCTCGACCTGCACGATTGCCCGTGGCGCATCGTGTGGCTTCCACTATTATGTTATTTCCGCTGTGTTTATCATTTGACATTTGATATTATTATTCAGACTTATTTGTATTAAACAGTTATTTATTTAATGTCATTTACGTTTTCATGATATGAATGTGATATTCATTTTTGTGAGACTGTGTACACTGGAAATCCTGGACTGGTGTTTGAACACAGAGAATTCGGGATCCTTCGCTCCCGGGTTCGACAGTTACATTGCATTTACACTTCATGATAAAGTACAACTGTTGGCAAATTACAAATTGACGCACAACCATTGATTTGTACTATTCACACTGCGATAGATGAAGCTGAAGATATTGCATTCACATCGTATAAGTGTTCAAATCGTATAAGTGTTCAAATGATAATTAAATACTATTACATACAAGTATGGAATAGCATAAAGAAACACACACAAAGAGATATTCAGTATTTGGAAACAGATTAGAAAGGAAGCATAATCCCTGACAGCAAACGACAAATGAGGGAGGGGACCGAGTGATGAACTCCATGATTTGTTCTTGGAATAAATTAGGAACCACTTGTCCATAAAGAATGTGACGACAAGAACTGATGGGAGTTGCACAGTGGGACAAATATAACAATGAGGAGGGCACAAAATAATTGGTATGTGCTCCACTCCTCTCTACTGACAAGAATCGATCTACTTATGTTGGCGGCTCCTCGTGAGCTTGAACTTCCTTCTGCGTTACAGAGCTTACAATAATCTTACATGTTTTCGACTTTCGTTGACACCTTCAAACGCACGTTAAGCATGCCATGAGGCCATATCGGCGACAGCGATAAAGAATATTGGTTCATTTGATCGATCAAATTTGGCGAGCGATTTTGCGCACGGACAAGAGCCATTTTGCATCTTGCTTCCTAAGGATGGTTAATTTACTGAGTGAATGACACGGATTTCATGCCTTTAAGTTCGATCATAACATTTAACAAGTAGTAGATTGTAAAGGAACAAAACAATTAGGACAATGATACCATCTTATTGAACATCATCTTTTATCATCCATTCCGATGAGAGTATCTATGCACTGATCGAGAAGAACATATTGTTATCATTTGCAAAAGGATATTGTTACATACACACCAACGGAAATCGAATGTTATATGTGCTTACGTGTTGGGAAATTATTTAGTGGACTTAACCAGAGGATATGATATATTATTATTACCTTTGGGCCATACGGGTGAAAATGGCTTTGACATCCTCAAACACCTCGTGGATTGGTTTTGCAAAGATTAATCTGATCAAACAATGGATTGGCCAACAGTAATGAAAGTGCATGCATCAAGAAAACATATCAACTAAGCAACTAATGGAAGCACACACCCCAAAAATAAGCTCATTAGCTAACAATGATAATGAAAAAAAGTTTGTTGCCAACTGACACCTACCTTGTTCGTATATAATGTCTTGTCCTTTCCATGTACTCTTATATAACCTTCCCATGTACCTTGACTTGAATATCCTATTTCTTTGAAGGACTCTAAACATATGGTACAAAATATCGTTGCTAACCATATATCTTCAGGGTTTTTTATTATATGAGTGAAACTATATTATTTGCACCCTACACTGCTTAATCAAGTAAAGAATATTGAACACATCACAACTGATGATAAAAGATATACACTAGAAAATAATGCATCACAAACATACAAAATTTACACACTCAAAATGCCAATCTATCGATTGTAGAAACCAACCAATCGGTTTGCAAACATAATTCTCCACCATGGAGAGATCTTTGTCCCGAGGTCCCCGCTAGGAATATGCTCTCATGTGTGACACTAGCCGATTGCAAGGCACTAAAAGAGACCATAGTGTTGCATGCAATACTTGCTTGCACCATGCTTGAAGCTAAGTGCGCTTATTATCGTATGTCTCAGATATTCCAGTGCGCTTGCCTTCAATCGCACTCAACTACACGCTTATTTACTAGGTATACTTAAATGCCATCGATAGCTATCTTAAATAATGACTAGTCTATATGTCGTCAGAAGAATAAACCGTCATGCGTAGCATGTCATATTCTTTTGCATTCGAATGGATATACCTTCTTAACCTTGCCTATTGAGTCATAGTACTCAATTATGTGCAAGTCGGATTCTACAAAAACTCGAATCTTTTCCCGATAGTCTCGATGTTATCATCAACTCTTCCCCGCAATTGATCAAGAAAAAGAATGTTAGAGGCAATGCAGAGATTCCCCATATGGAATCCAAAGAAATGAACATAAGAGATGAAGCAAACCGATTATGCCCAAAATACGCTTTTCCATCTCTTCCTCGAACAATCAAAGAATAGCACAAACTCGTGAGATATTTTTGTCTGCAACAATGTGAAATAACTAAAGGTTCAGAGCTCGCTTTTAAAAGGCTAAAGGAAAATGTCAAAGTGGCACATAAGTTATGAAGTCTAAAAATTTAAAGACTAAGTGAGCTTACAACATTCTCAAATGCGCACGGTTCTCTTCGTTCCTTGAAAACCATCAATGAGAAACTTGTCATTTCCACTCTTTATCATAGCTAAACATCCATGATTCATCTCACGCAACCAATTAACTAGATGGAGAGAGAGAGAGAGAGTATATACTAGAACCATCGATCGTGAACGACAAGTGTGACAGAGAGAGGATAATAGTTCGTAAACACGCGCTTACTTGTTGAACTCGTCACGAGAAGGCTAGGAGGAGCACGCAGGGCGAAGTTGGGCAAAGCCAGCGACGCTGTCGAACCCGGAACGAAGGATCCCGAATTCTCTGTGTTCAAACACTCGTCCAGGATTTCCGGTGTACACAGTCTCACAAAAATGGACATCACATTCATATCATGAAAACGTAAATGACAATAAATAAATAATTGTTTAATACAAACGAGTCTGAATAATAATATCAAATGTCAAAAGATAAACACAGCGGAAACATAATAATAGAGGTGAGCCACACAATGCGCCACAGACAATCGTCTGGGTCAAAAGCCTACTCGTCCGGATCCTCACCGTCGGGGTAGAAGTCTTCTCTGAATAAGATTTATTCAAAGAAGGATGAGCACAACTTCCGTGCTCGCAAGTCACACCCAATATTGAATTAAAAATGCATGCATAAGGTAACAAGTGAGTATAGCAGGGGTTGTTTTGCATAAACAGCCTTTTCAGTGTAAATAATCATAGTAATTTTCTAAGGCAGTTTTATACTAAGACTAAAATCATATTTTGAAATGACAGTATTACAATGTGGATAACCTCCAATGTTTTAGTGAAGGATCCCCTCCTAACACTTGGCTTTCCGCCCAATTTTTCGTAAGGATTAACCATCCTCAACATTTTAATAAAGCATTTAAAAACCAAAAACAATTCTAACTTTAAATGGCCCTGCTAGCATGTCCATGACCGCGACGCGCTATTCGAATAGTTTCTACTCGCAGAGTTGGTACAACTTTACCCACACGAGGTGACATGCTCGTTATGTCGCCAATTCACGCCCGTAGTCGTGGATCGAGCAATTACCATGAGGTTTTACAATGTTCTCGTCCTAATATATTTATGCCCGCTAAGGTTTCGCCCCTTTGACTAACCGCCCTCCGAAACCCTCTTGCGCCAAGTGGGAATAAAACGTCTAACCGACACCCACATAATCACATGACATAAATACACTAGAACATCACAAATTAATTGGCCAAATCCTGCCCATACAGGACATGTGGTAGTACGATATGGCTTAGCAATAAGCGGCTCAAAGACCGGTCCTCAATTGACTTGGGCGTCATTCCTACAAACCATGAGCCTTAATCTTAACCAAATCAATCCGGTGCATAAACCTGCACCCACCATTCCGACCATTTCGCCCAAGTCCAAACCCATTTTTTATTTTATTTTGAATGAAACTCTATTTATAAACCCATGTGGTAAGACAATACCACAATATCAAGTTTGAAACAAATTTATAGAAATTTGGTATAAACCCTCCCAAATTTTGTAAGTGTGAACTAAGCCTGACTAAGCATGTATTTAATTTTGATAATACTTTGCCTATGGTGTCAAGGTAGTGAGGTACAACATTCAAATTGGCTATACAATAACACATGGAATTAACTATATGTAAAATTAGACATTAAAATACTTATACAAACATATGCATGCGATAAAGAATTTAAAAACTGAAAATAACTTAAAATACTGGGGGAAATATGGTCAATGGTGTAACTTGCCTTCGTTGATATCTTGGAATTCTAAATCTTCAGTTTGATCGAACTCTCCAGAGTCGTCGAATTCTATACGCGAAAATACGACAAATTCAATATTCAAATTCAAATAAATTCAAAAACATAGTTCAAATTACTCCAAATTGAAATATTTTGGTTTAGTTAGCTAGATTATAATTTTATATAAATTTTGCAATTTGAATCACTCAATTTGGAGTTCATATGCAAAAGTTATGAATTTTAGAAGTTTTAAACCTATTTCTGAAATTTAATTGAATTTCCCGAATTATTCTTCTACTGAAAAATTTATTTATTGCGCAATGCTGACGCCAGCAACAGAATTTCAAAATTTAAAAGAATTAAAACTAATTCTGACAGGTGGACCCCTCGTGTCAGTGACTCGGCTCATGGTAGACTGGGTCTACCGAGCCGAGTGGACCCGGGTGTGGTGGATCACCCACGTGGGCGCGCACGTGGCGGTGACTGGGCGCCACTTGTGTGCCACGCCAGCAGGGGAGGTGAGATGGCGATGAGGTGGCCGAGCCACGTCGGCGAAGGTGGCGCCGGCGCGGGGACCGAAGGTCGCCGGCGCTACGGCGGGCGGCGGAGTCCAGCGAGGCCACTAGGAGGGAGAGAAGGAGATGGCGATGCTAATGCGCTCACCCACACGTCGAGAGAAGGCCGGAGGCGGCCGGCGGCGAGGAGAAGGCGCGCGCGAGCACGGCCGCCGATGAAGTGGGGGTTCCGGCGATCCTCCAACGACGGGGAGGTGCGCACCAGGTTCGCGGGACGACGGCGATGCTGAAGGTGGTGACGGAGAGGACGAAGCTTCAACGACGGCGACGAAATCGGCGGCGAAAGCTTGTGGCCTGGCGGCGATGAAATCTCCGATTACGGCGAGGCGAGCGAGAGAGAGTGGAAGTGAGTGAGGGCGTCGAGATCGGTGTGAAGAGGGGCTCCCGGTGCTCCCTTTTATAGGGGTCGGGGGTGGCCGGGGAAGGAGATTGTGTGCGACGGCGGTTGCGGCACGACGGCGGCGGTTGCGGCCGAACGTGGCGTTCGTGCGGAGAAAAAGGGGGAAACGGCGTGGAGGAGGTGGCGAAAACCGGCGCGGCTTCGTGCGCACGACGCGGGGAGTGCGGGGTGGTTGGGAGAGGTGGTTCGGCACGCGCGAGAAGGGCGGAGGAGCGGCGGCGCGAGGAAGAAAAGAGCGAGGAGGAAGAAAAGGTAAGGGCCGTTGGATTTCGATCCAACGGTCGAAATTATTAGGGGACGTAAGAACGGCGAAGACCGGTCGTTGGATTAAGATCGCACGCTCACATTATTTATAACATTCTGACAAAGGCGGTGGTTGTAAGAGATCCTCGACCGCTCGGTTCACGATCGGGCGGTGGAGATCGGAAGGTGCATGTGTGCGCGTGCGTTGGATTAAGATCCAACGGTGGATGGGGAGGAAGGCGCGTGTGATGGCGTGGGCGGTGGGCGCATGAACGGAGGTTTGGGCCTGAGCCTTCTGCTTCGCCCAATGTCATTTTGAGTATTTCTTTTGATTTTCTTTTGATTTAATTCGTAATTCATATAAGCTTTAGAAAATAGCAAAATACTTCCAAAAATTATGGAAAATTCATAGAAATTCCCATACTTATTTTGGACTTAATAAAATTATTTCCAACTTTATGTTGGCTTTTAATTTTGTAAATAAATTTGTTTTGGCTTTAAAATATTTATAAAAAGCTTTTAAAAATTCAGAAAATTCCACAAAACTTTAAATAAATTTTAATTTATACTGAATTTGAAAATTGGTCATATGCACGCACCGCAGAGGAGTGCAGAGGCTTCCGTACGGAGTCCGCAGCGGCGGAATCGCTAAGAGGAGCACCTGGCGACGCGGCGGTGACGGGAGGAGGTCGCCGGTCACGGTGGCGGTGGAGAGAGGAATTGGGATCTAATCGCGAGAGCAGCGGGAGGAGAGATCTACCGCGAGGGGAAAGACGAAGGGGTAAGGCTGGGGTAGCGCGCGGTGGGATTTCCTGTGGGGTAGTTCGATGGCATTTGCGGGTAAATACATCAAATTTCTAGGGGTATTTTTGTTTATGAAGGTTGGATTCTCACGAGAATCATGGAAGGCGCTTCGTTGCTAGTTCATTTTCGAGACAGCTCCTCGCGAGAAACAGAATCTGGAGGTTTTGAGAATCAGGGTGTTTGGTACGGCTCTACGAGAATCGATTGAGAAGCTGGGAGTAGAAGCTGTACCAAACAGGGCCTTACTATTCACTCAAAGCCCAACAGCATGCAGCCCATTAACCCTTGGCCCAAATCCATTACTGTTCACCAAACCCACCCATTAAGAATAGTGTTGACCTGGCACTAGTCACCAGACCCATTACTATTCTACCCAAACCCAGTAGTGAATAGTGCCAAACCAGTTATTGTGCAACCCAACACTGTTCATTTCGGGCCCGTTAAGACATATCGTATCCATTTCGGGCCCGTGAAACCCATTTTCAATTCTGTTCGACCTAACCAACCACCAAATAAACCCCCGACCACCCACCCAACCTTTCTTTACAATTTTTTTCTTAATTTATTTAATTGATTTTGTTCCCGATTCGCTCTTTGTTTATCCTGGACTTATTTATTTTGTCTTTCTTTTGCGTTAGGCTCCGACTTCGAATATCAAGCTCCAGAAGATATCAATCAAGACGTAGGAGAAGCAGACCCAATTGAAGACTTTGAATAAGGAGGCAAGTTGTATTTTTGATCATATTGAGCCCACATCGCAATTATTATTATTGCTTTCATTACCATATTTATGCTATTTATTTCTTTAATGAAATAATAGTTTGGAATGCCATGATAAATAGTTAATTCCTACCACATAAACGCCCACATGTTCTCTTGTAGGCCATATTCACCTTGACAAATTTAAGGAATATAAAATATTATTTAATGTTCAACATTATCACACAATGTCCACAAATACTGATAAGCATGATTGGTTGCTCGCCAATAGATTTGGATTTGGAGTTGAGGATTAAGACCAAAAATGTGGACAACCATGAGTTGGTTGAGGGTCCATCTTCTCACCCAATAGACTTGAAAAAAGTAAGTCGAAAGTGAGACCCCGAAGGTGGACAGCCACAAGTTGGTTGATGGTTCATCTTCTCATTTGCGACAGGTAAGAACTAGAACACTATACCAAGTAACAGGCACATAAATCACTCAACCACATTTTTTATATAATCAACCTAGCTTAGTACACTGCTCATCCCGATTGAATATCTACAGGTGGCACATGCTCTTGTGGTTGAGAGTAGCCGTGGGTTTGGGGTGGGACAAGAGTGGGCCTAAAAGGTCACTTGCTGGTCTACACAATGGTAGGTCCACTCAGCATCGGCCGCAAACTCCACTATTGGTCGGTGGATTCCCGATAGCTGTTTGACCAAGAACCTACCAGCCAGATACTAGAAAGGAATGAGCAATGAAAAGGCTTTGATCTCGACCCAATTGCACGCAAATATGTTGTGTGCTAATAGCTTGACATTGTGAGTCTGAGGTATCTTTTGGGTAAAGTTGGGCAAGTCTACAAAGTATAATTAATGGTATTTGAATACACCGTACTTCCGGTTAATAGAGTCGTGTTCATAGGTAATTCCAGCAAATGAGGCTTTAGTAGAGATTTTGAGATGTTAATATAGTAGTTACAAATGTTGAGGAAACCCATTGTATTATTTAGTATGGTTTTACTATTTTAAAGACAAGATATTTTAACTCAAATGATGTATCCACATACACCTAATATGGTAAGCCTTCATCAATCAATTGAAGCACTGGCAAGTAGTTAAATAGCTTCCTATGTAACTTGCTGAGTAGTGTTGTAATCATACTTGCTAACCATCAACAAAAGAAACCTGGGAAGATACCGGTGATCATTATGAGGAAGGGTTTGAGGAATCACTGGATGGTGATGATTACTGGTATTAGGTCTTGACAACGCTAAAGCGTGCCCGTGGTTTGGAAGTTCATTTGTCCTATAATATGTTAACTTTGGGCTTGGATGCCCATAGTATTGTCAAAACTGGATATTAAACCTTAATCTCCTATAATAAAAGTTTGTCATTTATTGTGTAATCGTAAGTATGCTTGTGGTACTATTTCTTTCTTCGTAACTACACATCCTGAACAGTTGTGAAGAGTTTTATGACACTGAAAATAGGGTCACCACTAGGGATGGCAATGGGGCCATTCCCCGTCGGAGAGTGGTGGAACATTCTCATCCTTGAGAGATGAAAAATTCTCCATCCCCGTCCCCATCTCCGTCCTCAGGTGCTATTCTCCCCTCGTTCCCCGTCCCCATCAGGTTATTGGGGTCCTACGGGGACCTATACCCGAAAGAAGAGAAAATAAGATCCATAATGTTATAAAATGAGTATGAACATCCACATACAATGCTAAAATGACAATATTTTTTTTATTAATTAGCATCTGGAGAGTAAAGGATGCAAAAGAGATTATCGGACTATCGGCTTATCAGGTTGTGCGATAATGGGCTAGTGGCCTACATGTCTTATTGGGGGTTCATGCGGGTAGCAGGGATAGGGAGTATGGGAATAGTTTCATCCCCGCTTCACCCGATAGGGACCGTGGGGAAAGAAATAACCCTATCTCTATCTCCAAATAGGTAAATTCCCCGTCGAGAAATAGAGAATAGCACTATTGCCATCGCTAGTCGCCACACGTTCTCAGGTTGCACGAGAAGAACACGAACACTTGGAAATTGGGAATAGAGGTAGGCAATGTTCAATTCGGCAGTTTGGCTCTGGGCCGAAAAGCCCCGAACGCCGAAACAAAGGCCGGCCTGCCGTTGCAAAACCCAGTAGAGTAGAGGCTGACTCGCTGAGTCAAGCCAGTGGCTGGCGCCGCGGGATTCGTGAGGTGACGTAACTGCAGGAGCGGAACTCTCCCGAACACCGAAACGCCCTCCTGCTGACGCGCGAGATCCAACGGCGAGAGACGAGACGAGGGCCCGCCCCCCAACGGCACACACGCTGCACCGCACCTGCCACCTCCCTCGCCGCCGTCTGCTGCCAACTCGACATCCTCCCCTCCCCTCCCCTATCAAAAAACCCACGAAACCCCCGTGCGGCCGTGCCCCACCGCTGAAAGCCACCCACAGGAACCCGACCAAGCAGATACCGCCACCCACTGGCACACCTCGCCTCGTGAAGCAGCTCCATCTGTTGCTGCGTAGGGTTTAGGGGCGAGACGAAATCCCCGTCCATGGAACCCGCGGCGGCGGCGGCTGCCGCGCGCGGCGGATCCCTCGTGCGAGTCCGGGCAGTCGCGCTCGCTTACAACAGCGCGCGGGGGCCGAGGCGCGTCGTGGGCGCCGGCCTCGCCGCGCCCGGCCGGCGGAGGGTGCTCGTCGCCTCGCTCCAGGAGCCCCTCGAGCCGCTCACGCCCCCGCAGGAGGGCGACGTAGCGCTAGCGCCCGAGGTAATTAAGTTGCATCAAATCGAAAACGGGTGTGCGTGCATGTGGTGTGTTTATTTTGGTGCACTTGTGTTGGGGAGACTGATGTTTTGGGTACGATTGTTACTGCAGGCTGATGAGGAGGTCCATGGGGATGTGGTGACTTCTGATGAAATCTCGTCTCCCCCTGATGGTGAGTGTTGGCTTTACATGTTCATTGAATTTGGAAAATTTAATGAATTCTCTGTCAGAAAATTCCAACAGCGTGTTTCTCCCGTGAGTTCGTCATGTTGCAAAATAGAAATGGTGAAAACTTATATTTGCATCTGTTGTCTCCAGTTCTTGGGAAGACAGTGCGTATCAGATTTGTGTTAAAAAAGCAGTGCACGTTCGGCCAGAGCTTCCACCTTGTAGGCGACGACCCGGCGCTTGGCCTCTGGGATCCGTCAAATGCGGTTGCTTTGGATTGGTCGGAAGGCCACGATTGGACTGTAGAGAAAGTGAGCCTTGGGTTATGCACATTGTTTGATGTTGTGCTCCCTTCTTGAGCGATTTCGTCACCTCTTTTTCTGTTTGGCCAGGATTTGCCAGCCAACAGGTTGATTGAGTTCAAGTTCTTGCTGCAAGATTCCTCGGGAAAGTTCCATTGGCAGAATGGGCCTAATAGAAGCCTCCAGACAGGTAACACCGCAAACACTTTAGTCGTCTACGAAGATTGGGGTGATGTGAAGAATCAGAAAATAGCAGAGGATGGAGATGTGTCCGTCAGGATGGAGGATGCGATTGTTCCGGATGACAGTGAAAGCAGAAAGAGTGTTGTTTCAGCAGATGATCTCCAAGTGGGTGATGATAATCAAGAAGTTAAAGAAGATGAATCAAGTGTGGGTGTTGATGATTCTGTTCAAGGGGAATCGGTGAAGGCACATGAAGCTAACCAACCAGAGGTACCCTCTTCATGTGGCAATCTAACCTCTGTTACTACTGAAATTCCTGAGGCGTTCCACATATCTATCAACTGTTCTACTGCAAATAAGTAGTTCAGTATAACTTATATGCAAAACCTATTTTTTATCTCGTTAGTCACACTATTTTCTGGTACAGATAGCTTGGTTAGCTCTGAGAGGGAGTGATGATGCAACTTGCAAATGTCTGAGTTGAATTATAGATGACAGTTATTAAAAATTATACACTATTTTAGACACTTAGTTTACTGGAGCACCATAGGTTTTCTGGTCCAATTATGAAAGAACGCATTTAGTAAGAACTACCAACGGGAAATGAATTTTCAAGCATTAGATCACTCATTTCATTAGAAGGTGGAAGGACATGGGTGTAAAGTGGAACAATTCAGGGATATTCTGGAAAATGTTGGTGGCTTTTAGTTTTAGTGTGTAGTGTGAGCTGCATAGATATCATCCAATGATCATTCTTAATAGTTCATATTATCCTATTTTAAGGCTAGCTGTCATTTGAATGATACATTCCATCTATTATCATACTCATACAATGCTTTTTTCTTGAATCAGTTAGTGATGGATGAATTGAAAATTCAATACGAGCTTCATGAAAAATTAGAAGACACGGCACCGCAGAACGGCAGTGTCGGAACTTACGCTGATGAAGATCATGCTGAAAGAACCAATGATGATAGTATCTTGTCCGAGGATGGTGTTCCGGTAGAGAATGGGTGGAAGGCCCTGCAGCAGCTGCTCATGAGCCTGGGCTTCAAAATGGATGCAACATGATTAGCAACTATATATACATGGCAGTCTGGATGGTTTGCTGTTCCTTTCAAGGATGTAATAGAAAAGACTAGCAGCTGCTGGTACTGTTGCCGCATTCTGTTGTGTGTACATTGTTTCTTTTTCTTTTTGCCAAGAAATGCTGTTTCTTTAGAGATTGGAACCAGTTGCCAATAAGCTATCATCAGTTTCTTGTCAGTCAGTGGAAGCAGCCCCGTTTCAACTCAATGAAGATGGTATCTTTTGTAACTGTAAGGGATGTCTGCCAATCGTATATATTTGTCGTGAGGGTAATATTTTTGAGAAAATTGCACAAGAACCGTGTGACAATTTTTCTCCACTGCTCTGTTCAAATGCAATGTAATCTAGAGCTTAGAGACAGGTTTCGCAAGTAACTCTACCGATCAGTCTGACGCATCTCTGTATCGTAATGTTAAGACACCCATGGAAGATTAAGCTAGGATGAATGGCTGATGGTCATGCACTCATGCTGCTTATAAATGAATTAACACAGCTTTTTATTTGCAAAACGCCTGCACAATCAGCACAGGTGTTCCATCTAACCATCCAACTCGAGTTCACATGTCATGGTATACATGATACATCAATCAGAAGAGAATCACGATGAAAAGGTTTATCCATCCAAAAGGAAATCCCAGAAACCATTCACCTTCAAGGCATCATGTTCTACTCTTTTTATAACACCCTGCTTTTGAAAATCTGCCTTTTCCGTTGCGACGCCTATTGTACTCCCAAAGATGCTTGAAAGTGACGAGTAAAGAGGTTGAAGGAGAATAGCCGATCAAAAAGGGAAAATAAAAAACGCGTAGGCAGCATCGTACGCCAACCTTCTTGATGTTTGTTTACTTGTTCATATATGTAAGATCATTCTTGAACCCATTTGATAGGTGCATTATTAGCGTATACGGTCTCAGTTGTGCTGCTGTCTAGTATAAGCAACCCAGCACCATGGAATAATTCTCTACATCCAACTCATCAGGATTAGAGCTCTGCACTTGCATAACTTCTTTGTTAGTGTATGACGGCCACTTGGCCACTATCTCATATATAAACAAGGTTAGGTTCAGCATTCCATACGTGAACAATGCACAAGGATTTCACATGCAATGCACTAGCAATGCTGGCCTGCTTTAAAGCAGATTGGTAAGGTGCAGTCGTGCAAGTGCTAGTATTGGACTAACTTGAACAAAATGCGGGGAAAAAAAGTTATGGACACCTGTCCATCGCCCATTGGCCTCTTAGGCAGTTTAAGGGATGATAGGTGACCATGGAAAATCTTTGCTTATGTGGCACCCTAAGTATGTCCATCTATACAAGATTCGGCCGTGTTATCAGCACAAAACAGTATTTACAACTTTATTATACATAAATTATAGTAAATTAATTATGTAATTTTTATTCTTCATCACTGTAATTATTCTCGAAAGTTTTAATAACTCATATTTCCATCACATGAATCAAAATCTAATATATACTTTGAGAGATTGAGCAAAAACAAAGACAAAAAATAAAATTCTATACCAACAAAAAATGGTAACGTGGTGAACCTATTATGTTCTGAATAAAAAAATTATAATAAATTCGGACCCAATTCAGTATATTAGAAGAAGTGCAAATCTCAAAGCATATCGAACGGATGAAAAATTGACTATTTTGATAAAACAAAACAGTCGAACGTTATTTAGCAAAACCGATTAAAATCTTGCTTTGCTTCCCCGGATGGTGCTAGCGTACTGGCAATTGAAAACCTCGCAAAACAGCACTGCATTTCTTGAAATAAAAGAAAAAAATAAGAAAAACTTGTTGGAAGGCTTTTGGCACTCCTACGAACTACCAAGCCCTCCTGAAATCCAGAGAAAGCCAGAAGGGGAAGAAACTTCATATTTACAGTTATAGCTCTACCCCAACCAAATTCGGAGACTAGGGGTGCAAGTGGGTGCGAGTTGTTCATGGACCTATTATACCTATTAAATCTACCCATAATAAACAGTAAGAGAACTCCCACAGGCTAGCTTCTTTTAAGTGAACTTAAGTGGCAACCTATATAGGCCACGTAGCCCACCTCTTAACTACTCGGTCTAGCTTCTCTTGTTGATGTGCTACTGTGCAGACACACAAGAAGGATGTGCGCGCAATTAATGTGCGTTCCCGTTTGGCTCATCCCATCTCACCGCATGACAGATCGCATTTCTTCTTCTCAATATCAATTGGCTACCAAACGGTGGCTTTATGAATTGCACCACGAGAGCCCAGAGCCAAACACGAGCAAGCCTTAGCCGGAGCTAGAGAAGCATTGACTCGTGCGTGCGGTCACGATGCTCTGCTTTGCTTTGCCTCTGCGCGCAACATCGACAAGCTGGTGTTTTTGATTCATTTGAATCATGTAGAAGGTTCAGCTCTTGATTTCTCTTGATTGTAACAAGAACATAATTGTTTTTGTTCTGCTCACTTCATTCTTGAATTGCTATTGAATATTTAAACTCATGTGTTATTCAATATGTTGTTGCAGAGACTGCCCAGCAAAGTGAAGACGAGACGCAAGTACCAGGCACAAGTGGTGGCGTGCACCTTCAAGCTCTGCAGCTAATTAGGTACGTGAAGCTCAATATAAATATTTCACTTTTCACATATACAAAGCTGAGAAATACTAGTACAACAACAGACAATTGATTTATGATCTCAACGAGTAAAGCAGTTGATCGTAAAATTATGAGATTTATGAATGTCACGTTGTCTGCATAGACGCTTCGAGAACTACCACATTGACCCCACCTAAAAGCTTTAGGCAAGTGAACAAAATACGGCTAGCCGTCCCACTTTCGTCCGGGAGACCCAACCAATTCGCCCAACCGCATTGTCGAGCCCTCTAAACCCAAACCCATCCATCCTCCGGCGCGGCGACGAAACACCCCGCCGCGCGATGGCCGACGGTACGATCAGCAGCGGCGCCGGCGCCGGCGCCGGCGGACGTGGGGGCGGCGGCGAGTCGGTGGTGATCGACTATGGCCGGCGCCGCACAACCTGCGGCTACCGCCGATCCACCGGCCCCACGAGCATCTCCCACGGTACCATCCCGGAAATCCCTTCCGATGAGAAAAAAAGAATTTTCTCTACTTTGATCTGGATTGGGGCTTATTGCGTGTGGAATCCCTCGTCGGTTCTGATGTGTCGAATCGACGCGTCATCCTAGATCACCCCGAAATTTTAAGAATTTTAGGCTTAGATATTGTTGCTAAGGGCAGTACCAAATTACGATGGTTTTTTGGTTGGGGTTGTGTAGAGTCGTCGATCTTTCAGCTTATACTCGTAAGGAAAATGGCTTTTGTTTGCCAACTGCAGGGTGTGCAGATAGTATATGATTGCTGATCGTTACTTTTCTTACCTACGTAAGTACATATACCACTGTACTTTGCTAGTCTATGAATGCTTCAAACACCTCGTTTTTGTACTTCTGCTTGCGGTGCTTGCAACAACCATCCAATTCTCTCTCTGAAATGAAATGGAAAACAGGCCATTAACATGCTGCCCGTTTACTCTTAATGCAGGATGAATATAGAATATATCATATATATTGTTCATGGTACTATCAACGGTAACCAACTTTCACCTTTACATTAGATAGTTCATCCTTTTTTTTCCTTTGTTGTTACCTTTTTGTTCTTCTTGTTTGATCAAACATTTGTGTACTTGTTTAGACAAACCTTTATCACATCATTTATTGTGCTACCTTCTTATCCTATTAATCTTGCAGGTCTGTGGGCTAATGACTATCAAGGTATGAAGATAATGTTTAATTCAAAATTTTGCCTTTTGTATGCATCCTGGAACCGTTTTTTTTTATCGCATTTCCAGCAGAATTAGATGACACAGGGATGTGGATTTTGGAGGCCAGATGTTTGGTATCTTTGTGCTCATAGTTTGGGGTTATAATATGAAAATATCCTATATAATTCCCATATTTAAAAGCTGTTTTACAAGATTTATAAATGACCAAACAATACATGTGTAATTACTAAAAAATTTCAGATGACTGATTAGCTATAAGCATGGGGAAATATAAATGGTCATATCTTTACAGTATCATTCTGTCCTAGCATCGCAGGACATGACAGAAATGGTGAAAGATAGTGACGTAGTTTAGTGGTGGCCAAAAGCTTGGGAAGCTCAAAATAATAGTGAGATACCTGTCTCTATCGTTGTTTCTTCTCCAAATGTAGTGTTCTAAGACAGCCTCCTTGTTGAGGAGCTATGCGTCTGGATGGGGGAAGGGACTATTTGTGATGTCCGAATGGATATCTGGACAAAGTTAGTTGCTTTTCTTGGATAAGCTCAAGGAAGTTCATGATAACTTGATAGTAGAACTATGTCAGATTTATTTTGGATGATTTATAAAAATTTGAGTTGGGAGGGTGATGGGCAGCGCATAGACCTGAGTATGGATCCAAGGATAAGCTCTGCAGATATTTGATTTAGTTTGCTTCAAGTGTGCATGTGCACGGTGATGTGCTTTTATTTCGTCAGGATAACTAGGATTTGAACATTTGGCAACATTAAGTTCCACGTGTTTTGTTTTTGTCCATCTAATCTATAAATGGCTGTCCATAATCGTGACAGAGGGTGTGTTTCAGAAGCCACCAGATAGTAGGTTCAAGAGCCATTTGATGCATAAGCAATTAAGCATGTTCTCTACATGTATGTGCGTGGGAGGAGGCAGGATGAACACATGTTCTGTGATGAGCTGCTGTTTTGTTCTTGTTGCACTGTACAGGATCCAAAAATGCAACAGCCTGCATCACAACATTTACCCAGTAGAAGGCAAATGGATTTAGTAAACTGTAATGATACATAACAGAATACTAACCATGATATTAGAAACAACAGCTTTTAACAACAAACCAGATGTATCCTTATTGCCGTATTGCAGCAATTTGCAACAGGGAAAAAATGTATACCACGAAACAAGTGTATTCAGAATAAGGATGCATTTGCTGAAGTATGAATTTGACTAGAGGATTTATAGAAAAGAGAGTGAAAGTGATAACTGGAATAAGCTGACTTATTGGTGAAATAGTACAACTTTATTAGGCCAGACTTCTTCCATACCATCCTAGCGGGTCTTGATCTTGTACGCCTACTTGCACGTGATAGGAGTAACATGAGCAGGTAAGGGCACAACATCCTAAGTGCTAGTACGCTCCAAAGCAATAATCTCCTCAGACATCGTGAGCTGCCACTCAGGGTGAGCAGTAGCTTCACGGTAGGTCGTAGGACTGCAAAGCTGTATGTAGCGCTCAGGAGGCTTGACAGTTCGACGATCACGAAGATCATATCTGGGAGGAGAAGGTGGAGTAGGACCCAGCAAGGACGGAGAAGGACTAGGAACAGGACCCAGCAAAGACGGAGGCTCAACTGGAGAAGAAGTAGGCCAAAGGACAGCGAGAGTAGTGCAAGGGAAAGGGTGGAACCTCAACAAAAGAGTTGGAAGGAAAAACCGGAGGAGAATGAACAGGTGGAGCTAGAGGAGAGGGAAGCGAGGTGGAGGCGAGGCGAAATAGAAGTGAAAACTGAGTGTCAAGAGAAGTCAAAAGGAGATCGACTTAACAAGAGAATTTGAACTGACAGTAGAGGGATGAGGGTAGTAAGGCCAGGATTCATCAAAGGTGACATTCCGAGAGAATCTCATCCGGCGAGCAACAGGGTCGTAGCAGCGATAACCCTTATGCTCAAGACTGTAGCCAAGAAAAACACATTCAACTGATTGAGCAATCAACTTGTTGCGCTCACAAGGTGGAAGAAGGATTAAACAGACACAATTGAAACAACGAAGGTGACTATACTCAGGAGCCCGACCATAGAGATGCTAAACAGGAGTAGAACCTTGAAGAGAAGTGGAAGGCTGCGTGTTGATGAGGAATGCAGTAGTGGAGACAGTCTCAGCCCAGAAGTGAGGTGGAACAGAAGAGACAAGCATGAGAGTGCGAGCTGTCTCAAGCAAGTGACGATGCTTACGCTCAGAGACCGTTCGGAGTGTGAGTACCAAGACAAGAGTACCGTGGAAGAGTACCCTACTTAGCGAGAAAGCGGCGCAAAGCAGCAAATAGGTACTCACCAGCAGAATTAGCACGAAAAGCAAGAATGTCCGAATCAAACTGAGTGCAAACCATGGTGGCAAACTTCTGGTAAATAGAGAGAACTGACTATGAGAGGACATGAAGTAGATCCAAGTATGACAAGAATAATCATCAATAAAGATCACATAGTATCGATGACCCCCTTTCGAAACGAATAGAGACGGACCCCAAACGTCGGAGTGAACAAGATCAAAAGGACAAGCTGAGACAGAATCACTAGAGGGATAGGGGAGATGCAGCTGCTTGCCAAGCTTGCAACCTATACAAGGTAAAGAGGTGTCACCAGAAATAGAACCAAGACATCTACTAAAGACGACAATCGCGATCCACAGAGATGACCCAAATGATAGTGCGACTGAGCAAAGGAAGAGACGCAGCAAAAACAGAGGTAGGTGTAGTGACTGACTGGCAGGTGGAGACAACGGAAGAAAGGTGTAGCCAATCGAGCTCCCAAAGATGTTGCGAATCACGGCGCCAAGCGCAAGCACCAGCAGAGTCCTTGTGCGTCGGTCCTAGACATAACAAGAGTCAGACTCAAGAATAACATGGTAGTCGTGATTGGTGATCTGATCGGCTGACATAAGCTGCATAGTAAGCTGGGGAATATAAGAGATGGTAGGAACATGAAAGGAAGAAGTGGAAAGGATGTCTCGTCCTACAACAGGAAGAGAGGTACCATCTGCAGTTTGAACAGTGGAAGGAAAAGCTATAGGACTCATAGAACTGAGGCGAGTAGAATCTGGTGTTATGTGAAAAGAAGCACCAGAGTCCAAGATCCACCGAGACAAGATACCGAACGAGTGAGGTGGCGAAGGCGAGGACTGCTGAGAAGCAAGAGCTAGACGAGCAAAGCCCGACGCAGGCAGCGCGACCGAGGCGCGGCGGCGGCGAGCGAGGCGGGCGGCGCGGCGACCGCGGCGGCGGTGGCGGTCCAAGGTAGGAGTGGCGACCGTGTCCCGAGACTGAGGCGGCGGTCCGAGGCAGCAGCGGCGACAACATTCGAGACCGGGGCGGCGGCAACGCTAGCCAAGAACAAGGGCGGCGGCCGGGCGAACGACTTGCGGGTATGCTACCAGTGGCACCGAAAGGTGCAGCACCGGCGGCCATGAGATCTGCGGCGGGATGGCGAAGGAACCATCGGCGGAGGCTATTGGGCGGCACAGGAGCGATCCGAAGGGGTGGCTACAACGGATCGAGGTCGGGGTGGCCCGAGCGTCAGGATCCGGAGCTGGAGTGGCCGGGACGGCCGGGGAGGGAGCTGGAGCGTGGCGACGCGGCCTTGCGGCGGAGGGGGGGCTTCGGGGGGCGGCAGGGGGGGCTTCGGGGGGCGGCACGATGGCGGGAGGACCCCGGGCAGCATGGCACGGCATCGGGAGGAGTGGATCGTGCGGTTGCGTCGGGAAAAAGGGGAAGAAAACAGAGGATTTGCCTCAGGGCGAATCCCGACGACGGGGCAACCCGGATCCGGCGGCGGGAGCATGGATCCGGCAACGGCTTCTGCACGTGCGCTGAGGAGAGGAGAGCAGAGTAGGCGTGCGTCGAGCTTGGCGCGGTGACTGTGTTCGGCGGCGGTGGTCAAGTGGAACCCTAATTTTGCTCTGATACCACGTTGGAATGAGACCTCATCTAGTCCAATGGGCCAAATGGCCAATATATCATGTAAAGAGTATATATACACATCTAACACAATATTCTACAATATCCACACTGTTTTGTGGGGGTGGGGGGTGGGGGGGTTCGGCGTACTTTTGATGGCATTCCTTTGACCATGATGATTGGAAAATTTTGGCTTCTTTTTACAGCTCTTCTTGATCGTGGGTGGTGGAGATCCGGCTGTTTTCTTTACAAACCTGAGATGGAACGAACGTGCTGTCCCTTATATACAACTAGCAGCCTGCGCGCGCGCATGGTGCGCCGGGCTTTTCGCTGGGCAAGTACGCGTAAAGAAAAGGCAAGAAAGAAGGAAGCAAGAAAGTACGGCCGTCGACGCGCCACGCCGCAAACTGAACAGACACGCACGAGAATCAAGGCGAGCGAGACGTGCAGCGCTGTGGAGAAGCTGCGAACGAAACGCCGTACGGAAGCCCGCGAAGCCGCGCAAAAGAACGCGAAGGCAGAGTGCAACGACGGATCGAATGGCCGAGAAGCGACCGAAAAAAGATTGGACGGTCCATCAAAAAACGTCGACGTGGCCTGTGTCTTTGCGCGTGAAGAATGCCTCTATTTAAACTGAAGGATACGCTTGAAGGCAAGTGATTTCATTTGTTCCAAAGAGCAAGGCCGTGTACTTAAAAAGATGCGAAGGTACATATTTTGTTCTAGTACTTCAGTTATCAAATTGCCCAATGTTGTGTCTTCGCCCTATCCATGTGCAGGTACCTTGTTGGTGAGCTTGATCCACAGGTTGGAAGTCCACAGAGTAAGACTAGCACTACAAAACGTTCACTCAATGAACCTATGAATTCACAAATTTCAAAAGTATCCAAGGTATCAGCACATGAATATCGAGTAGTCACATGTCCAAGCTTGTCCAAAGAAGATCAGCATATCAGTTGCCTCTCGCAAAGTCGACGTGGCAATAGATATGTGCTTCCAAGGTGGAATATTAGGTTCTGATGTTCAACCCCCTAAAGCTGTTGTGAAGACCGTTAAACCTCAAGTAAAAAAGAAAGTAGGAGAAGCAGCACAAGAAAAGAATATAGGGGAAGCAGTGCAAGATTTGGTGTACACATCTAATATAAGTTTCCAAATAGTTGCAGCAATTAGACGTGCATTGCCTAAAGAAAAAGGTGCTAATCAGAATGAAGTATTAGCAGATCTTTCTCCAAATTCTATTGCAGAAAAGCTGGCGATGACAATGGAACGCCATGGAGAAATAGCTAGTTTTGCAGTAAAAGCTTGTAATGGCCATCTGAACTTTTATTCAGCCACCAATCAGGCGACACAGAACCACACTATTAATGTATCTGCACAAGCTCCAGATAAGTCTAGTAGCTCAAAACAAAGCTCCGTGAACAAAAGTGATGCAAGACATCCTCAAAAAACAAGAAAGCTGGAAATTAGGACGAGAAGCTCACATTTTGACCCAGAGGAGTTTGCTTTGTATCAAAGATATCAGACAAAAGTGCTTAACGAGAAGATAGTTACAGAAAACTCATACAGGAGATTTCTAGTAGATACACCAATTCTGTTTGTCCCCCCATGGAGTGGTGATAATACAGTTCCACCATGTGGGTTTGGTTCATTTCATCAGCAGTATAGAATTGATGGAAAACTTGTGGCAGTTGGTGTAGTTGATATCCTTCCTAAATATTTGTCAAACAAGTATTTGTTCTGGGATCCTGACCTTGCTTTCCTATCTCTTGGAAAGTATACATCTCTAAAGGGGATAGAGTGGGTCAAGACAACATAGGCGCGCTGCCCCAGCTTCAGTACTACTATCTTGGTTATTATATACATTCCTGCAATAAGATGAGATACAAAGCTTCATATCGACCATCAGAATTTCTGTCCAGTCCGCTATGAGTAAGTTGTTTTTCCTCTTATTTCGCAACACATCCTTTTCTAATGCAAATGCAACAATACCCAAAGTTTATAGGGAAAGTATACAGGAGGCACACTAAATTGTATGCTGGAGTGATAGTTGAAAAATGGGTAGGATATATCTCCTTTCAAGAAGACTACAGTTAATCGTTCCAAAGTAGTAATTTGCTTGAGACTGCTGTCATCACTGTCTGTCTACAGTTCAAGTACATGTCATCTTGCCCGAGCATAGGTTAATGAAAACATCCTTCACCTGTTTAAAAGATTGCCTCAAGCTTAACTATTCAAACTGCAGGTTATCTATGTTTATGTTTCCTACCCAACTATTCAAACCGCAGGCTTTCATGCAAAATGTAATGCAAGGTGTTTTGAGTGTTTCTGTAGTTTGCTCATCAAAGCAAAACTTTCTAGCACTTCAATTCTATGCTAAAATGTTGGAGGAACAATTATTTGGGCCTTGTTTGCCCTGTTAATTTATTCATAGTTCTCTAATATTTAACTCTTAACCTTGCAGGTGGGTCCGCTATGATGTAGCCAAACCTTTACTAGATAAGAGTTTGTATTCTGTTCTATCTGATTTCGCCAGAATGCAAGATGAAGTGCCCCAACCACAGATTTGTGGCCCTTCTGATGAGTCTTCAGCAAAAGTTGACTATTGTGAGTCTCCCATTGATGAGGATGATGAAGATTTGGACTATGATGAATTGGACATGATGGTTGATCAAGAGATGGTTCATTCAGAATTCAAAGCTGACGCAACTGAGGATTGTTCCAACATAAATGATATTGAAAATGTCATCATGGACCTAAATGCTTATCGAGTAAAATATAAGGTTAGTACAAAAATTTGAGCCACCAACCTAAAAGATGGATCAAAGTTCTAGTCTGTTGATGCACTGAAATGGGGTCGTATAATCAGGCAGGCATTAATTTTGCCTTTCTAGTGCTCATTACGAAATTGCCAGCTTTTGCTGTTATTAAAATCATCCATCCTTCTGCGAGTCTTTTGTATGGAACATGTATCAAAAGCTCTCTTTTCTGTTTACCTAATTTAACAACCATTTATGTTGCATAAAGATTGAAATAGCATAATTGACGTGTAGGAATTTTTATCTCTTTGCTCTGATTGTGATATCTATACGATTTGTGAAGTTGTTCTTTGGGGGAGGTATTAATTTGTGGTTTTTTTACTATGGGTGATACACCAGTTTCATTTTGGTGTAGGAAAAAAAACGGACCATACAAAAGAAACTGTTTTTTTTTTTTTTAACTATGGGCGATACACCAGTTTCATTGTGGTTTTTGTTGAGGTGGAATTGGCATAATAATCAAAGAGGGTTTTTATCAAAAGTATTATATGGGTCATAACAATCATCCAGTTTATTGCAAAAATAGTTTATACGAAATTATCCATGCATTCCTATTAACTACGAAAATAATATACATATATTTAAATGGCTTCAACATCATCAAAGGAACGTGACTCGCCTCTTGCTCGATGTAGTTGATCTATCTACCCAACTTTTATTCTAAAGGTCTTCATCTTGTACGACGTCGTCATCGAGTCCAGGGTGGTCGTACCAATCTTCGAGCTCTCTGTCTTGGAAACCTTCGTCCTGGCCGTCTCCTCCTAGAGGAGCGAATCGAGTCATGTTCTAGCTTAAAGGCAATAAAATCCAAATAAAACCTCAAAGACCTCCTATCTCTACCGAGGAAAAAGCGAGTTGACAACAATCTAAAAATAAAACTCCCTGGAAGGTTTAAAAAGAAGTGGGAAGAAGATGCATAGCATCGGGAACAGAATAAGAGTTCGTGTGGGATAGATGTCGGACGGATACCAAGAAAAAGCTGGAAATGGCGAAGATATTTGGTTTTAGCATGTGGTTAGGAGTTTTGATTAGGTGTTGCGCGGTGGTTGTGTCAGAAATTTGCTAATCTAAGGTTTTGATGGTACGCGTCTAACAAACCCACTGAAATTTGATCTACCGTCTATTGACCGAGGTCGGTAGTGCTTTTAGGGATTCGCACTAGACGAACTCAAAAGTCAATACGGATTTTGTATGGACTGGACTGGAGTCACTGGACGACTAGAAACGAGGTTGGCCTAGGTTTTGCAGGATGAACCTAAGGTTCGTGCGGAACGAACTCCGATTCGTACGGGGTTAGGCCGAACGAACTCAGGTTCGTGTGGTAATTAATCGCACGAAATTGGGTTCGCACGGTGGATTTACCGGACGAACTTAGGACGGAGCGAATTCCAGATGACACCGAAGGATGCTACGTTCGTTTAGACTTAATTGAAAAGATTTTATGCGGATGACAATGAACCTAATTGAGTTTGAAGAATAGTGATGAGGCGGATGACAGTGAACCTAATTGGGTTTGAAGCAACTAGATGGGTTGTGATGAATAGTGCTGAACCGGGTTCGGATGGGTCAACAATGATAAAGAATTGTGATTTGTGAACAATGATGTGGGTCCACACAGACGAGGTACCATGTGGGATTTACACTGAAAAATACTTTTATGGAGTGGTTTTTTAAGTAAAACGGTACTAGAGCCAAATGAATTCGAGTAAAACGGGAAATTTTCATGGAGTGGTTTTTGAAGTTTCCAGTTTTCTATAAAACTGGAAACTATCGCTTTTGCTCGGATGCTTGTGTGAGCTGATAACCCCAGTCTCTGTGGTTTGTATCTGTTTGGTGTTTTGTAAAACTTGTGATCAGCTTTTTATAAAAGCTGGGTTATTTTTTTAAAAAAATAGTTTTCAGTTTTAAAAAATCATGAAAATTTGGGCAGTTACAATATACCAGTATTATTTTACCATCGTTTTGATCTACATACGGTACCATGTGGGATTTACATTGAAAAATACTTTTAAACGAGGGATCTGGTTTCGACGAAAGCTAAAACAACAGGATACTTTGTAAGACTGAACAATAAACAAGCAGTAGAAGTCACAACTTATTCCAAACTTGCACGCACTGTGCCGCAACTCTCACAGCACAAATTTTCAGGTATTTCAGTCGGGGACGGGGGGTTTCGCGATGTTTCCTTCCACTCAAAATATTTGCATCGACGGCGGGCCCGTGCCGTCCCCGCGTGGGCATGCAGTGGTGCAGATAAAAGAGAAAGCCACCGCCGCTTTGCGCCTATGGACGAATAGGCCAGGACGCGCGGCGCCCCCCGTGGCCCGCGGTAGGACGTGTTCGGCTGCCGATGCCGCTTCTCCGGCAGTAATCGCATGCCGAACAGGGCCTGGTCATGGGTCGTGGCTAGTTTGGCTGCCCAATGAATCCCTGACCACCACTGCGCAAACAGAGTCCTGAAGCATGCAATTTCTCTGTTAGATGCATGATTCTTCGCTAAGAAAAAAATTAGGCTGCGTGATTGAGATCAGACGGTCGCTTCCATGGAGGCCGGTAGCCTCAGTGCATGGCTCCAGATCAGACGGTAGGTAGGGAGCAACATTGTGCAGTACACACGTAGGTAGGGGGCAACACAAGTCACCAGTATGCCGGCCATTTTATCATATGAATGTCTCTGTTTTGCTAGGAGTATTCCGAATGTGAAACGTGCATGATTTCTTGTTGCTCTTCTGAAAACGATTGGTCTCTCTCTCTCTCTTCCATTACCCATACAACACGTGTTCCCTTGCTCGGCCAGTCACTGACACCTCTGCACCGTCCCATCTTTGGGAAATAACTGCGGTGGGCAAAGATGCTTGCTTTTCTCAGCGAGTTTTCACCGTTCACCGGCGCTCTGCTCAGCACCCTAGGCACGCACATGACCTGACCTGACCTGTCAACCTTACCACGCTTCCAGGCCCACATGTCTGGCCCGTATTGACACGCCAAAACTGCCTTGGCAGCAGCACAGCACGGCGGTGGGAGTGACTGCCCGTGGCGGGTGTGGCCATCAATAGAAAGGGATGGAAAAAAAGATGATGCCGTTCTATTCGGAGTAGGTGACGAGAAAGATAAACGAATCGAGGGATAAAACAAATTGCAAAGAGATGAAAAGATAACTCAGGGCACTAACCTCCAGAAGCGGTGGACTGACTCGGGAAGGTGAAACGAGTTTCGTCCCGGCGTGACCTGCTTTGGGAGCGGCGACGACGCGCCGGCGACGGTGGGGCTCGCGAGACTGCGTAACTGACGTGCGGAACCCATGTCAAGTTGGTCCCGCGCGTCGGGGAATGGTGGGGCAGGCCGCTTTCGGACCGTGGGGCGAGCGGGCAACGGCGGCTAACGAAGGCCCCGGAAGGCCGTTGTTGTGGCGCGCGCGGGGCGGCAACAGCCAACAGACTGGGCCCCACGGTCCTTGGGGATCCACTTGCGGTTTTCGATCGTGTGTTCTCTGCCATGGTGGTTGGAACTTGGAGGGGGAAATGCAAATGCTGGATTGTTTCTTTGGTGTGTTGATGATTTCGTTAGCTTAACTCGCAGGAGCGATGAGTAAATTGTTCCTTTCTTTTTTGAAAACTCTCTTTGAACTCACATGACGATGAAGGGTAATGGTAGGTGGCACCTTTAGCTATTCTCATTCTCAAATATAAGCTCTCTCTCACTTTATCCACATTTCCTTCTCAACC
Source organism: Ampelocalamus luodianensis (assembly GCA_036346255.1). Lineage (NCBI taxonomy): Eukaryota > Viridiplantae > Streptophyta > Magnoliopsida > Poales > Poaceae > Ampelocalamus > Ampelocalamus luodianensis. Next base: position 22,300,630 of record CM070625.1, read on the forward strand.
GAATAACCAACTTCTCCCCTCTCTCTCTCATCCACGTACTCTCTACCTAGTTATCGATCTCAACAAGCAAGGGAGTTGATCTCAATCTTGTCTGATGAGGAGATAGTGTTTCAGCTCGTGGTGGTACACACCGTCGAGCTGCCGTTGAGCGACGAGTGAGGTGCCTCCAAGCCGTACTCAGGCGAGATCCAATCCAGGTGCACGCTGTCGAGTCGTGCGGGGGTGCCGCCGCGCCTTGCTCGGTGCCATCCGTGAGGATCCTTCTTCGATAGGTTGTTGCATGCATTTCGCAATTTTGTTGCAGTCCCGTTCTTCATTGTTGCCATACTCTAATATGCCAATACGGCTGCCAGGCCGAGTACCAGTATCCTGATACATATCAGGTACGGGCACGGCATCGATACAACTCTGATATGTATCGAGGAGTATCGGAAATGTTTACCTTAAAAAAAAGAAAATAAATACCCGATACGCAGAGATACGCCGATACGACCCAAAAAGAAGCACAACCCAAAAATAAAACCCTACTGCCCCCAGCCCAAACCGACATAGCCCATCACACCGATAGATACCCTGCTCCCTGCCTTGCGTCACCCTCCCGTCAGTCTCGTGTGCCTCTAGCACTCCACTCCAACAACTGCTCCTCCGTGCACCTCTCGGCGACTAGCAGCCGACAGCGCTCCCTCCTTTGTGCCCCCTCCTCTGTGCCCCTCCTCTGCATCCAGCGGCCGGCGGCGTCCATCCTCTGCACTCCCTCATCTGCATCCAGCGGCCAACAGTGCTCCCTCCTCTGCATCCAGAGGGTGGCAGCGTCCATCCTCTGCACTCCCTCCTTTGCATCCAGCGACCGACAGTGCTCCCTCCTCTGCATCCAACGGCTGATGTCGTCCATCCTCTGTGTTCCCTCCTCTGCATCCAGCGATCGATCACTACTCCAATCGCGCATCCCCTGCTCGTGGCCCCGCCTCGTCGCCCCGACTCGCCCGCCTCCACGAGCCAAGAACCAGGACGCGACGTGAGGGGCGAGCAGAGCCATAGCCCCCCGCCGTCGCAGCCTGCTCGTCGCCCCTGCTTCTCGGCCTGCTTATCGCATCCTCCTCGGCCTGCTCGTCGCCCCTACTCCTTGGCCTGCTCGTCACTGGTAAGTCACTCCTCTCCTTCCTCAACCTGGCCTGCTCGTCGCCGGTTAGCCAAGCATAGGTGCCTCTGCTTTATTTTTTCTCAATGCTCTACCACTAGTAGAAGCAACAGTGGTAGTTGCAGACAACTAGTAGTATTAGTAGTAGCAAAGGACTAATAGTAGTAGCATTGTGCAGAAGTATTATAAATATTTTGTTCATTACAATTTGTTGATTTTTTTCATTCAACTTCCAGGGTGTTGCTTCTCATTTTCAAAGAAAGTCATTCATCAAAAAAGATTTGTCACGATCAAAACGAGTAAGTCATCAACTCATCATCTCATGATTATGTTGTTCTTCTCTTTATTTCATGATTTATAATATGTATATATGTTTAATTGTTATATAACTTAGTATATTACATGTCCTGTTTAAATACTTTCTTGTCTGTGGACTAGTCGCGATTAGTCAACCAAGTCGACAAGTCACTCATCTTACGACTGGACTCGACTTTACGACTTAATAACCTTGTGGACAGCTAAAGTAAAGGTAAACCCTTGACTAAAACTTGTCAAGTATTGTATTTTATATTTTTACTATTTTTAATATATATACATCTGTATCGCTGTCTCGTTTTTTTTTTTAAGAAATAGGGCATTGCCGTATCTGTACCGTCGTACCGGTGTCGCGTATCGGTGCATCATAGTTGACATATTAGTCTCAATTTGTTGCGCCAGTTCTCAGTGCAACTTGACGATGCTGCCCTCGTCCCCACCGTCAAGCTCGCCGGCGCCAGGCTCCTCACCGCCACCATCAAGCACTCGAGCGGAAGCCAAATACAGCGGTTGTTGGTGAAGCCACACCCACTGGTTTACTTGTCGTCCCTGGCAATGGCGATCCCCCACAGACAACAAACTCAGTAGTGGCCCCATCGGGATCGAGGGCGACGAGGATGTGATGTCGTGGCCGCTAGATCCGACCAGTGAGGAGATGGCAGTGTGGCCCGCCTCCTCCTCCTACTATGAACCCTTCTAAAATGTTTGCACCAGTAAGTCGAGTTGTTGGAGTGGTTATTTACGAATGTTGCTGCATTGTCTCCAAAATGTTGGGGCTGATTTAGTGAGTTTTTTTTTTTGTTGCAACAATGTTTCAATTTTGTTGCAACAGATTCTTATATTTGTTGCCACAATTATTCTCATTTATTGCACAAATTTTTAGTTTGTGTTTGCATTTGGTGCATCGGGGTGAAAATTTTGTTGCAACCATGGAACTGATTATTGCGGTTCATGAGTTTTTGTTGCTCCAAATTGAAAATTTTCGTTGTGGTCCATCTAAATGAGATCTGACGGCTAAGGGAGATCTGATGGTTGAGAGAGTGTACAATGAAAACGGTCACGTCTTACGTCCGGACGCTAGTATGCCGATGATGAATTGTTTCTAGCAACGTGCTTTGTGAGGAAAAAGAGGAAGTAACAAACTCTACTTTATAACCGTGGGGCACTCCATAGATTCTCTTCTGTCCACTCACCTACCTCATTTTTTAGGACTCCCCTACCTCGTAGATAGCTAGCATAGCACATACCTATCCTTCTTCGAGTTTTACTGATCCCATTGTTGGCTTTCGGTAAAGTGAATTACTATCTTGCGCGCCATTCGAAAAGGGCAAGTGGTGCGTGGTAGATGGTGGCACGAAAACTTTGGCGAGCTCTTCCGCTTCGAGTTTTGCCTAAGCTTGACATTTGATTCGTCGTGCGGTTTGTAGGACCAATTGTGGGACGGACAGATAATGGCGACGTTGTTCGTTTTGGGGTCACCTCTATCTGTAACGCGGACAAGAGTAGAGTTATGTTTTGGAGTTGTGTCGACGATGGTGGGTAGGGAAGAGGTATCTACGCAGAGAGGGGGTGACTGTTGTAAATTAAGTGGTTTTAGTAAATATTTAGAAATAGTTTCAGCAATACTTATGATCATAAAAACTTATTTCCAGCAACATATAATTGACAGAAGCAACATGTAAGAATTGAATATGACATGTAGCCTCCTCATGACAATTAAACATGATAATATACTCAAAAAATATAACTTGTGGGCAACTGAAATAAGCATATTGCTCAGATTTAATTAGTTATTTATTGCTCTCAGATATCGGGTTGCTTAAGAATTAATTTTTGACCTCCTCGCCACTTAGGTCAAGTTTCAATCACAAATTAAATATGACAATATCTTAGAAATAAATTAGGTCTTGTGCTCAAATAAAATCTTGCTATACTAACCGGTCATATAACAATTCAATGTTCACTGGACAGTAAGTAGATGAGCCAACAAGACAAGTTAACAAGATACCAATTGACAATGATATATAACAGAGACTGAAAAGAAGGCTCACGGTGATATATGGCAAAACAGTAATCAGCAAGTAACCTATAAGCTCAAGACCAAACTTATATCCAAATTGTCGTATTTAATCTCACAATGACCTTATATCCTCATCGAGCACATACCGAGCCCACAATCTTTACCATGCTAAGTCCCCCAGTGCTAGAGTAAATCAACGATAAGATAATATGAATATATCACTAGCACGGCACACTGAGCACAATAAAGTAAAGAATCCGAAAGTACAAACTCACTGTACGGATGGCTCTCAAATCCACCGAGTCGACCAGCAAGGCACGCTGGGGCGCTGTCTCAGAAAAACAATCGCCTTATTGTTCCACAATGAATGGATGTGGTTGTCAGAGATACAATGTCGCTCTTCACAATTCAGGACAAACCAAAGAGTGAAGTCAAGGTACGAAAAAAAACCACACAAGAATCAACAGCGAGATGCACCGGCTGAATGCACCAAGGGGCAAATTCACCAGAGAATGTCGCTAAACTACTCACCCACAACCACACAGAGCTAGCCAGAATCAACCTCAACAGTGCGCTGCCCTTCTTCCTTCGGCCACCTCTGTGAGGAGGCGGCACATAGGAGGAAGAAAGGGAGAGTGTGTCGGGACCACCTCGGGATGTACTAAGAAGATCTCTCAGGACATCTTAGGGAGGTCCGACAGGACCACCCGGAGGTCCTGTAGGTCCTCCAAGAACACCCACAGAGGGAGGTCCTCCAGGATCACCTAGGAGATCTCAAAGACCTCCCGGAAGTTCTAGCCTCTACGCACTGAGTTAGTCCCAAGGATCAACAGCTAGCTCATACAGAACCACGAAGGTGAAATCACAACCACCAGGTACAACAACAGGAACAACAATAAAAGTAAACTTATATTAAACAAGGGCCTTATAGCCAAGGTTGTTTACAACAAATGCCAACCAGGGCTTACAAAAAGTGACAAAAGATCCTTACAGCAAAACACCAAAAAACGCGTGGAGCCATCCGACAAACCCATAGGCTGTCAAGTAGAGGATGTCCCTAGAAGGTTGGATCATCAAAGAACTCTTCCTCGAAGAGATCTGAACCACCGTGACCTGGATCATCTTCGGCCACTACTTTAACAAAGGGCTTAAAGCCTTGAGTACGTTGAATGTACTTAGCAAGTCGCAGAGAATAATTATGCAAATAATATTCATGCATTGGCTTGACAATGGAGAGCTGCATGGTTAGTTTGCAGAAAGCCTCATTTGATACGAAATAACATAGATAGATTGAAGGCACAAGTTTGAAAACAATAATACATAAATATATTTGCTTTTAAAGGGAGGTTGTGAGCACCAACTCACTCTCAAGACCACTCGTGGGAGGTCGTGGCCGCACCCACGTCCAGAACCACCCCCACGACCACCCTGGAGCACCAACTCCAGGGCTCCCAAAACCACTCGTGGGAGGTCGTGTCCGCACCTACGTCCAGGACCACCCCCACAACCACCCTAAGGTTCCACGATGTAACAGCCCAATTTTCAAATTTCAGTATAAATTAGAATTTATGTATTTTTGTGGAATTTTCTGAAATTTTTAAAAGCTTTTATAATTATTTTAAAGTCAAAACAAATTTATTTGCAAAATTAAAAGCCAACACAAAGTTGGAAATAATTTTATTAAGTCCAAAACAAATAAGAAAATTTCTGTGAATTTTTCTATAATTTTTTGAACTATTTTGCTAGTTTCTAAAGCTTATTTGAATTACCAGAATTAAAACAAATAGAAAATAAAAAGAAAAACCACAAACTCGGTTGGGCCGAAACCCAAAGGCCTCGGCCCAAATCCCTTCGCGCGTGCGGCCCGCACCGGCCCACACCCCCGCGCCCGTTCCTCCCCTCGCGCATCCACCGTTGGATCAAAATCCAAAGCACGCGCCGCACCCACGCACCTCTCTTCCTCTCCTTCTCTTCTGCCCCGTTGGATCGGCATCCAACAGCCGCCCGCGCCCCGTCTTCTTCCACGTCACTCCATACGACCTCGGCCGTTGGATCAAAATCCAACGGCGTGCCCTTCGTCCTCCCCGCTTTGTTCTCCAGCGCACCGCCTCGCGCAACCGCCATGAACGCCCGCGCGCGAGCTCCGCAACGGGCGTGCTCCAACCGCCCCGCCTTCCCCGCGTCGTTACGCAAGAACCACGCCTACCTCCGCACGACCCCCACCTCTCTCTTCCCCCTTCTCCGCATACGTGCGCACGAGCGCCGCAACCGCCGCCGCACGTCCTCCACGTCGCCGCCGCTCCCGGCCTCCCCTTGCCCTATAAAAGGGAGCACCGGGTAGCCCTTCTCCTCCTCAGTTCATTCCCTCATTTCACTCCTCCTCTCTCGCCCCAGCACCGCCGGATTCCACCGTTGAAGCTCGCCGCCCGAAGGAGCTCTCGCCGCCGATTGCGCCGCCGCCGCTTCTTCCCCGCCGTTGCCACCGTCGGCATCGCCTCGTCATCGCGAAGCTGGTGCGCCCACTCTCGTCGACGGAGGATCACCGGAGCACCATTCCACCGTCAAGCCGTACCACGCCGCCGCCTTCGTCCTCGCCGCCGGCCACCGCCTCACCTTTTCCCGTCGCTGTGGTGAGCATCATGATCGCCGCTCTCTCTCTCTCTTCTGGTGCACTCGCCGGACATCGCCGCGAAGCCCCGCGCCGGCGCCCATCGGTCCCCGCGCCGACGCCGTCCTCACCGACGTGGCACCGCCACATGGCAGCCACCGAGGTGCCACCTGTGCGCCACCGCAGCAAAGCAGCCCGCGTGGCGCCGCGTCAGCGCCACGCGTATGCGTGCGTGCCATCTCAGGCACACCAGGTCCAACCCGGCTCGGTAGACCTAGTCTACCGTGAGCCGAGCCACTGACACGTGGGGCCCCTACGTCAGAATTTTGTTTTAATTCTTTTAATTCCGAAAATCCTGTCGTTGACGTCATCAATGCGCAATAACTATAATTTTCTTTAGAAAAATAAATCAGGAAAATCTAATAAACTCTGAAATTAGGTTTTAAATAGATTTAAACTTCAAAAATTCATAACTTTTGTATCTGAACTCCAAATTGGATGATTCAAGTTGCAAAATTTATATAAAATCATAATCTAGCTAACTAAACCAAAATATTTCAATTTGGAGTTAATTTTAACTATGATTTTGAATTTATTTGAATTTGAATTTATCGTATTTTCGCGTTTAGACTTCGACGACTCCGGAGAATTCGACCAATCTGAAGACCTAGAATTCCAAGACATCAACGAAGGCAAGTTACACCATTGATCATATTGCTCCTAGTATTTTTAAGTTATTTTCAGTTTTTAAATTATTTAATGCATGCATATGTTTGTATAAGTATTTTAATGTCCTGTTTTATACATAGTTACACCCATGTTACATTGTATGGCCAATTTGAATATCGTACATGATTGCCTTGACACCATAGACAAAATATTATAAAAAATAGTCATATGCTTAGCCAGGCTTAGTTCACATTTAAAGAATTTGGGAAGATTTAGCCAAAACTCTTACAAATTTGTTTCAAATTCGACATAGTGGTATTGTTTTACCACATGAATTTATAAAGAGAGTTTTATTCAAAATAAAATCATAAATGGGTTTGAACTTAGGCGAAACGGTCGGAATGGTGGGTGTAGGTTTATGCACGGGATTGATCTGGTTAAGATTAAGGCCCATGGTTTGTAGGAATGACACCCAAGTCAATCGAGGACCGGTCTTTGAGCCGCTTAATGCTATGTCTTACCGTACCACCACACGTCCTGTATGGGCAGGATTTGGCTAATTAATTTGTAATGCTTTAGTGTATTTATGTCATGTTGATATGTGGGTGTCGGTTAGACTTTTATTCCCACTTGGCGCAAGAGGGGGCTTCTGGAGGATGGTTAGTCCAAAGGGGCGAAACCTTAGCGGGCATGAGTACACTAGGACAGGACATTGTAAAGGCCTCATGGTAATTGCTCAGTCACACGCCTACGGAAGCATGTATTGGCCGACATAACGAACATGTCACCTCGTGTGGGTAAAGTTGTACCAACTCTGCAGAGTAGAAACTATTCGAATAGCCGCGTCCGCGGTCATGGACATGCTAGCAGGGCCACTTAAAGTTAGATTTATTTATTTTTGGTTTTTAAATGATTTATCAAATGTTGAGGATGGTTAATCCTTATGAAAAGTTGGGCGGGAAGCCAAGTGTTAGGAGGGGATCCTTCACTAAATCATTGTCATTTTAAAATATGATTTTTGTCATAGTATAAAACTACCTTAGAAACTGCTATGTCTATTTAAACTGAAAATATTGTTTATGCAAAACAACCCCTGCCATACTCACTTGTTACCTTATGCATACATTTTCATTCAATATTGGATGTATCTTGCGAGCACGGAAGTTGTGCTCATCCTTGCTGAATAAATCTTATTCAGCAGAAGACTTCTTCCCCGACGGTGAGGATCCGGATGAGTAGGCCTTCGACCCAGATGATTGCCTGTGGCGCATCGTGTGACGCACCTCTATTATTATGTTTCCGCTGTGTTTATCATTTGATATTTGATATTGTTGTTCAGACTCATTTGTATTAAACAATTATTTACTTAATGTCATTTACGATTTCGTGATATGATTGTGATATCCATTTTGTGAGACTGTGTACACTCTGGACCGGTGTATGAACACAGAGAATTCGGGATCCTTCGCTCCCGGGTTCGACACACGACCTCCCTAGACACCAACCCTGGAGCACCGTGGACCACCCTAGGGTGCACAAGACCTTTTTTGAAAAGCTACCATTTGCACAAAATCACCAGGCAATGTCCATGACCAAGGATTTGGCTATTCGAATAGATTTTTACACTCTGCAGAGGTGTACAACTTTACCCACAATTCACGACCTCTCTAGCGGGGCGGGTTCCCGTCGAAACCCTTGCTCATTTCTAAAGATGAGCAGTCTAGAGAGTGCGACACAACCTTTAGAAAGCTTGAACTGGCTCAGAGCTGCCCGCTAAGGTTTCGCTTCTAACGGGTCTCACACCACGCTAGATTCGTGCCCCCTCTTGCGCCAGCGAATCACACGCTCAACCACAACAGAACCAAGCTAGCTCTTTGCTAATTATTTGGCCCAGACCACCCCCATAAACCCGAATCAAAGAACATAAAGTTAAGTCCTTAGTTGTTGCTCAAACGAGACCATCCACAACCCAGGGCGCACACAGCACCAAAGTGCACACAACACTAACCACTACTCACTCCCGGCCATCTCGCCCGAGCAAAAAACAGTTTTGGGTTCAACCAAGCTAAAGGACCACCAAGTCCAAGCACACAAGTTTTAACAAGGGTGGCATCACACCACAATCAATACAACTGTGGCATCCCACCACAGCTGCACAACAGTGACCTCACACCACAAGTTCCACAGTTCATTAATCAAGATTATTAAAAAGGAAAAACAAGTTTCTCCACACCCGCAGATCTAAGCAAGGCTAAGCACAACTACGGTCCCATGCTGGCAACACCAAAGAGTGCCAACCAAACCTGCCCAACTAAGGTGCAGGAGGGAAATCATGTCAACATGATGAGTACAAATATCCAAAGAGTTATAGAGTCAAGTAGGTAAAGCTATTGCCTAAAACATTTGCTATAAAAGTAGCAATGCATGATAGAGTAAAACAATATATACTTGAAATGCTTGGTTCAACATGATCAAAGGCCTGTGACTTGCCTTCGTTGAGGAATGACGAGGCTTCGGCAGAGGCTGCTGGATCCAATAACTCCTCTTCAAACTCGGGACCTACACGATCGCGAAGAGCCAAATAAACAAAACGAGCTCGGGCAAAAGAACTTAAAGGAAAACAAAAGGACTTGAACAAATCCAACTTAAAACCAGAAGAACGGGAGGTCCTGGCTTGAGGGGAGGTCCAACTCAAGGGAGAGCGAAACTTCAGATCTCAAGCACGGAGAGAACAAGGTGAAAACAAAGAAGCTAGGAATGAGAAAAATGGTGGTGGAGGGATGCTCTCTCGGCTACAAATAGCAAGAGTTGGCTTGGAAGCTCTGATAACACAGATCACGTGTCAAGAGTAGGTAAAAAATACTATAAGTATAAGACTAGACATGCCATCAAAAGGATGAACAAAGTACCTCAGATGTGACCACATTTAATATGCTGCAGCAACATTAAATGTTTAGAGACTTTCTATTGCAAAACGTGTAAAAAGAGAAAAGGGAACAAGGCTGGCTCAAACAAAGAGGTTGGTCAAAGCGACAGGAAAAAGTCCAACTACGAGGAGGTCCTGAGGAGGAGGTCTCCTCAGAAGGCATAGGGTGGTCGTCACACAAGAGGGTGGTCTTTGCAAAAAGATCAGAGGTCATGACCACAAAGGGTGGTCGTGACATAAGAGGGTGATCTTTGCAAAAAGACCAGAGGTCATGATCACATAGGGTGGTCGTGACACAAGAGGGTGGTCTTTGCAAAAAGACCACCGATAGGTCCTAAGGGCAAGGAGTCCTGAAGAAAAGAGGGAGGTCCAAAGGTAAAGGAAAAGGCGCAGCGAACTAGGGCCACACGATCAAGATCGAAGGGTCCTAGGGAGGGAAGGGTGCGCATAGGATCTGGTCTTAAGGGGAGGTCCAGATACAAAAGAGTTCAACGAACATGATACGAAAGGGGAAAGATCTAATGGAGGAGATCCAAGGAGGTCCTAACTGCCAAGACTGACCCAAGGGTGGTCCGGACGGTTAAGATCTAACAAGAGGAGGTACTGATGGTCAAGATCTAACAAGGGGAGGTCCTAACGGTCAAGAGGGAATCTCAAATGAACACGGAGAAGGTCCAAATGAAAGGAACTCAACTGGAACTTGAATCTCAGGAAATCCAGGAGGTTTGAAACACAAACCTGAGCTCGGAACAGCTCAAGGGTAGCTGTGACCTAAAAAAGGTCGGACGAGGGGAGGTCTTAACAAGGAAGGGATCCAACACAAAGGGGGTCTAGACCATAGGAAGGAGGTCTTTACCTTTTTGGGGAGGTTCTAGCCGAAAGAGAGGTCTGGGCCAAGGGGAGGTCCAAAAGGGAGAAACTAGGCTACAGGGCACAAAGCAAACAAAGAAAAAGGGCCAAGAGCTAAAGAACACCAAAGAACTCTCGAAACGAACAAAGTGCTAAAAGGCATTAGTTGGAGTTAGGTTAGTTCAAATTAAATCTTCAATATTTTCAAAGTTCCAAATTAAGCTTGAGCAAATCAATAAACTAAATGGTTCCTTTTTTATTTTGAAATCCGGCAAGAACTCTAGGACAAACGAGACGTTACAAACCTTCACCCCTTAAAGGGAATCTCAACCCCGAGATTCGGGCTGGCTAGAGAATAGGTGTGGGAACTCCTTTTTGAGGTCCTCTTCGCGCTCCCAAGTTGCTTCAGCCTCGGTGTGATTGCTCCATTGCACCTTGCAAAGATGGATGGTCTTGGTCCTTGTCACTCGCTCAGACACGCCCAAGATCTTAAGGTGTTGCTCTTTGTAGGTGAGGTGTTCTTGGAGGTCCACAACTTCTAAGGATGTTTGTTCTTCTGGCACCAACAAGCACTTCTTCAATTGCGAAACATGGAAGACATTGTGCACTCCAGTCAGCAGTGGAGGGAGGTCTAACTTGTAGGCAATTTCTCCTCTTTGGGCAAGAATTGGAAAAGGTCCAACAAACCTTGGTGCAAGCTTTCCACTGACTCTGAAATAGTGCATTCCTTTGAGAGGTGACACCTTGAGGTACACTTGATCTCTAGGAACAAAAGCTAGATCTCGACGTCGGTTATCTGCATAGCTTTTCTGCATCATTTGAGTCGTTCTCAACTTCTCTTGTTGATTTCACTTGGTCTTTAGCTTCCTTCAAGAGGTTTGGTCCAAGAACCTATTCTTCACCAGTTTCTGTCCAGTACAAAGGTGTCCTGCACTTCCTCCCGTAAAGGGCTTCAAAGGGTGACATTTGAAGACTGACTTGGTAGCTGTTATTGTAGGAGAACTCAGCATAGAGCAGCATCCGATCCCAACTAGCTTACTTTTCTAGAGCACAAGCTCTCAACATGTTCTCAATGACTTGATTAACTCTTTCGGTTTGGCCATCAGTTTGTGGGTGATATGCTGTGCTGAAATTGAGGTCTATGCCCAGGGCATCATGTAACTTTTGCCAAAATTTGGAGGAGAACTGAGATCCTCTGTCCGACACGATCTTTTTAGGCACCCATGTAAACACACAATCTTTGCCATGTAAAGCTCAGCTAATTTGTCACCAGAATAGGTGGTCTTGATAGGGGATAAAATGAGCCACTTTTGTCTAGCGGTCCACGACCACCCAAATGGAATCAAAACCAGCTTGGGTTCGGGGTAGACCAACTATGAAGTCCATCCCGATCTCCTCCCATTTCCATTCGGGTATGGGCAAGGGCACCAAAAGACCTCCTGGTCTTTGGTGTACCGCTTTGACCTTTTGACAAGTATCACACTTTGCCACATATTCCGCAATTTCGCGCTTCATACTAGGCCACCAATACATCTCTTTGATGTCCTGATATATCTTTGTAGCTCTAGGGTGGATGGAGTATAGTGCTTCATGGGCTTCTTTGAGGAGCACCTTTTTGAGCCCTATGTTGTTTGGCACACACAACCTTTTGTCGAACTAGACAGTACCCTATTCATCTTCCGAAAACCTCAAAGACCTCCCTTTTCTCATGTTGCTCTTGATCTCTTGAATTTCTGCATCTTCAGCTTGAGTTGCCCTGATATGTCCTTACAAGGTGGGTTGCACTTCAAGAGCTGCTAAAAATCATTCTTCAACTATCTCCACCTAAGCTTTTGGAATTCTTCATGCTAGATATTCTTGTGCAGGGACCAGGCGTCTCGAAGCGATGTCCACGTGTAGCTAGCTCACAAACATCCTTGTTTTAGTGAATTCCTTTTTTTAAAATAAACATGATGTTTTTTTATCATTTCTTTTAGGGATTTTTTTATATGTCACTGTAAATGTTCCAGATCCATGATCTGCCATTGCAAAGTGATATTTCTCTTCTATGCCACTCTAAACTCAAAACCATATCCTTTTATGCCATCGTTGACTATTCAAGTCGTGAAGTAGCTGTGAAAATATCATTTTACCCCCATCTCTTCTCTATGTTTCTGTCATGTTCTTCTCTTTTCTCTCATGGACGAACTAAAAACAACCATGAAGCACCTCACCCTCCTCACCATCCCCGTTCTCCTCCTCCTCTCCCTACGTTATCGTACCCATTTTCGTAATCGTCGTCGTCCACTTAGGCACACGGCCATGCTACCGGCGTCGAAATAGTTAAAGATGGCAGCTGGTGATGGCGATGGAGACAGAGCTCAAATCTGGGCGATGAGGACAAACAAAAAGGTCTCCAGTGCCATAGCTCGAGCTCGCAAGAAGCACTTGGATCGGGGCACATGCCTTATTGTGGTCCTCATGGGGTCCAAACCTTGGTACTTCCTCGGGGGGTCATCCCTAACGCGGCAGAAGCTGGCCTCAGTGCTGCCGCCAACACCATCGTGCCTAGACCACAAGTGCAGCGCGACGGCGGAGGCGTGCTTGGGCTTGCTTCTGCTACCCTTGATGCGGACCTCGTTGATGCAAGTCACCTTCGGAGATGAGGGCTTAGTAGGCTCGAACCCGTCCCGACCACGACGACCACCGGAGGATCTCGTTGGAAACATGGGGGACTGCCCTCCCTTAAGACTCCCGCTGTTGCAGAGGTGGCGGTTGAGGAGTGGAGCGGCAGGGTTGGTGGGTCACCGCCAGCATCGGTACTACCTCCACTGCTGTGACCAAGCTAAGAAGCTTCGAAGAGTCGGACATGCAAAGAGACACGGGCGAGCTGGCGGTGACGGAAGCAGAGGAGGCGAAAGAGGGGCAGGAGGTGAAGCAGATTAGGGGTGGCAGGAGATGGAGGGGGAGGGACACAGACCATGATTGCATGAGAGATATGGGGGAAGGGGAAAGAAGAGGAGTGGAGGATGAAGAAGATGAGGGCAACATGGGCATTTTTGAAAAAGTTGACAGAGAAAAACAAACGAAGTTGACGACAATGGCATAAAGGGGCAATGTTTCAAGTTTGCAGTACCATGGAAGGTAGATGTCACATTGAAATGACAGATCAAAGATCTAAAATATTTGCAGTTGTATATAAATAAATCCCCCTTCCTTTTATATAGTAGTATAGATATAAAGTGTATTATACTCTGGTACCCTCCTTATGTGCAACAGCTCCAGATCGGATTAGAATTTATGAGAAATGGTATGAGCGCACACGGTATTAAGAATAAAGTAGATGAATCTCATAAAGAGAACCAAATAACAACGATGAAATAATCACGATAAGAGAGAAAGATTTAGCGAAACCGACTACGAATTTCTTAAACACAACCTCAAAAGAGTATAAGGGATTGTCGCTCTCTCACAACTCTCTTGAACCTTGTAGGATCCTCGGATCCTTACCCTACACAAGAACCTAGTGCTAAAGAATAACCTAGCATCTAATCCTCCTGTGCGTCTCTTGTTTTGGATGAGTTAGTTTGTGGCTTGTGTTCTCCATAACCACCCCTAATGGCTTTATGTAATGCATCCTAGTTCTCCTCTAAAAGAAAATATGAATCATAATCCTATTAGGATTCATATAGAAATCCTTGTAGCACAATTCTACAAGTCCTAATTGATTAGGATATGAGTCACCTATACTCAACAATCTCCACATTGACTCCTATCTGTTGAAGTCATCGTACTCCTCCAAGAACTCACTCCAAGTCGGATCTGCTATTTTTGTTTTTCTATTTCGTTGTTTTCCTCCCACCTTTGGGAGTGCCTTCGCTAGAGGGGCTCATGCACATCACCATAATGTGCGTGTCGATATCTAGGCTTGTCTACCTGGATACTCCACCTGACACCTCCTATTCCTATAGCCCTCCATGTCATAGGTTTGTATCACCTTCGAGCTCCACCTCATCTGTACTATGTGGTTGGTCCACCACGTCTTCCTTCTTCCAACGGCTTGCACAATTGCCTTACGCATGCTAGATTTTGCAACCATCTTTGCAGTTCCAAACAAAGCTGCAGATGAGATCTAAGTACCTACTTTTGACGACACAGTTTCTTTCTCCTGACCAGGATTTTTATCAAACCTCCCATTGACTGCTCTTCCCTTATGATTACCCATTAATTAGTATCTTTTATTGCTCTAGATACTTTTCATGAATATCTGCCCTTTGCAAGTAACTCACATGACTCTAGCGTGAAGTGATACTTGACAACCTTTCTCGTTAAACATATATGGAAACAATAACCTGAATCTAATATCAATCCATGAAAAGTACCTGATTGATTGACAACTAGTACACCCAAATCATCTTTCGCTACCGCTACTGAGTATGCTCCCCTCATTTCCTTCAAACTTGGACAATCCTTTATCATATGACCTTCCTCGTCACATAGGTAGTATACACGTGTGTCCTTCCTCTTGTCCTTCTTCTTCCTGTGACTTTTTCTTTTGCCTGCAACACCTATAGCAACCAATGCTTGATCATCCGAGGATAAAGAATCCAATTGCTTCTTTAAGGACTACACCTCCAAAAGCTATGCCTTTGCCTCATTGAAGTTGATAGTACTTTTCCCAATGAGAATATTCATCACCAATTACTCTCATGATGGTAGTAGAAATGACGTCAATATGATGACCTTGTCATTCTTTCCAATTTTCTCATCCACACTAGTCAGCTGTGTGATAAGCTATATTGAGATGGTCAATGAACCGTGTGTCTTCCTCTATGTGCAACTTGAACAGTTACCACTTCAGCACACATCGATTGTCAGCGACTTTGCCATATATAATTCTTCTAAATCACTCTATAATTTCTTCGACGAAATCTCCTTAATCATGGAGTACTTTACCTCTCGGAGAGACATAGACAGATTGTACTAACAGTCTTCCACTCTATAACCTTCTAGTCTTCACCGGACGTCTTTTCCGGTATGTCCCCTTCAAGAGCATTGTTTAACCCTTGCTGGACAAAGACATCCTTCACCACTCATTGCCACATGTTGAAATTTCCTCCGCCGCCATATTTCTCTACTTGATTCGACATCGATCTTGATTTTGTGTTACCTAACGTTTCGCCGACCTTCTCTCAAATCAAATTAATCTGGCATTAGCTCTGATACCACGTGTTATACTCTGATACCACTCCTTATGCGCAGTAGCTCAGATCGGATCAAAGTTTGTGAAAAACGGCACGAGCACGCATGGTATAAGAACGAAGTAGATACATCTCGTAGAGAGAACCAAATAATAGTGACAAAATAATCACAACGAGAGAGAAAGATTTGGCATAGAGATCCTTCGTAAAACATCTCCTTCGCCGAACATATATGGAATCAATAACTTGAATATAATATCTATACATGAGAAGTACATGATTGATTAACAACTAGTACATTCGAATCATCTTTTGCTACAGTCACTGAGTATGCTTCTCTCATTTACTTCAAACTTGGATAATCCTTTATCATATGACATTCCTCCTCACAGAGTTAGCATACACGTATGTCATTGCTCTTGTCCTTCTTCTTGTGACCTTTTCTTTTGCCTGCAACACATATGACAACCAATGCTTGATTACCCGAGGATGAAGAATTCATTGTCTTCTTCAAAGACTCCACCTCCAAAAAACATGCCTCTAACTCATTGAAGTTGAGTGTTTTTCCGATAAAAATATTCATCACCAATTGCTCCCAAGATGGTGATAGAGATTGCGTCAATATGACGACCTTGCTGTTCTCCTCAATTTTCTCATCCATACTACTCAGCTGTGTGATAAGCTACATTGAGATGGTCAAAGAACCGTGTGTCTTCCTCTATGCGTAATCTGAACAGTTTCTACTTCAGCACCCATCGGTTTGTCAGCTACTTTGCCATATATAATTCTTCTAAGTCACTCCATAATTTTTTCGGCGAGTTTTCCTTAATCATAGAGTACTTCACCTCATCGGAGAGACATAGACGAATTGTACTAACAGTCTTCCGCTCCATCACCTTCCAGTCTTCATCGGACGTCTTTTCCAGTATGTCCCCTTCAAAAGCATCATTTAACTCTTGCTGGACAATGACATTCTTCACCCCACATTACCACACATTGAAATTTCCTCCGCCGTTATATTTCTCCACTTGATTCGATATCAATTTTGATTTTGTGCCACCTATCGTTTCGTCGACCTTCTCGCAAATCAAATTAATCTAGCATTAGCTCTGATACCATTTGTTATACTCTGATACCCCTTCTTATACGCAGCAACCCCAAATCTGAAAATAGTTTGTGGGAAATGGCACGAGTGCGCATGGTATAAGAGCGAAGTAGATTAATCTTGTAGAGAGAATTAAATAATAACGATGAAATAATCACGACGAGAGAGAAAGATTTGGCGAAACCGATCGCAAATTCCTTACGCATAACCTTAAAATAGTATAAGAGATTGTTGCTCTCTCACAACCTCAAAAGAGTATAAAGATTATTGCTCTCTCACAACCCTTTTGAATATTTTAAGACACTCGGATACTTACTCTATACAGAAATTTAGTGCTAAAGAATGACCTAACACCTAATACTCTCGTACATGTCTTGCTATGGTTGAGTTAGTTTATGGTTTATGTTCTCTATAAAGACCATAACCACCCCTCGTAGCTTTATATAGTACTCTAGTTCTCTAAAAGAAATAAAGAATTATAATCCTATTATGATTCATATAATAATTCTTATAGCACGTTTCTGAATTCTAACTGATTAGGATACGAGTCACTCGTACTCGATGGAGTGTTGGGGTTATGTTTGATAGAACTTTTTGCGCGCCTTCTCTGATTAGGATACGAGCCACCATACTCGACGAAGTGTGTGGGTTATGTTTGATAGGACTTCTTTGCGCGCCTTCTCAGCGCCCTTAAGCAGTCCGCTCAACAACATGAGAGATGAGAGTACGCCCCAGGGCTTACGCAAGGCTGGGCTCTGCGCCCAGTTAGGTAAAAGGATCACCAAGGAATCACCCCTCTTCTTTCCCTCCTCTCTCTCCTCTCCTCCCATTTCTCTACAGACGCAGTGAAATCACAGATCAATCCAAAGGCTGGCTGTTCATGGCTTAATCTTCCTTACCCTGCCTTGTGCTCGTCAGTATCTAGCCTTGATTTTTTTCTGTGTTGCGAACCAAGGTGGCTCCGAGAAGTACAGCTATCTGTTAGTTCTTGGCCTGCTTCTTCCCCTAATCCCTTCTTCGTTTGTTCTGGAGTTCTTTGTCTTTTTGTTCTGGTCTGCTTTTGTTTAGGAAAAGGCGCTTCCGTGTTAATCTCCTTTTTAAAAATATATTTGAGCAAAATCTAGTTTGCCAGTCTCAGTTAATTAAAAAAAATCTTCCTTTTTTCAATGATTAGCGATCTAAGCAATGCAGTTCTGTTATCTCATTCACGTGGGTAATGGACGAAAAAAATATATGAAAATATCAACAAGTACTGAAGGTTGCTGTTTTTTTTTTTAAGTTCAGGCATGCTTTTATGTTCATCATGGCGGCTTATGTTTCCCCTCAGCAGTGAGAGCAGGCGATGGTCGAGGTTTTAACCAAAAGAGGTTCTTTTCCCCATTTCTTGATGGCCTGCAATTCTGCATTTTACTGGCAACAAGCATCTGAAGGGGAACTTATCTACCTGCCTTTTCTTGTGTGCGGTTTTGCGCCCCTCGGCCTTTTCCCTGGGCAACCAATTGCAATCCTTTGCCGATCCCTCCTTTTCTTGTATTTCGCTGTCCAAATAGCATGTTTCTTTTTAGAATCCTGTACATTTGGAGTATCAATTGCAATGGAATTGACCGAACTTTGTATTATCATTTTTTTCATTTCTTTTTCAGGGGTTTGGGGAGGGTCTTCAGCCCCTCTTTTTTTTTTCTTGGTGTTATTTATTCTTTTTTGTCTTATTTGATCTTCTTCTTTGTGCAGGTTGTGGAAGAAGCAAGGATGGACCCCTCAGAACTCAACCTGCAGGCAAATCCTGCTTTGAACCAGGAGAATTGGACCCCCGGCATGTCGGTGGGGAGGGGCACTCCAAACATCCCTGGCAACAGGCCCCAATTCCTGGGCGTTGGGGCGCCGGCGCCCAACATAGGCTGGCAAAATATTGCTGGTACAGCCATAGCAGGTGGGAGCAGCCCGATCACCCGTTCAGCCGTGTTCTCAGGATGCTCCACGTCGATGCTGAATGCCATGTGTGAGAGTTCCACTCCACGAGCCACTGTATCGGGTTCCATGAGCCGCGCTGCTGAACAACATGCTGGCCCCTCTATCCGGCCATCCTGTAACCTGCCTGCAGGATGCACACAGGTGCCGATAAGTATCTTGGTGTTCCATAGGCGGCTGACGGGAAGGGAGTCGAGGCCCCAGCTGCCACTAACTCAGACTTTTATGCCAGCTCCTGCCCTGCCTGGTGTTTCAGAGGGTGAGCATTTCTTGCTGCTTTTCCTTTCGAGGTGTTATGTTAGTTTCGTCAAAGCTTTGTGGCTGAATCGTCGTACAATATGAATAGACTGACTGCCTTTTCTGTTTTTCCTCTACAGATTCTGAAAATGAAGCTTCTACTCAGCTTGTTCAAAGTGATTTCTTGTCTCTTGGAAGAGAGTCAAACATTGTTGCAAGTGATATGCTAATGAATCCTTTGGCACTAGCCACTTCAGATAAATTCAATACGGAACATTCACCTATACATTTTCAGGCAAATGGTTTAGATGCTGAAGTATCCAAAACTGGGATTCAAGGAGAAGATAACCAACAATCAGCAGCAACAGAAGTTACCTGTGACATCCACAGTAAGTTAGAATCGGCTATCCCTGCAAACACTGAGGAAACACAAGGTCAACACCCTGAAGAATCGATTGGACTGCTTGCAGAAGGCTTAACTGATGGCAACATGCATATGTACCGGCAGACACAAAAAAGGCCCAAGACACAAATGAATCAGAGTGATCACACAGGTTTGTCAACACCAGCTGTATTCAAGGAAAGAACACTAACTCAGATAGAGATGCAGATCTCAGGTGCTGAAAAAATTGAAACATTCAACAATGAGGAGGAGGCCCCAGCACGAAAAGCGAAGCCTCGGAGGAAAAAGCATAGACCAAAGGTAATCCGTGAGGACAAGCCAGCCAAGAAACAAAAGCCTGCAGTTACGACGCCAGAAGTAAAGACTCCAAGTCAGAAAGCCAAGAGAAGTTATGTCCCGAAGAAAAGAAATATCAGCTCTCTGGAGAAGTGCTCAGGACCTGTTAGCATCCAATCAATCTCTGGAGGAACAAAAAATGCTGCTAGAAGCAGATCTGCATCAGTTCGAAGAAGATTGCAATTTGAACTCGAGGAACAAGGAGTCCAGGGAGACCAATCATCAATGGGCAATTCATGGCACCACAACCAGGAGAAACTCGTTCATGCTAAAAGTTCTTTGTGCTCAGTGGCTAAATCAACTGTGCAGATTGGTAATGGACTGCAAGTAGACATGGAAAATTCACTGGGAGGATTAGCTTTGGGCATGAGTCGCAAACTGAACAAACTGTTAGATGAGTACATACATTTGCCAGAGGTCGCACCAAATCCTACACAAGAAGTTTCACCTACAACTTCTGGAAGTTTTAGCAGGGAATTAGCAAGAAAACAAGATAATGTAGGAATCACTCATGATCCTGATGCCACAAGAATGTCTGGGTTGTGTATTGAAGAAAGGAGGGGGGTAGCCTTAATGGAAGGGAACAACAAGGACTTGGAGATGAACTACTCTAACATAGATGGTTTTGAGATGTATTGCTCGGCTACGTCCTTATCTGAAATAGAATCCACAAAAAGTCGGACGAGTAAGGTGTCGAAAGTGGAGAAAAAGAATCATACACAACATAACTACAGTGAGTCCCCCCTAACCGGCACACGAGACTCCATTATCTTGAGGACTGCTGCTGAGATGCTAGCATTTTGCCAAGATGGTGGGATAAAAAAGAAGCGATCTGTCCGGGTCCGCAGGAATTCCTTTGTTCCTATCATGGACATTGAGAGCAATACTTCACAAGCATCATCAAGATTGCCAGAGTCATGCATGGAGGCCCTGTATGAAAGTTCCTGCATTAAATTTATGACCAAGAAACGCTCACAAAAGGCACAACTTCATTCTTCCAGTTCCATTCAACCAAATATGGATCAGAAAAACAGTTTTTTATCTGGAAGCCTTTTTTGTGGTGGATCTAATGGATCAAAAGGGTCAGAGGGGACTTTCCGACAAACTTTACCTCAAGCTCCAGATTATAAAAAAATCAACCTTGATATTTATTGCGAAGTACCAGAAAGAAGTTCAGCAAATACATCAACTGTACCATATATGGATTACCTTCAAGGAGTTGCATCAAAGCTGAAATTTCTTGATTTGAACACCGAGCATGTGCATAGAACTGAGATGCATTCGTCTCTGACCACATCCGCTGTTGTTTCTTCCAGAGGAACAGGTGGTCTGTCAAATGCTCTTGTCCCATATGGTGGTGGGGTGGTCTTTCCATACGAGAGGCCATTGCATTTAGTCAAGAAGCAACGCCCTCGAGCTAAGGTTAACTTGGATTTTGAGACAACAAGAGTTTGGAACCTTTTGATGGGGAAAGCAGCTGACCCTGTAGATGGGACCGATGTTGAGAGAGAGAGGTGGTGGCAACAAGAAAGAGAAGTTTTTCAAGGCCGTGCTAATTCATTTATAGCACGCATGCGACTAGTTCAAGGTACTTTTAGTGCAGGTGTAAATTCTTTTTGAATGTCCATAATATGCTGAATTCAGATTTCCTTGAATATTCTTTATACCCTTTTCTATTATTGACACCCTTATCTCAAGAGCTTGCCAGCCAAAGAGAATTGGAGGGTAAAACCCTTGAAACGTTGTCAGGTTACCCATTATTTGACAACCTAGTTTCGGAAAGGCTCTACAGGCGGTCAGGCGCTAACAATTTTAGAGCTTGAAAGAGTGGAAATTACCTAGCATCTGTTATGCTGAACTAACTCCACTGCTCAACGTGGAGGAAGTCGCGATGTTAAAGAGATCATCTTTAGCAAGTGATTAGCTGCTCAAAACTTTAGTTCTCTATTCTACCAACTTGATAGGTAGCATTCAAAGCTTGCAGTTTGAGAAGCTAACCTTTTGTTTCCACACTTGGCCTCTGGCTTTCATCTAAAAAAGGGGTACAATGTGGGGAACTTTCATGTCACATTAATACCTGTGGAATAATATGATATCAACCTTGTAGACTCATCGTATCATGTTCTGGGTATGACCATAAGACCATTACAGTATACTGGAAAGAGAAGTGTGTGAATACAAATTGTTACTATTTTAAAATATTGAATTTCCATGAATCCATGGTTGAAATTTGTACCTATTTTTTTCCAATCACTTGTTTATCAGGCGACAGGCACTTTTCTCCGTGGAAAGGATCAGTAGTTGACTCCGTAGTAGGAGTTTTCCTCACTCAGAATGTATCTGATCATCTTTCAAGGTATGATATTCGAAATCAGAGTGATTCTAATAATACTCTCATTTCTTTAAAATAAAGTAATGAGTTGATCTTATGTACAAAATCTCTTTATGACTACTATTTTGACGAAATACAGCTCTGCCTATATGGCCCTTGCTGCGAGTTTTCCTCCAGGGCCAATCAATGGCAGTTGTAAGGATGATATTACCACTCAAGACAATGAAGAAATCATTAGCATGAATGCAGTTGGAAACAAAAGCATGTTTGACTTTTTTGGTAATGGTGCAAGACCAGATCTACCAGTGAATTTTGAGGAGCTGTCAATTACCTATGACAAGATCAACGTGGAATCAAAGGACAATACTAGTGCTTATGAGTTGACCAAAGATGAAAATCATTCTCTTTATTCCAAAGCATCAAATGGAAGTTTTTTCAACCACCAAGGGACAGAAATAGACCATAAGGCACAACAATTTCCAGATTTCTCCTCAGTAGAATTAACAGCATCTACAAAAAGTCCACAAGAGATACTATTCCAGAAGGAGATGTCATCTTCTCAAAGTGTTATAACTTCGGAAACTATTCTTCAATCAAGATTATCTTTGAGTTCTGGGATAGATTATGCACCTAGAAGTTTTGTTGGTGGCATTGGTGTTGCAGCTTCTCAGCAGCTGGGAAACAGTTTTGATAATGGAAATTCATTAGCAGGAAATGATGCCACAACCAATGAAATTGAATGCCAAAGAATCAAAACAGCAGCAATAAATGATGATGGTGCAGGTGAACATGGGATGCCTTCTAGTTCCATGATGTATCCATTTATCTCGACAATTGATCGTCGACAACTAGATGTGAGAAATGAACCATATGTGGCTTCTACATCTCCCAACAGTTCTTCAGGTTCTGTATCACCACACTTGAAAACTGGCACAATTGAGAAGAAAATTTATCTTTTCATACCATTTGATACTCATGCAGCAGAGAGGAATGGTAATAAGACTGTTGACACAACTCTTAACACTCCAAAAACAGGCACAGAGCTTCCAGGTCAGCAAGCATCTCTTTCTTCTGTCACTTTTAACTGACATGCCATGTTTGTCTGTTAATTGCTTGACAAAAAATTGATGTCCATGCAGTTAAGTTACACTACGACAAAAGTACTAGTTTTGAAGCATCAGTCTTGCAGGAGCATGAATCACTCTCTGCCACTGGTGGAATGATAGCAGAAACAGCAAGCAAAGCAGATGAATCTACTTTAAAATCTGGTTTTCCTTCCAATAGTGGAGTGTCAGATACAGCAGCACAAGCATCAAGACCAAAAAAAACAAGAACCACAAGTAAAAAGAATGCAGATAATTTTGACTGGGACAAATTGCGAAGGCAGGCTTGTAATACCAGCCACATGAAAGAAAGAGTTTTTGAAAGAAGAGACTCCATTGATTGGGAAGCAGTAAGGCGTGCAGATGTACAAAGAATTTCTCACGCCATTCGGGAACGAGGAATGAATAATGTTTTGGCAGAGCGAATCCAGGTACTAATTGAACAGTTAATAGGATTCTAGGTTTTATATGCACTGCTTGATGTTTTGTTGTAAGTTAAAATATTGTCTTTCTCAGAAGGTTGTATTAACCTCACGGTTGAACAGTCACTAGGATACTAGGTTTATATGCACTGCTTGATTTTTTGATGAAATGTTTTAAAAATTTCCTCAGAAGGCTTCGGAAAATTTTCATTAACCTTAGAGAGATTTTCTTCTGTAGCACTGAGAAATTTCATCATCACTTTTAATAGTTTTTGCTTGCATCAATTGATGTTTTCACAGAATTTCCTGAATCGTTTGGTCAGAGATCATGGGAGTATTGATCTTGAGTGGTTAAGAGATATTCCTCCAGACTCAGCAAAGTAAGATACTCTGTATTTACACATCTCATTACCTTGCTGGTGACATTTTCTAGTGCTCAAAATGGCAAGTCAACTATCACAAAAGTGTTTGAACTGATTAAATGGAGCAAGAGGTGCAACAGGTTGAAGTTGGCAATTAATATCTAAAACTGAACACTATGCGCTAATGTAGAAGTTCTGTGGAAGGTGCAGTTGTATTGCACAAAAAGTTGTAATGTGTGATGCAATTGACTAAAGTGGTGAAGCACTTGTTTAGGAAAACACACATTTCTACGAAACCCCATGCTGTTGACAAATTAGAAGTGTTTCTATTAAAAACGAGTTCGATTTATTTTCAGGGATTACCTGCTCAGTATACGTGGACTGGGGCTCAAAAGTGTCGAGTGTGTTCGTCTTCTGACATTGCATCATCTTGCCTTCCCAGTAAGCTACTGTTGGGGTAGTTTTAATTCACCTGCAGTCAAATTTAATATTTTCACAACAATGCTTTGGCCACTCAGGTTGACACCAATGTTGGCCGCATATGTGTAAGACTGGGATGGGTGCCCATTCAACCCCTTCCTGAATCTCTACAGTTGCATCTCCTCGAGCTGTAAGCGTGCTGCACTGTCTACAACATTTATTTCATTATGCATTTTCATCTAAAATTTGGTTCAATCAATTTATTTTTCCTTGTTAAAGATATCCTGTCTTGGAGACTATACAAAAGTACCTTTGGCCTCGTCTGTGTAAACTTGATCAACAAACACTGTGAGTTATAAGTTATAACAATTTCTTCTTAAATTTGTGCACGTTTTTATTGTGTTTTGTAAATTATAGGTTCTCTCTTCCATGCAAATGAAATCTTTTTAGATCATGTATAAATAAGGGCTATTAAAAACAATTGTCAGAATTATCATAATTTTCACAGGTACGAGCTACATTACCAGATGATTACTTTTGGAAAGGTACTTTATTAGCATCTACCTATGAGTTTGTTCTCTTCTGGAACCAGTAAAGATTTGTTACCATACCCAATGCAGGTGTTTTGTACCAAAAGCAAGCCAAATTGCAATGCATGCCCAATGAGGAGTGAATGCAAGCATTTTGCAAGTGCCTTTGCAAGGTATTGTTACATTTGCTGTACTCCTCCAGAAATAGTGGCTTATATTTGATGAGCAGAAAACAAAAGTCCTATGGAACAATAAGGATACTTAAAAACCATTTGCACCAATTGCCCTGCATAATTGATATATGTATAGTGTGCAAAAAGAAACCAAGTGACGGATAGACTTACTTTCGTTGGTTGCGAGACACGTATTAGCTCCACTAAAAACAATATAACCTGCTGACTAAGGGTGAACACAGTGGTTCTGAAGTGGAAAAAGGGCAAAAGAAGCAAGGAGAAAATCACTACCGCTATACCTCAGAACCAGCTTGATACTGCTTCACTTGGAGCTGTGAACCGGATGGTTCTATTAGTTCCGATACACACATTTTTTTCTTTGGTGCAACTGAAACATGTGGCACTTCGCTGGGTCTTATCTGGGAGCTTTAATTTTGTGTATTTCTTCATTTATCAATTTCTATCTTTTTCTTCTGTATTCCTTTTTTTTTCTCATTGCTTTTTTAATGAAGTGCAAGGCTTGCACTTCCTGCTCCTCAGGAGAAAAGCTTGGTGAAGTCTAGCAATCAATTTGATTTCCAGAATGGCAGCATGCCCACTCCGAATTCAACTCCTCTGCTTCGGCTTGAGGGGAGTGTCCATGCAAGGGATCTTCTTGCTAACAACTCAGAGCCAATAATTGAGGAGCCAGCAAGTCCAAGAGAGGAAGAATGTCCAGAAACTTTGGAAAATGATATTGAAGATTTTGATGAAGATACTGGTGAAATCCCAACAATAAAGCTTAACATGGAAGCTTTTGCTCAGAACTTGGAAAATTGCATCAAAGAAAGCAATAAGGACGTCCAATCTGATGATATTGCAAAAGCATTGGTTGCTATTAGCACTGAAGCAGCTTCAATTCCTGTACCTAAACTAAAGAATGTGCATAGGCTTCGGACAGAACACTATGTGTAAGCGGCAAACTAATTTTGTTTTGGCTTAAACATGCATCACTTCACACTTACATTATAGCTATTGTTTTTCCCCATGTAACTAATGTTATTCATCCAGTTCATCCAGAAAATGTTTAGTTCTTTAATTGCTGTTACTGAAGTTAGATTCTGCTTGCAGTTACGAACTTCCAGATTCACATCTTCTCGTGCAACAGGTGAGATATTGCCATCTTTCTTTTAAGCATTTGAAAATATCGTTCCTGATTCAGAAAATGATTAACAGCTAGGGCTTGACCAACGGGAACCTGACGATCCAAGTCCTTACCTATTGACCATATGGATGCCAGGCAACCTTATTTTCTTTGAAAATGCATGACTGCACATCTAAGTGGGTTTTCACTGAACATTGTGTCTATTGTGCAGATGAAATAAAGGAAATGAGCAAGCCACCAAAATCGTGTTGTGACTCTCAAATGGAAGGTGGCGTATGCAATAACGAGATGTGTCACTATTGTATGCCTGAGCGAGAAAACCAATCTAGATATGTCAGAGGCACGATTCTGGTAAAGCAATCAACATTGCCTGGCAACCATGAATACTGATTAGAGTAGAGATGTTGGTTTAGGTGAATCAAGTGCCTAGTTTCATAGACCTACAATTTGGTTCAGGGTAACACTAGCAAAGCCACCCTAGAGGGCTGGAGCTAAATCCCTGAATTAAGAATTAGCAAAGAAAAATAAAATTAACAAAGCTGTTGATTAACCTCTAAACTTTAGAAAGAATTCTGAATTCAAGGAAAAGTTAAAGTTGAATTTTTATATAATGCTTGTAAACTGTCGATCAAATGCATATCTGTTCTTTTATGTAACTTGTATTTATTGCATGAAAAAAATTTATAATCTTCGTTCTAAAGAAGAAGAGCAGCATATATTCTGGCTTTTTGGGCTAATCCAGGCATACAAAAATTACTGTTAATACTGATAGTTTCGAGTAATATAAATAATTCATTGTTGGCCTGCGAAATTTCATGCACTTCTCCACTGATGATAAGTTACTGGAACATGAACAGGTTCCTTGTCGAACAGCTATGAGGGGTAGTTTCCCGCTTAATGGCACTTATTTTCAAGTTAACGAGGTATGTCATGTTTGTCATAAACTCATAATGTGAACATCGTTCTTTTTTACCGCAATAAAAGGGTATAGAAGAGCTGCTAGTCGTGGGCGTCCTCTCTCTACAGAGTTGACATTCAGGCTTTTGTGAATTTGTTCATGTAGGTATTTGCTGACCACAAATCTAGCCACAATCCCATACATGTTGCAAGAGCACAGTTATGGAACTTGCAAAGGCGTATGGTCTACTTTGGGACTTCAGTGCCTACCATATTCAAAGGTTCTCACCAACATGCGCTAACAATTCAAAGAAATCTTATCTGTAATAGCACCAACAACAGTTATTTTCATTCTGTAGGTCTAACAACTGAAGAAATACAGCACTGCTTCTGGAGAGGTATGAAAAATACATTTTCATTTGCTGTGTCAATGCGTGCTATTCTGAGAAAAGACCTTGTTGCCTCTTCTCATCACAGATCAAACAATATTCAGAATGCAGATCCCATGATATAACCAGTATTTTATACCATGAAATAACTGATGACAGTTTACGTAATTGTTTCTGGTAATGCAACATTTGCCTGATTGTTTGGAGGTGTCCGCTCAGTATTCATGAAAATTTTTAGTGATGGTTATATCATTGACCTGGAGCAAGTCTGTAGATTTAGGAATAATTATGTGTATCCCGGAGGATCTCACACCCCATTATTTATAGAGGCAAAAAAGTGCAATTAGGCCCTTACATGATTATTTCTAATACACCAACACACCCCTTCAAGATGGGCCAAAAATATCAAGGGAAAATTCCTTCTATACTCTGACAAACACTCCAATCCACGATTTGCCATCGATAAACTCGTTATTCCCTATATGCCATCGACAAGCAAAAGTGATTACGCCATCGACAAGCAAAAGTGATCTCTTCCATGCCACTGCCGTCAGCCAAACGTCGATAAGTTCAAGTCAATGGTATGTATTTCGTGGTATTGCCCAAAATAACCTACCTCTCCCCAGCATGGAATGGCGCAGCATGCTCTAGGTCGATGAAGATGGAGCGCCCAGGCGGCGCCTTGGTCCGGTCACCGAGTGGCCCGTGGGTGTCGCTGTCCGTGAGCCGCTTGATGCACTAGAGGTCCTCGGTGCTCACCTTGCCCTTGCCGAAGACCCACTATAGCTGTCACCGCCATTCGCCTTCGCTCCCCGCCGCCACTGCTCGTCGTGTTGCCGCTCTCTTTTTCGTCCAACCTCAAAATTCGTCATCTTTGTCCAATCTCTTCCAAAATTGATGCTTCCCCTACCTCCTCCACTTCCTTGCCAACACGTTGCTCCCCTCCTTACCCATGTTTAGGAACTCTCCGCCGGCGAGCCACGCCATGGCTGTCCCATAGTGAACCATACTAAACCACCCTGCTTGCTGATCCAGAGTCTTGGTGCACCTTAGTTTTAGCCAAGCGCGTCACGATCTCCACACCTTCGCCCTGAAGCTCTCAGAACCCTTTCCTGAGCCACCCCGTTGTCTGAGGTCGCCGCCGGCGAGCGCCACTGCGGCGCCATGGGGCCCGCCGAGGCCTTGTGCATCCATCCCCACTGTCGCCGCCCTCTCTCGAGCCACCTTTAACCACTGACCTCTCACTGATGAGTAGAGCAAGAGGAAGGAAAGGAAGAGGGTGAGGAGGAAGAAGAGGGCAAAATGGCCTTTGCACACATGTAACTTGTTATGAATAGTGCATGTATTCATCATGAGGCCAATAGGCCAATATATATACAAGTACAGGTATGACATATATGCAGGTAACCCCTTATACAACAAGGAAAATACACAGGTAATAATATACATCTAACACCCTCCTCAAACTTATGGTGGATCAACAACATGAAGTTTGGAGAGTAGAAGCTATGCTGGGCTCTGGTTTGGGCCTTTGTGAAGAACTCTGCGAACTGAAGCTCTGAAGGTACATACTAAAGAGCAATAACCTGATCCTGCACATGTGTCCGCATGTAGGAAGCATCAACACCAATATGCTTTGTAAGCCCATGCTTCACAAGATCTTTAGCAATGCTAATAACACCTGTACTGTCAGACAAAAGAGAGGTTGGTACAGAAACAGAAACACCAAAATCCTCAAGTAACCACCGTAGCCAAGTAACCTCCGCAGTCAACAAAGCCATAGCTCGCAACTCAGCCTTAGCACTCAAACGAGAAACTGTTGTCTGCTTCTTAGTTTCTAAGCAATGAGAGAGCCACCAAGAAAAACACAATAGGCAGAGAGAGACCGACGATTAGAACGATCACTAGCCCAGGTGGCATCAGAATATGCCTGGAGCTGTAAAGAGCTCGATCGAGGGAAAAAGAGATGACGGGTGATGGTTCCACGGAGATATCATATAACACGAAGAAGATGACTATAGTGGAGCTGAGTGGGAGTAGAAACAAACTAACTCAATATATGCACAAGGTACGGAATATTAGGACGAGTGACACCTAGATAAACAAGATCCCCAACAAGGTGACAATAGTGGCTAGGATTAGTAAGAGGCTCACCATCAGTGGGCCGAAGATGAACATTAAGCTCCATGGGAGTCTTAGCTGTGCGTTGATCAGTAAGAGAAGCGCGGTCAAGAAGATCATGTATATACTTTTCTTGAGACAGATAGAAGCCCTCAAGCGTAGAAATAACCTCAACCCTAAGAAAGTAGCGAAGAGAATCCAGACCAGTCATGAGAAATTGCTCACTAAGATGCTCCTTGACAAAAGTGATGTATTGAGAATCATCTCTAGTAATGATCATATCATCAAACTATAAAAGAAGAAGCATCCGACCGCGAGGCGAAGTGTGAATAAAAAGAGCAAGATCATGAGCACTGGCAGAAAAACCAGCTGTAGTGACAACAGAAGAGAAACGATTAAACCAGGCACGAGGAGCTTGCTTGAGGCCATAAAGAGATCGGCGAAAGCGACAAACCATACCCTTAGGAACAGAATACCCCAGCGGTGGCTGCATATAAACCTCATCACACAGCTCACTATTGAAAAAAGCATTCTTAACATCAAGCTAAGAGATGGACCATACCCGAACAGACGTCACAGAAAAAAGAGTGCGAACAGTGATCATGTCAGCCACATGAGCAAAAGTCTCATCATAATCACGACCATGCTCCTGCTAAAACCCACGTGCCACGAGACGAGCTTTGTAGTGTTCAAGAGAACCATCAGAGCGGGTCTTAACCTTGTACACGCACCTGCACGTGATAGGAGTAACACGCGGGAAGAGGGACAAGATCCCACGTGCTAGTACGCTCAAGGGTAGCAATCTCCTCTGCCATCGCATGCTACCACTCATGATGAACAACAACATCAAGATAAAGAGATCGGTTCGGCAAGAGCAGCAGCAGCAAAACCAAAGCGCTCAGGAGGCCGAATAGATTGGCGATCACGAAGAGCATATCGAGGAGGAGAGGCCGAAGAAGATGACCCATCAGAAGAAGATGGTGCATCAGAAGAATCCTCAATTCGCGGACGACGAGTGTAGTAGAGAGGATAAGGAACAAGGCCGGGAGGAACCTCTGGAGAGGGTATCGGTGGCAAAGGAGGCGCTGGCGGTGAAGGAGACGCTGACGAGGAAGGAGGCACAGGAGAGGCCAAAAGCTGTAGTGGAAATGTGGTGACTATGGGAGTGGTAGGAAAAGTCAGGAAAGAAAGAGGCTCGACGAGAGATGCTGGAGTGGTGAAGGAGAAGGACGAGGGTAGAAAGGACGAGACTCATAAAAAATGACATCCCGAGAAATCCGCATCCGTCGGCCAACAGGATCCCAACAACGATATGCTCAGTGCTATAGCCCAGAAAAACACACTCGATGGACTGAGCGGTCAGCTTTGTGCGCTCAGGAGGTGCAAGAAGAACATAGCACACATACCCAAAGAGGCGAAGAACAGAATAATCAGGAGTCTTGCCACAAGGACACTCAACTGGGATCCCTCCCTGAAGAGGCTGAGTATTGATCAAGAAAGTGGCAGTAGAAACAGCCTAAGCCCAGAAGTGTGGTAGAACTGCAGAAGCAAGCATAAGAGCACGGGTTCTCTCCTCTTGGAAGAAACAAGAATCCTCATCAAATAAGAGAGTGCATTTGAATTGATCAATGATAGAACTAACAAAAAGAAGATTAACCGGAAAGGAGGGAACATGCAAAATGGAGGATAAAGCAATGGATGGTGTGCACTCTACAGATCCTACACCTTGAATAAGTTGGGAGATCCCATCAGTTGTTTGAACAATTTCAGAATGAGTATATAAAGTGTAAGATGCAAATGCATTAAGGGAATCTGTGACATGCTTAGATGCCACCGAATCTATGATCTAATCAATATGAGAGTGCTTATATGTGGATGCAAATGCCTGTGCTTGAGTAACTTCGCCCTCGTGGGCATATCTGGCAAAGTTACAAAAGGTGGTAATTGCTATCGTGGAATCATGAGTCTCCAATGCCTTTCTCTACTACTACTTCTCCCACTGCATAGCCTGCTTGCTTGTTAGAGTAACAGACGTGCTCTCCTCTGCCATGACCACATTGGCCCTGGGGCTACCCCTGCCCCTGCCTCAGCCTCCACGATCTCCGCCTCGGCCTCCACGGTAATCACGACTGCCACGATCTCCACCTCGACCTCCACCATACCGTGAGAAAGGACAAGCACGACTCAGTGTCCTTTAACACCATAGTTGTAGCACTCCCTGTCGTCAGGTACGGCATATGCAGACCTGACTGGTTTGTTACTCCCCATCACTCGTAATCGAATCTGCTCCTACACCATAGCTGAAATAGCCTCTTTCATAGTAGGCAAGTTTGCCAAGTGAAACATGGATGTCCTCCTACTCTCAAACTCTGGGTTCAATCTCTTTGGAAAGTATGTGACACGTCTGCGTTGCAGCCACACCCTGCCAACCTCAACATCATCAGCACATGTCAACTGCAGTGAATCGTAGTGATCCTAGTCTGCCCATAGCTGCTGCAACTCACTAGCATACTCCTGGATGGTTTTCTCCTATATCAGAGCCTTCACCTTGCTCTGAACCTTTACCATCATCATGTTGCATGCCCCGAAGTACATGTTGCTCAACGTCTTCCATATCTCCACCGCACCCTGCATTGCCTCCACCATCCAATCCATACTCGCCTTGTCTACAGGCTCAACATAAGGCTCCTGCAAGTAGTGCTCCGCCCCTTTTGTTCTCAGAATTAGTTGGGCCCTTTTAGACCAGCTCAAATAATTCCTTCTCCCTTCCAACTTGACGTCATTCGGCATTAGCTCTAGTGTCAATTCAGATGACCCTGCATCAGCCCTCGAGCCAATCATACCTGTTGCTAAGAGGTCATTTAATATGCTCCTCATATCACCTTGCATGATCAGCATGGAAGTAGCCTGGACAACTGTCTTCCTCTTATCTTTTGCCACTTTCATCGTGGCCTCATCCTCCGCCTTTGTCCTCGTAGCTTCCATCTCCTCAGGAGTCACCATCTTACAGGAAATCTGGAGCAATACCAATCAACAAGCTATGCTACGTGTATCTCCCACAATCATGGCAATCATTCACACATCAGAGTTCAACACTGCCTCTAGCAACCCCTCCATAATTGCATGCATGTGTTAGCACCAGTACGCAGTGACAGCACCACTATTCCCCCTTTTCCTATTTCTTCTTCATGCGTCTAACCTTCTCTCAGATCCACGATCACAACACTCGCAAATCAGCAGCGCCACAAGCAGCCGTGCAGCATTACCCTCTCCTTTAGATCTGCGCACAGATTGGCTTCTCTTCCTCCTCTTCTCTACTCTCCTCGAGACGTGACTCCGAGCACGGCGGTCTGTGTGGCTGCGTCGGCCAGCAACGTCGGGCAACCAGAGGTGGCAGCTGCTGCCCACGCGGTGCGGCCCCGAGCGGTGGCAGCGGCGGCCTGCACGGTGCGCAGCCCACGTGGCAGCGGCCTGCGCGGTCCAAGCAGTGGCTGCCTGCTACCCCCAAGGCGCAGTGAAGGCCCTCGGCGACGGCGGCGAAAGGTGGTCGTGGCGGCAGGTGGAGGGTGGCGACGGATTTGGGTGCGACAGTGAAATTAGGTTAGCTTTGATACCATGTAGATTTAGGAATAATTGTATCCCGTAGGGTCTCACACCCATTATTTATAGACACAAAGGGCAATTAGGCCCTTACATGATTATTTCTAATACACCAACAAAGTTCATGCTTTAAGATAACCTGGGAATAGTGACAGCATCTCGGAATGTAAAAATAGTTAGGACTGAAGAACTACTAGATCATCAATACGAATGGAGCAGTGAACTAATGAAAAATGGAAGAGAAATGGATTCTCTTATTCAGAAATTAATCTTCCAAATGCACAAAGGTCATGGAGCAAAGCAATTTCTTGGCTCCAACCTAACAATGATGTTCAATACTGTTGTTCAGCGCCATCGGAGCGCTAAGGGTTGTCGCCGGTTCCAACAAATACAATGTGAACCAAACACAATCTGTTGCTTATAATGTCATCCCCTAGACTTGTGCTGATGACTGAGGACTGGAGACACCTATTCTTCAGTTCACATGCCCTTTCAGCCAGAGCTGCTGGGGTTTTGATATTAATTCAGTGTAACCATACAGATAATAGCTTTGGTATGCTTCATGGGGCCAAAGACCCTGCTACTATAATAAAACCCTTCTTTTCTGAGTTAATAACATTAGGATGTTAGTATATTTGGATACAAACGAATGGTTGCATTTTTGAACGAGTGTGCTTCGGCTGCTTCCAAACCGGTTTAGGTGGAAAAGGATGTTTATTACACATGGTTTAGACTTTAGATCTTCTTAAAGGGTTCTTATTTCCCAGTGGCTAGGCCGATTTCTCTTTTCTCCTTTCCTGCTTTCTTTGTACGTACGGTTGTTTTCTTTATATATTTAAGTAAGGTTGTCCACTACTGCCCTCCCACAAAGTATTTTTATTGAAAAAATTCTACACCTTCTTTGTTCCTGTAATTTTTTCTGGAGTTTCCTTGACAAAGACTAAATACAATGCAGGGTTTGTCTGTGTGCGAGGATTTGACATGGAAACTAGGGCTCCAAGGCCTCTATGCCCCCATCTGCACCTTGCAGCAAGCAAATTACCCAGATCCCGTAAAACAGCAGCAACTGACCAAAGACTCTGATTCAGTGAAGACATATCAATTTCATAAATATTATGTCGATAATGATAGCATTAGCTCTCGATCTGCGCATGGGTCATATTAATTCCTGCCGGACGACAGCCATTCTTCTAGGAAATAAACCATGGAGTAGGAAACTGTTAATTACAAGATGTGGGAGCTAATTGAGCATGAGAAACACCAAATATTTCGTATGCACCAAGTCATATGTGAATTATCATCTAGCTGTTTATTTGAGTGTAGAACGCCATTGTATTTTTTTTCCTGTGAGACACTTTTTATCTTATTTACCTTTCATTTGGTTTATCCATTGTACTTGTATTAGCTTGCAAAGAAACCTTGTTTATGCATCGGTATCTTCTTGTATATATATCATTGGTTTTTCGTACATGGCTTAGCTCGCCAAAAGACCTTGTCGGTACCGGTATCTTCTTTTTGTGTATAAATAGTTGTTTTTTCATAACTGGTGGTTTTTCTGCAAATGGGGAGGTATAGACAGTGTCATATCAACAGAGTTTGCTGCAAGCAGAGCTTGTAGGAGTGACAAATCAGTGGCATAGTATTTCTTGTCTTTACGCTTGTTTACTACTTGATTCTATGCCCTGAATATATGAATGGCACTGGTTCTTTTTTGCCTTAATCTTTGTCATGTCGAAATTAATTATAGTGGAATAATCAACGACGTTTCATGCACTTTTTCCTGAATAGCGAAAAACATTATCATATACTGGTGGGGTTGGCAGGCATAACTTGAATCCAAGAACTAAGTTTTTTGTGCAAGAGTAAATTTTACTTTGGTCTATATAATCTTAGCACTATGGTTTCACTTTGCACCACTTTTAACAAAATTTTCACTTTACACCGTCTCTTCTTACCATGTGTTACACTTTGCATTAGGGTAAAGATTTGATCTTTGGTGCTTGCCGACGGTGAATGGCAGCGCGGGAGGCGACGCTTAGGATAGAGAGAGGGGAGGTAGATGGAGCAGGAAATAGATCGAAAGCGGAGTAGAATTGCTGGAGCATCACTAGCGGTCATAGCAACGGCGGCGACGGCAAAACAACTCGATCTCTATTTTTCGGGTTGCCGTTACCTTGTCGGCCATGTCTCGTTGTTAGTAAGCTCCATTGATGCAAAGTGAAATAAAAAGTAAAAAGATGTGATCCAAAATGAAATTTACTCTTTTTGGATCTGACCTGAATCCTGATGTCACCAGTCTTTTGTCATGTTCAGTCCGATGCTTGATCATGATACCCTCCCTCTCAGGGGCGTAGCTACCGGGTATGCACCGGCATACCCGGCAATTCCATGCAATCTGAAATTTTTATTTTTGCTAGATATGAGTCCTATTTTTTTTACGTGGTAGCTAGAATCAGGCTTGTTTAATTAGGAAAGTTAAACTAGGAGTATTAGCAAGTGGACGCATTATTTTAATATTTTTTGTTAGCTATTAGTCCAAGTCCTTTTGTTAGATCAGTTTTCTATTTGGTTGAGTCCGACTAGAATCGATGGTTCCGTCTTGTTGCAAAGAAGAGACCAAGATATACAAATGAGTTATCTGAGTGTTTGCAAAGAAGAGACCAAGATATTCTTAATGCAATATCACTTGTTAATGTGGCAAAGAAAAGAATGCAAGAATTGAGGTCTGATGGTTGGGATAATTTTCTTGAGAAGGTCACTTCATTTTGTGATAAACATGGTGTCGAAGTTCCTGCTATGGATGGTGATTATGTTCCTTATGGAAAATCAGCAAGGAAAGCTCGTGCCCGAAAGCAAACCAATGATGACCACTTCAGAAGAGAAGTATATATTGGTGTCATTGATCAAATAAGTCAAGAACTTGATAATTGGTTTGATGAGATTAATATGGAGTTGTTGTCTTGTATGTCGGCCTTCAATCCTTCTAGGTCATTTGCTTCTTTTGATGCACAGAAGCTACGTAAACTAGCTGAGTTCTACCCAAAGGAGTTCTCAAATAATAATTTGCTCAGACTCGAATTACAGCTACAAAATTATATTGATGACATGAGACAGGATGATAGCTTCAAAGGTCTAAGACAATATTGTTGATCTCTCAATTAAGCTTGTTGAAACAAAGAGACACAAAGTGTATGATATGGTTTATGAGCTCCTCAAATTGGTATTGCTTCTACCTGTGGCAACGGCAAGTGTTGAAAGGGTATTTTACGCAATGGTTTTGTGAAAACAAAACCGAAAATAAGATGGCGAGATAGTCTTTTGGATGATTGTCTAGTCACTTTCATTGAGCGGATATTTTCTTTGAAGTTGATGAAGATGATATAATCAAGACATTTATGTCCCTTCAAAGCGTCGAGTAAAATATTCACAAAAATAGCATTGTAAGTCTTGGTTCTCTTTATGCCTTATTTCAATTATCGGTGTGGCTTTTGAATTATTTATAGTATACTTAGCGGATGGTTTGAACTTAATCCATGAATTTAAGCCCTTATTGTGTTATTCAGTGCATATATACTGAATCATGTTGTCAATTTTACAATTATTACCGATTTACTAAAATGAATTTACCGAATTGTATATGAAAATTTTTGGATGGCATACCCTTAGACAAAATCCTAGATTCGCCACTGCTCCCTCTCATGGTTAGTAATTTATTTCATTTAATCCACCCATTCTTATTAAGAGGTTTCCATTTATCCAAAAAGAAGAACATTATATATGGTATAGCTACCAAACTTACCAATTTTGCAGTAGGCGAAAGCCATGATTGACAACGATCACGCAATGTTACGATGATGACCGGCAATGTTGGTGGCGATAGACATGTCTATCATTATAATAAGTTCCTGCACAAGCAAATTAAGATTGCTCGGGAAGCAAGCGAGCAATACTCGCTATCATGGAACAGCTCTCTTGCCGTATAAACTATATGATAAACAAAACAAAAGCCAGGAAAAATAATACCTGCCATGATGAATGCGCATTGTCAAGCAGCAAGTATCTTAGTTTCTTCGCGAGTCACTGTGAAAAGCTCCATTTATAGGATAATTGTGTCATGTCTTGGCAAATTGGCACAAGAGAGAAGAATATTTCAAACGCCAACACTGCTTATAAGCAAAAAAACTTGTTCTTGGATTGCAATACTACATGACATACATCATTATCAAACCGTAGACAAAATTGATGCGACAAATAGCATCTAACTCAATACTATCCTGGGATCCTAAGCATGCATAACTACAACACTCCATTTATTAGAAGGTGTAATCACCACCATACTGGAAGAGCATGCCTGCTTTTCCAGAATGCATTCCCCTTCTTAAATCATTGCCAGACCTTGGAATTTCAGGGATGAAAGAAGCGTCCCCTATTGTGAGATCTGACACCGGGATGCTACACCCACCAGCAGTAGGCATTGACAATAACATAGAACTACGAGGATCGTAATATGGATTCTTCAGTGATGGAGTTGACATGATATAATTAGCAGGGTTGCTTGAAAAGATGGTATGCCGACTTGTTGCTGTCAAACTGAACCTTGAACCGTAGCCATCAGTCGAACACACCTCGTTTAGGGGGAACGAGTCTGTTGGCAACCGAAACAAACCAGCAGGGCCAACTGGGACTTTCGCATCATCCCGTGGTAAATTGATCCCGCTAAGGTAGTTTCCTGATGCTGGTAGTGCCAATATTTCCTGGCTGAGCCGTCGTGACCTGCAGAGTGAAAGTTGTGTGTCATTGATTGGCAAATCATCTGTTGTGTAGCAATCCTCAGGTGCTGGTAGTGCCAACATGTCCTGGCTGGGTGGACTTGGCCTGCTCAGCTTTTCTCTGAGGGACATCTTGGCACGTTGAAGGGCCTCTAGAACACCTCCCACATCATCAGTTGACGGTTGATACAGCTGTGTGTCCATCTGATTATCAGTATGGTTATGAAAGCATGACGAGCTCCATTCAGATACTTTGCTTTTAGGGGTATCACTTAATGGACTCTCAACTGATGGTGTATTTATGTAGTGCTCGGAAGAGCGAGCATTTGCATGGTAGCTTGAACCGCTGTCTGAATTTTCATCTCCTTGACCTTTATTATGTCTTGCATTGGGATCATAGCTTCCTTGTGGTGAAGGAGCTGATCTTCCAAAATTATTCCCACTTCCTTCGATAATTTCAGTATAACTTTTATTTACCAACACATCCTTCCTAACCTGCAATTCACTATCCATTGAAGCAACTGTTGCAGTAGCCTGCAAAAAATCATGATCAGACTCAACAACTTTGCACTGCTCAATAGCACTTTCTTCTGGTGTATTTGGGGGCAATCCAGAGACAAAACCATTCGACAAACATTCAGCAGGACCGTTGATGCCAAAGGTTTGTTTATCGCTTGACCTCATTGCCTCTTTACAAACTATTCCTGTGTCCACAACCTGAGAAGCTTTGTCCCTCTGCTCACAAGCATTTTCAATCTGACTTAACTTATTGTCTAAGTGAACATCATCCTGGAAGTTGGAAAGCAGTGCATGTCAAACAAGGAAATCTTTAGCTCCTGTTAGTTTTTATCCAGTTAATTGCAAAGTTCGATATAAGAAGTGAAAGAAAAGTTTGGTTTACATTGACAGCAAGTATTTCATGTTAGAAGTAAATTAATCATTCCATACCAGATCAGCAGGCAGGTTTCACAAAAGGCAAACACAGTAAAATGCAGTGCACTATTTCAATAAACAAATGATATGACAAACAAGTCCATATAAAATGCTTAAACCAACCACCAAAATCCATCTTAAGTTCCTAAACAGATCCTATATTTCTATGAAATTGCATCAAAATGCAACGTTAATCTTTGAGCATGGCTCAATGTGTATACTTACTCGCACAACAACTATTCAATCAACAATATTTCGAATCTCAGAAGGACATCACATACCGCAGTTGAATCGCGGCTCTCGCTGAATTTCTTCTCCCACTCCCTCTGAGCATTTTCTTCTGCCTCATACTGCCCAATCAGCTCAGCCTGCTTCTCCAGCACCCTCTCCATCTCCCCATCCTTCTCATACTCCATGGCATACCTATCGCCGCCAACCTCAACTCCTCCATCATCACAAGAACCCTGCCCATCCTGGCTCACCTCACCATCCAAACCATGCTGCTCATCCGTGCAAACAGTACAGTCTGATCTCTCCTGCCCCTCCTCCGGACTCTCCACGACATTGTGCTTGCCCTCCTCGCCTTCAGTTTGCAATCTGTCAAAACAGTACAAGTACATCATGTCAGATAGCCAATGCACATCTACAGATCAACATTTACAACAGAATTTCAGCAATGTTCAATGCTTGGACCTCATCAGCTCCTTCCTCTTGATCTTCCGGCATGACTGCCCCGGCTGGTACTTGGGCGACGAATCCGCGGTCAGCAGGTAGAAGTAGCTCCTCCTATGGCTGTGGCTATGCCTCTGCCTGAGCTGCCTGCCTTTCTGCTGCGGCTGCCGCCTCTCCGAGTCGGGGCTCGCGGCGCGGCCCTTCCACGACAGCCCACTGGCCTGAGGCGCCGCCGCCGGGCCTCCCAGCTCCGAGCCCGACAGCGCATCCTCCGCCTCCCCGCGGGCCTTGCCGCCGCCGCTCTCGGCGGCCTCAGTGCCGCCAGTGTCGTCATCGTCGTCGGAACCGGAATCTGCGGCGTCGGAGAATCGGTCGAAGCCCTGGGACTCGAGGATGGCGAGCACCTCCGCGGCGGCCCGCTCCGCCTTGCGCCGCTGGGTCGTCACCGTCCGGAGCTGCTCCTCCAGCTCCGCAACCTGCAGCAACAGGCTCCGCCGTGAGTCAAACAGCAATGTGAAGCTAGAAAACAACAAACATGCGCGCGGAAGAGGAGAGCGGTGGGAGCGGGGGCTAGCGCACTGCGCACGGCCGCACGCACCCGCTTGGCGAGCTGGTCGGCGCGCTCCTTGGCGGCGCGGGAGACAGAGCGCTCGGAGAGGAGGCGCGCGCGGAGGAAGTCGATGGTCATGGCCGTGGTCGCGTCCGCCGCCATCTCGAACCCACCCGCTGAATCTGGCGGGGTTTCCTCTCCGCTCTCACTCTCAGCGCGGCATCCCCTCCTCTGCACACTCTAATAGCAGCAGCAGCTGCTGCTGCCGTCTCCACTCTCCGCGCGGTCCGGTCCACGGCTCCAAAGCGATGCGATGCGATTCTGTGCCCCGGACGCTTTTGCTTCGCTATCCGTGCGACCGACCGTGCCGCTACCCTGCCGCGACGGGTTCTTACCTTCGGGCAGCGCGGGGGACAGGGGCGGCGCGCACCGGGCGCGTCGTGGCGTGTGGGGCGCCCCCCACACGCGGTCACGTGTCGACGGTGCTTTGTTTGTCCCCGCTCCCGCTTTACGCCACTCGCGCGTTCCTCTGTGACGCACCGGCACGGCACGGCGCGCTGTGCCCACCGGGCGCGTGGCGCGCGATCACCGTAACCGACAGGTACGCCATAAAGCCGGTAGTAATAAACCACCACCTGTGTGTGTCGAGTTGGTGCTTCGGCTGCCCCGGCCGGTGTGTTCGTTCGTTACCACAATTCACCCATAGCACCTCCAACTTCCCGTCCGGTATGTTCGTTACCACAAGTTTGGTGCTTCCAGACATGGCCGGAATGTTGGTGCCGACGTTCGCGTGCCTTAGAAGTCCCGCAATTTGCAGTAGCGCGGTCGCTTGAAATCGTTCGTGTTACCGCACGACTTAGTACAGTTACTGCATCTACTAGCCTACTACAACATATTCCTACTTCTCGTATGGAGTAGTACTAGTTGTTTTTGCACAAAGTGAACTGAACTTTGATAGTGCCATGCCTTGCACAAGTGGTACTGAACCAGGTAGTATTATTGTTTAGTAAAGCAGATCCGTCGGGGTGTGTTTCATTGGTGAAATAAGATAGGATGATCTTGTATTATATGGTTTCTTTGTTTTTGATAAATAAGATTGTTCAGCGTCTAACGAGAATATTTCACAAATTCGTATCACATCATCTAGGATGAGTTGATTCTATTCAAGGAACCAAACACATGAATGATTTTTTTCTTGAACCAATATATACATGTACCACTTTGTACCAACAAACACACACACTTACAGACCGTCTTCAGTGGATCGAGAATATTTATGACTTCCAATTCCAAAGACTTCCGTTGGTTCGATTAGCCAAGGTCATGCACAAAAGCTAGAGGTCGTTACATCCGTAGACTATAGTGTTGAACATTTCTTCCTTCTGGATGCTGTTCGGACCACGATATCTATGCGTGCTTGCGTTGAAATTGCCTCGTATCAAGGCTTTGTATAGCAGCTTCCCATGACCGAACAACAATAACTTTGATCGGACGGCTCGCTGTGAAGTTTGAATGTCGGCACTGAGATGGATAAATACCACGTATCAACAAACAAACACCGATGACCCAACATGTGGAACATAACTGATACAGTAGTAAAAACTGCTCATACATGAGTAATAGCGATTAGCGACGTACAATAATCCATTGTGGAAGACCTGGCTAATATTTATGAAGGCAGTTGTGAAGTTCCATTGTGGGAAAACCGAGCCATACACCCACGAGTTTACAATACATTGCACGAATCACCTGATTATATTGTGCTTGTTTTACAAGTGAAAATATAATGAAACTTCTCGAGCGATTAGTCTCAGATTATTTTTAACCACGTGATGGCAACTTCAATCACCGCTCGCACATCCCCTGCATCCACAATGGACACATTCTATCACCTTTTCTTCCCTGAGGTGCTTGGGGACCCTGCAGACACAAGTAGTTGCAAAGTTGTGGTCTCGTGTTTGTATGCATCGGAGGCAGCAAAGGCGCTCATAACCTGGCTGCAAAGGACTCAAGAAAAAGATAGGTAGGAGTAAGAAATCAGAATGTTCATTAACACAATTCAAATATTATGGTAAAGTAACCCTAGCCTAGCGATTTGATAGATTTCTGGTGGCTACCAAAAGAAAAAATGGAAATTGAACATAACCGAAATTAGTGAATCATTAAAGAGTGAACTTTACACTAACAAAAATTCCACATGGAAAAGTAAATATTCAGGCAATTTCTACAAATGCATATGTTAGGAGCAGGGGAACCTTTCCTTTTGAGTTTGAGTGCATTCATAAATTAACAAGTAATCCTCGCAAAAAAAAAGGAATGCTAACATTGTATTCTATAATGACGCTTCTTTCAGAGAAAGAGAAAGGCTAATCATTTTCTGCCAACATTGGTTTTATATGGCCATAGTGTGTAAAAAAGGTGAATCTGGAGTGGAATTGCTCTTGATGTGTTCACTTGATCATGGTGGTGAGGATGGCCTGACTAAGTTCAGATGCTTATAATATACGAGAACTAGAACATAATTGCACACAAAAAGTTAAAAGACACACCAAACCAAAGTGGAGAAAAGCATGCCACCACAGTTGGTAGAAACCATCAAAACAAAGCATGCATACAAATGATCAAGCTTACCAACCTTTTTCCACTTAGCGATCAGATTTTTGTCTGCATAACCTTGTTCCAAGCAAAATTCATATAACTCTTTTGATATCTCCTTCCTTCGATAGTAAAGATCATATATGTAGCGGCTCTTTTGATGAGAAATACGGAAGATTGGCCAGAGAGCTTCACACTTCCTCTTCCCATCATGTGAATCATTCTCAGCTGCATAAGAAAATCGCATTACTACCATCCTATGGTTGGAAATATCGACATCTGAAAAAAAAATCACAAGTGATTACAGATTACACATATGTGCACACCTTCTCTCATTTTGGCTTCCAAATCACGGAGAGTTGGTTCAATAAGCTCCCATCCTTCAGGATATTTGACACGGCTTGTCTTTATCTTAGGCATGTTGTCTCAAGTAAATATGCTTATTAGAACACAAACCTGTGAGAAACATAGAACATAGGTCAGATCCAAAATGCTTATTAGGTAAATTAGGTTGTTTTCCATTTTCGTCTTGTAAACACAAGAACCAGTGGAGCAATGCTGTGCTAGAAAAATTCTCCGAAAGATGATCAACACATAACTGAATATTCGGACTCTACATATGACACTGCTACTGTGCTAAAAAAATTAGTATATTTTTATCACGCATATCATATTATCATCTAAAAGCACATCATTTACATCCAAAACATCACACAGGTCATCTCCCAGCCCAAGTGCTAGAAAGCACAAGCAGACCACAATAGACAGCCTAGTAGGGCAATATTAGATTAATTCTGCACACTAAGGGCATATACAATACAAGATGCTTATACATAAGTGTTTAAAGAGAGAATATAATCACGTAATGAAACACCCATGTAAAAGTCATTCCCTCCTATGCAAGCATTACTTTTGTAGGTGCTTAAATGTTGTATTATCTATTAATTATATATAGTTATATACACAAGCACATGTTAAGCACCGATGCCTAATTAAGCATCGATGCTACAAAATAAGCAAATTATCTGTCCTATATGGCAGGAAAAATCAGTTTTTTCCCAAGCACCTGCATTGTACATGCTCTAATTGCTAATCACCACTCATCCATCATCACAGATTTGGATTTCTGGCCTACTCATCTAGAGAAATCGTCTTTAGGGACATGAGCGACCAAACCCTAGGTAGATTCGCCAAAAAAGTACTTCCTAAATAGCAGCCGTTTCCTCAAGAACAGGAAAGTAGGGTAATAGCGAAATAGTAGCTTAGGGACAAATTGAACAAACCTCTAGAATTGAAGAGATTGAGAGAGACCTAGGGTTTGAGTTGCGCAAAAGAATAACTGGATTTGGAGACCAAAGAGGGACGAACCTTGTCGAGTCGCGGGCGTCGGCAGGAGATGGTCGGGTCAGGTTGGGGCGCGGCTGGTCACCGGAGCTCCGGCTCCGCTCGCCGCTTCTGGGAGAAGGATGAGTGAGGAGCGAGCGACAGGGAGAGAGATGAGTAAATCTGGGTGGGCCGCGAGTCCACGACCCAAAACAGTCAGCCCGAAGGTGTCTAAGACCATCTCAGGTTTTGTTTTACGATGTTCAATTGAGGAGAGAGGGAATCATTGAATATATTGGAGTAGTTAATTTTAACAAAAAAAATACATAGAATTAGACTCTACTTAGAACATCTTTAGTGTATTGAACCGATATCGATTCAAAGTCATATCACATAACTATTCTAGGAATTAAGCTTGTTTTTTCTCTAATGTATTGAACCGATTGCTACTGATAACTGGATCCACGTTACATTAAAAAATCACAAAATAATAATATCATCTCTCAACCGCACTCTCTCCTATGTAATTACTTAATGCTCATATGAGTTGTTTAATGCTTTCAATTGACTTCTAAGTAGAGTCCAATTCTATGCATT
The DNA here is from genome assembly GCA_036346255.1 of Ampelocalamus luodianensis. Taxonomy (NCBI): domain Eukaryota; kingdom Viridiplantae; phylum Streptophyta; class Magnoliopsida; order Poales; family Poaceae; genus Ampelocalamus; species Ampelocalamus luodianensis. Next base: position 22,345,316 of record CM070625.1, read on the forward strand.
TTTATTATTGGAATTGATCCCTCCAATATATTGAATCAATTCAATGTTTTCTCTCTCCTCATTTGAACCGGCCAAAACACAACATTAGATATAGTCTTAAAAGTTGATTCAAAGCATTAAACAATTCATATGAGCATTAAATAACTACATATGAGAGAGTGCTAAATACCTTTCATGCAATAAGAAACTGCAATAAGAAACCACCCATTGGGAGCAGTCTTAGAGATAGTCTTATTAAATAACTACAGATGACATTATTATTTTGTGGTTTTTTTTAATGTAACGTGGGTCCTAGTTATTAGTAGGACTCGGTTCAATACATTGGAAAAAATAAACCCAGTTCCTAAAATACTTGCATGACATAATTTTAAATCGACATCGATTTAATACACTAAGGATGCTTTAGCAGCTATGAGCTTACCGAAGACGAGACCAGTTCAGTTCGTTCGTAGTATAACTAGCAAGTCATGATAGAGTGGGAGCTGTAATTCAATCACGACTCACGAGGCACCCGTTCCATTAACAACTGTGCAATTGCTCTGTGTAAATGAACATGAGAATACGAGGACGAAAGCATTTGAGATTTTTTTTTTTTTTTAAAAAAGAACAAGTGTTGCAGCAAAATTGTTGCTGATTGTAATGCTACTATGCTAGGCAGAGAAATTTCCCTGCTTGGATGGTGAGCATCAGGGGTGGATTTGGGCCTCGGGTAGGATGGGCTATAGCCCGAGACCTAGGAAAAATAACAATACAAAATTTCTTTACATATGGGCCGAAAAACCTCGGTGTAGCCATTTAGCCCGAGGCCCAGCAATCCAAGCCGGCCCAGCGCCCAGCGACACCTCGTTCCCCACTGCCCACTCCATCCAAGCCACCACCAGTGACCTAATCCTCAAATCCCCTCCGCGCCACTGCCTCCATCGGTGGTTCCACGGCCCTCGCGTCCTCGCCGCGCTTCTCGCGCCGCCGGCCGCCGCCCTCGCTCCTCCGCCCGCCTCGCGCGCCGCGCCGCGCTCGGTCCGGCTCGGTCGGTCGTCCGCCGGCTCGGCGCCTCGGCCCTAGCGACCTCGCCGCCGCCGCCGCCGCCGGCGCCCCTTCCAGCTCCCTCGCGCCGCCTCACGCCCCGCGCGCGGCCGCCTCGCCGCCTCCCTCCACCTCCACGCCCTCGGCACCCTCGCGAGTCGCGACCTCGCCCGCCGCCCGCCACCTCCCGCCTCTCCGCCCCTCACACGACTCGGCGACTGGTAGCAACAAGACGAATGCCGCCCAGAATGTATGCCACTATCATCTTTGCTGGAGATGTCCAAATTGTGAAATTGAGTTGTTTCGTGTTCTTCGATTTAAAGTTGTAATTTACTTGTGATTCCAATTGTAAGGCTACCAGACATGCTGAGATGGAAGCGATCGATGTCCTGCTTCGGGAGTGGCAGAGCATGGGCCTTTGGTTGTGCCATAGATAAATTCGGAGGATGTGGATCAATCATGTCGTTGCACATGAGTTCTTCGTCAAATGATTTGTTAGGGTGAGGAAATAAGCAGCAGTTCATTGGAAGCTATCTACTCATGAGAACAAAATTGTCTTTTTTTACACTTAAAATGCTAGCCCATTCTTTCCAGTATTTCAATATGGTGCATGCAGTATCACAAGTTTATCTTGGGTACTCACGAATTGTATAGCTAACTTGTTTTTGTGTGTTTCTTTTGCTAGGAGCAAAACTCCCAGACCAAGAGGTTACAAATGTATTGGAGGGATCATGGCGGAAGCGGTAGTAGATCTTTTTAGGAGTTTCTATAAGCAAGGAAACCCAAATGGTTTGTGCTTTTGGCCTTCTGCATGCACATGTTATTCCATAATTCATTATTGCTTTAAATTCGTATAGAATTCTCATATATGTCAAAATGATGTTCAAACTGTATTGCTTATGTTGATTTTACATAGTTGGGATCTCTTAGCACTATTTGACGCAATCAGTATGATTTCATTTTCTATGAGAATTGAGGACCAGCAATGTTATTGCATTTGTAACATAAGTGCAAAAAACAAACTTCCTTGTCTAATAGTGTCATGATTTCATTTTCTATGAGAATTGAGGACCAGCAATGTTATTGCATTTGTAGTGTCATTTAAGCTTCAGCATTATGATGATGAGATTTTTGTCCCACACATTTGCAAATAAAATTTTCGTTATTTAGAGACTCAATTTGTATATCTAAGATGCTATATTATTTATGTTTTGTCATGTTTTTCTTATTATATTTTATGTTAAAGCATTTTTGCTAAAATTTCATGTTAATGAAGCATTTGGGGTTTATTTTTTGTTATGTCTAGTATGGGTAGAAATTAGCGTTAGTTTTAAGATGTTAGTCCATTACAAATTAGCCCGATGCGTGATCAAATTCTAGATCCGCCACGGGTGAACATCATTGCTGAATGTGCATTTTGGGTCCTAAAGCGAATTACTTTGCGCTTGAACCTTAAAGTCGATTAACAAAAAATAAAAAGATTAACAAAAAATAAAAAGCGTGAAGATTCTGTATCACAAGGTATCTGTAATTTAGGTTATTCGATCTGCCGAGGAATCTGTCTTAAGTTTTAGCAAAGAACACAAACGACGAATATGGATGAAACTTTTTTTTTCTTTCTAAAATTACAACTAAGACGAACACTCGCACATACCCACCCACCCACCACACCACCCCACACCCGCACGAGTGTGTACGTCCTAACGAATCACACGCTGGGTCTCAAGCGAGTGTGTATATCATAGCTGACGAAGATTTTTTATCGGATCAATATTTTTGATCAAAATTAAATACTCTGTCAAAATAAGCCCATATGTTAGAGGCTATCTCTGTTACGATTATGAAACTATATCCAATATTTAAAGAAAATTTAATACCTTTTATTACTGCCCAACTGGTCGACAAATAGTCAAAACCATTAAACGACTAGTCGTGGATATCATCTCACCAGACCAACTACGTGGTTTGGACAGTTCTCGACCAGCGAACTGTTTGGAAAACATGACTATTTTCCCATGTGTCTAATGGGAAAGTAGTTATTGATATATCTGACAACTTCTGACAGTTGACTAAAGAACAAAGAACATGACGGTTCAAGACTTCACTGAAGAATATGCTTAAGATTAGAAATGCTTTTAGTAGAATTAACTGTCACTCTTTCAATAATTATAAAGGGGTATCCTATGTATTTTAAACACATAATTCGACAGATTCAAATTTTTTATATTCTTGATCACAATCATCCTATAACACCCATTGTACCCATTGTATGCTTATACAAACAGTATATCCACAGCAATAGAAAGATCTTCGTCTGTGTGCTTATACAAACAGTATATCCATGGCAATGGAAAGATCATCGTTCTTGACAGCGTTCTCGTACCATTTTCCATTAGAAACCTGTGTTCCCATGATCGACACTGACGAATCACACGCGAAGTCTCAAGCGAAGGTCGCTAGTACACGCGTGCGAGTGAGGCGGCACCAAATTCTATCGGAAGATTGAACCGGGCGGTCTGCTTGCACAAGTGCGTACACGGATCTGAAGTTCATTATTCGATCTAAAGCCGGAGCAGCATAACCACAACAAAAAAATCAGCTGGGTTTTCACTCAGCCATAAAAAAACGAACAATTGGATTCTGGAGATACCATACATGTTGAAACTCAATTTGTGCAGATTAACATTAACATCTCAAGATTCGTGAGGCACTCGCATACTCACATATCAAGATACTAGCAATATACAATGTCTCAAGCAAAATAGAACAAACTTGGGACTCTACAAGGCCCATATTTTGCAGATACTGTCATAGCAGACAATAAGAAACACTAAGTTGAATAGGTGGGCAGCGATCCTTAGTCGAACAAACTGAAACCCATATCCTGCAGCAAGTTCAACAAAAATATCAATCAGCAAGGTACACTGAAAAAAGCAAATGCATGAAATAACTTGCATGGGAGTGAACAATAATACAGAAATTATAAAACTGTCGAGTGTTAATGCAAGTCTTCGTAGAATCATAGATATGCAACCCTCCTAGTATGCTGTTATACTAGGTAATCAGTGAACGATGGTGTGGTAGAAAATGGCAATTGCTGTCCAAACTCAAAGACAGCGCTTGCAATGACACAGAAGAACCATGGAACAAAGCATTGCGGATTGGTGGATAAAATGAATATCTACAATTCGCACACAGGATAATCATGCTAGAGGAACTTATGGGAGAAGTAAATGAATGAGTGGAACCATTGCTAGGTGGAAAATACTTACGTCATCAGATTCTTCCTTCTCTTCAACTTTCTCCTCCTTCTTTGCCTCTTCAGCAGGTGCTGCACCACCGCCACCACCAGCAGCTGGAGCTGCCACGGCGATTGCACCGCCACCTGAAGGCACAGAGGCAAACTTCTCCCTTCCAGCTGCAATCACTTCTGTTATGTCCTTATCTTTAAGTTCAGCGAGCAGGAACTCCAGCCTGTCTTCATCAGCTTCAGCCCCAACTGTAAAGAAAATCAAAGCAGTTCCTGAGGCAAATTACACACAGAATCATACAACTACATTTTATCACATAAATTCCCCCAACAATAAGCATTTTTCTCTTGCTGTCTTTGACATTATAAACTATCACCACATCACCAAAAAAAAAAAGTTGTGACCATACTCAGAATTAGCATAAGTGCATGAAATCTTGTAAAATTTAGAAAATGAAATGGACCCTCTATGTTACGCTCAGCAAAACATTGGAGCGCAGCGGATAAGTCAAACCATAAGATATACTGGAAACTAGGCCTAGTCAGAAGAATCTGAACCAGCAGCACTTACAACCAACATAGCAAAAATACCTGATTCCAGGATGTTTTTAACGTCATCAGCAGTTGGTGAAGTGTTTCCACCCAGAACAGCAAGCAGGTAGGCAGCGATCACCTTCATCGTGAAAACTAGAGAAACGCCTAAAACAAACATTTTAAAAGATAAATGACAGCATAAGTTCAGTATATGCTAAACATGGAGGAAAAATGTATGTATAAAGCGGGAAAGAAAGTGACTGATCTACCGTCGCCCTTGGAACTACGCTGGAATAAATCGAAATTAAGGGCTACTGAGCTTAGAAATGGAAAAATCGGACTTGTTATGGAATGCCTACGGACGCCAACATGCTAAAGATCTACCGTGGAAACGATTAAGCAACCTATAGGGTACAAATCTACCATAAATAATCAAGAATACTAATTTTATTGGCATCCTAGAAACAATTCCCCTACCAAAGAGACGTAAATACTTGCAGAACTACAAAGATCTTCAACTTGTTAGAACTGTTGCACTAGGCCCCTTGTCTAATCAAGATAAGACTGCAAATTGACAAGGAGCAAGAGGTAGAAGGGTGGGATCGGAGCAAGCGTACCTCGAAGCTGAACAGGAGAAGCGGATGGTGCGAGGCCCGCGGCGGCGGAGGGGGCTCGTGCGTGCCTAGGGTTCTAGACGGAATGAGCCGAAACACTTCGCTTATACATATAGCCAATCGGAACGGCCAGGATGGAAGTCCTCCTACGGAAGCCAAATCCAGATCGTTCGATTCCGATCAAACGTTACAGGATAAGCGGAGAACGTCCTCCGAAGTCCGAACAGAGGCCCACGGGCCACAAACTCACAGCGTACGGGATAGAAGCACAGAGCCCACAGCCAAAAACAGCCCACTGGGCGTCACCTTATGTGTGATGTACGCCTCCAACATGTACGATGCACACAGTACACGGAGGCACATCTGTTCTTCTTATGTCTGCTTGATAATACTTCTTGGAGTTTAATCACAGCGACACCACATTAGTTCCACGTAGTAACGTAGCAGTAGAAATTTTGTTGGGGGTACGTAGTATTAGAATTACAGGATAACCTACCTAGATTTTCGTTTGAACGTCTCATAGCAAAATGTGCATGCCACACTGTATTGCAGCCAAGCTCTAATGGACAGTTGTGGACAACGAATCAGAGGCTTCAGTTTTGCGAATCCTGTAAAAAGCGTTGTATACAGCAACTCAACTGAAATCAGTGACTGATCACACTATCATAATCACATCGGTTCCATTGACAGGATCAAACCTAGCACTCATGAGAATCGCATATGATGGCAAGCGTAGAATGCACATTCTTACGCTTTTCTTTGGCACCGAAAAATAGAATTACATATATAGGTATAGTCGGTTGAGACGCATTATTACGAAGTATGATATAGGATTATTGTGTTGTAGCACGTCACGAAATCGCGTCTGTGATTAAGTGTGGCGTTCGTTCCTTGTATAGCCCTCCTCGGCAATATAGGAGATGAACGACCTACATGTTTCCAAAAGTTAACCTCGGCCATTTCAAACGAAGGAAGACTACAATAGAGTTATGTATGGAGGAAATGAGCACACCACGACTACTTCTTGCATAAGGGTGAAGTCGTGGCCTTTTTCATTAGGAATCAAGGTATAGTACTGATTCCTCTTTGGTATAATGACTAGAAGGATCGTGATGCCTACTCATGTATGTCGCTATAGTCATTAAACCTAAGTTCATATCACATTATAAAGTACAAATGAAATTTGTATAGCAAGTAGTGAAGCACTTACTTCGTTGTAGGGCACCATTATGTAGTCCACGTAGTTTTGAGCAAGCAATCCCGCCGTTATGTATTTCTCGGCGTAGGATGCGTGCCAAGATGGTTTGCTCGAGACCACGTGTGGGTCGAGAAACCCACCGTTCTTTCAATCGCCGCAGTTTAATCATGTATCTATACATAAGCAATGAGTTGTTATATTACGTGAATGTACGTGAATGTAGAACTTGATTGTACACACTTACGATGTCGACATCGTAGAAGTGAGGCATCGAGGGCTTTGAGGTTGAATAGGTCGAACAAGTCGTCGAAGCCCACGATGAAGGGCGGCTCGTGGAGGAAATAGTCCTCCGTGTATCGGCGGTGATTCCATCGCACCCTTTCTCTTTGGTCTTCTTCAAGTACCGCTATGCAAACTCGACAACCTAATCCAGCGTAGGCTATCGTGCTCGTCGCCAGCGGACTTCGAAAGAGTATTTCTTAGGGTTAGGAGGCGAAGCGCCTTAATGTTCTTCGATTTGATTTGTTACGACGACTTGCGCGCTGGCGTCTTCCTCTGTCGACGACTCGGGAACCGTCACCGCACGCTTTTTGTTCGTTCGTGTCTTCTCCACGGAACCGATGAGGCGGGCTTGAGCGCGAAGGTTGAGGTGCGATCATGGAGGTCTGTTGGAGAGACATGGTCGTGTCGAGGTGGTTGGGGTAGAGTCATCAAAGGTTGAGGCGACGCTGCAGGTCCGGGGCGATGTCCTTCAAAAGTTGAATTGGAGGGCATGGTCGTGTGGAGATGGTTGGGGTGGAGTCATCGAAGGTTGAGGCGGCCTTTGCGAGTCGAGCGATGTCCTTCTTTGGCCATCGAATAAAGCTGCATGCGGGCATCCCCAGTGTTATGATTTCGTCGTTGGGGCGAATCTCGGTGAGACGGCCCTAAAATTATCATGTACCATGTCCACTGGACCACAGCGTAACCACTCGTCACACTGGCATCAAAACAAGGAACGCTGTGACCAAGTGATTGCCGCTTGGAAATCCACCATCTGTGCTATACGCCTATGCAGTCGACAGTCGACATCAGAACAGCATCATTGCATTGCAGTTAAACTGTGCTACAGCCTACAAGTCATGAAGACAATTGATATGAAAGAAAACAATGAAACAAGCAGCATTGCACGAAGCTACAAAAACCATTGTACGCTAGTAGCAATCGAGTTATCTCGACGATGTAGAAATCCTCCTCTTTACCCGCCGGCCAGCCTCGGATAGCCGGGCATCTCCGGTGCGGCGTCCACGGCTGCCGGCTAGGGAGTAGGGAGACCCAAGCGAGGGATTGGGCACATACAGGGAGCTAGGCCCAGCAAGTGGTGGACTCATCTTGGGCCTCGAAACATTTTCAGGTTATGAGTAATGAGCCTATGTATGACTGACAGCCTGATTCACACTTACAGGAGACTTCTTCTTTTCTTTCGAAAGTAACAAATAACTCGTGTCGCTACGTATCTTTACGTCCGTTCGGGATCCGCTACATCCCACCCCTTCTTTGGCAAAACAAATCCGACTCGGTCATAATTCACCTGTTATGTAAAGAAGCTTTTGCTTTAAGGAGTAATGGCTCACGGTTTGAAAGTTTGACAACCTTAACAAAACGGAACAAAAGCACATGCCTGAGAGCGAAAGCATAACCACGATCGCATGATGGGCCAAATGTTCTCTCCAGGGTGCAGTACAGAATGCACGCTGCCTAAATCTTAGTTAAACCCGACGTGCAAGCCGAAAAAGGAAGAGGGAGAGAGAGAGAGAGGTTGCCACTCAACCCACCATCATTTCGAGGTAATCATGTGCCGCCGTAGTGCCCAACCCAACCTCCCGTCGTCGCAAAATACTCCTACTAGTGGCCAGATTTCCCCCGTCCCCACTCGTCCGTTCCTTGGGCTCGGCCTCCGCTCCGCTCGGCTCGGTTGATCGGTTCCCCCGTCCACGTGATCTGATCGCGCGCCAAACGGAGGAAGGAACGAACTGGCAAAGTGAGAGTGGTCACGCCCGCACCGCGTCGTGTCGTTTCCTACCTCCGCGCGCGGCTCGGGCCGAGGGCGCTGCGATTGGCCGCTTTTCGCCGCGCGCGTGCGTCCCCCGTCGGGGTCTAGGCGGCCATTAGCGCACATGGGCTACGGTTGTGCGGGTGTGTCCTTGCACTGCACGCCGACGCTCGCGACGGACAGGGTCAACCCACCGCACGCGGTAGGTGGCGGACGGGTGGATTTGGGCCATCTGGCGCGTGCTGGTACGTGTCCACCGGATGGGGGGCTAGGGGGTTGGTCACTCCTCCCTACCGACCTGCCGGTCCCGATTTGCGGTGTAGGTGCGAGTGATGGGACTCGCCTGTGCGCGCGGTTAGTTTCGCGGTGCCATCGTGTCGGGGAAACTTGCGAAAGCTGCGCTGGTTTGAGTTTTTTTTCCACACTGTTGTCCCGCTATTAGCAAAATTGGTCGGACACACGGCGTAACGCTATTTTTGGCACCACAAGTGTGCTGATGTGCGACGTGTGTCCTATACTGTTCCTCCCGCGCACGGAGGTCACCTCTGTCGTTCCCTGGTAGTCCAGATGGCTCTCCGCCCGTCACATCGCCCCCTGCCACGCGTCCCGCGCCTGGTCGCCACCTCGTGGCTCCTTAGCCTGGACAGTCCTCATCCGTGACACCTTAGCCCGGACGACGCTGCTTGCGCCATGTTGCACCTCGTCCGTGCCCTCTAGCCCGGCACTCCTGCGCCATTGCATGGTGGCCCGGAGACATCATCTCTGTTGTTGCCTGGTGGACAGGACGGTGCACGACACGCCAAGTCACCACCTCGTCTGTGCCCCTGGCCCGAAACTCCTGCCCTGTTGCCTGGTGGCCTGGACGCCACCTCGTTCGTACCCCTGGCCCGGACCTCCTGTGTCATGCCACGTGCCGCATTTCCGCGCGTCTCGCGCCCGGTCCATGCCCCCGTAGCCCTGCGTCCGCCTCGTCTTTTTCCTCCCCTTCCTGCTTTCGCTCATCCCTTTCTCCCTTCTGGTTGCTTTCGGCGCGAGATTCTCTCTCCCATCCCATCACATCTATCATTTCTTGGCTCCCTCCGCATGCATGCAAACTGAGCGAATCGATTCCCACAATCGGCGTAAATTACGTTCGCGCGGTTATAAAAACCGATGTCGCTCTCGCTCTCACTCTCATCCTCGTTCTTGCGCTCTCTGTCGCTATCACTTCAAAATTGCGTTAGCGAGGCAGAGAGATTTGAGTGAGCGAGGGACTTGTGATTCGATGTCGATTAGAGATTGCTTAGAGCGGTGATTAAGATGAGGTAATTATTTTTGTATGCATTAGTCCTAATTAATTAAGTCATAGTTTGTTATTCGTAATTAAGTTCGTCATTACTATTTTATCATAATTAATTAATTCTTAGTTAAATATTCGTAATTCATTAGCTCCAAATTAGTTACTCATATTTAATTTAGTTGTTATTATTTAGTCATAATTAATTATGCATAAATAAATTAGTCAGTACTATTTAGTCGTAATTAATGAATTCTTAGTTAAATTGTTGTAACTCTTTAGGCGCAATTAGTAGTTAGTCGTAGTAATTTAATCATAATTAAGTTAGTCGGTATTGTTTTGTCCTAATTAATTAATTCTTAGTTAAATACTCATAATTAATTAGACGCAATTAGTGGCTCGTAATTAATTTAGTGCCTATCTAATTAATCATAATTAATTAGGCACGATTAGTTAGTCATAATCAATTTAGTTGTACTTAATTATCTGTAATTAACTGAGTCATTACTATTTTGTCACAATTAACTAATTCTTAGTGAAATATTCATAATGAATTAGACACAATTAATTACTCAAAAATAATATAGTCGTTGTTAATTAGTCATGCTTAATTAGGCGTAAATAAATTAGTCATAACTATTTAGTTGTAACTAATTAATTCTTAGTTTAATTGTTGTAATTAATTAGGTGCAATTAGTACGTTGTAATTAATTTAGTCGTAGCTAAGTAGTCGTCATTTTTAAGTTATTCACTAATAATCTGTGTCTTTCATCTCTTGCAAGCCATGCCTCTACCATAGCTACTGGAACCATTCTACAACGAGCATCACTAGTGAAGTTGTGGATCACCAAGGACGCTGATGGCCATCCATCACTCTTGCTTTGGTCCAAGAAGCATTACTGGCAGCTCAACGCTCGATATGATACAATCCTTCGGGACACGGGCTTGTTGCCTTTTGTGAGGTTGCTCTTAGTCGGACGCTACTTCACCCTACACGATAGTCTGATATCGGCACTTGTCGACAGGTGGAGACCCGAGACACACACCTTTCACTTTCGGTTGGGGGAGATGACAGTCACCCTCCAATATATCTCATTCTTGACCGACCTCCTGATCAGGGGTGAACCACTTATGCTAGGTTATCCGCTAGCGGACTGGAAGGCCCGGTTGGGGCATTAGTTTAGTATACCTATCCTGAACAGCGCTCGTGGTGTCCCTCGGGTATGACTAAGGAGTTTTAGTCAATGCTCGCCGGATGCACCTGACGATGTTGTTAGAATGCACCTCGTCGCTTACCTTCTTCGTCTCTTCGGTTGGGCCCTGTTTCTTACCACACAAGGCGATTGGGTGTACCACGGTTGCTTTCGCATTGCCGAGCCTTTGGCTAACGTGGAGGCTGGGGCGATGCCTCAGTACAGTTGGGGATCAGTCGTCCTTTGCGCCATATATAGGGGGTTGTGTGACGCTTCGTGGCGCGACACTAGTGTGAAACCAGTCCTTGCCATTTGCTACGTGCTCCTACGGCTGTGGAGTTGGGAGCACTTTCCTGTTGAGCGACCCTCATTTAGGAAAGCAGTGCACCCATACCCCGAGTTGCACGACCCGATAGATGGGCCCACTATGGGCTACCAGTGGACTACTGCCCAGTTATCCTAAGACAAGGATAGACTGATGAGGTGTTACTCGTTGTTCCGCAACGAGTTCGAGTATTTCCATGACAACGATATCATATGGGCTCCGTAGAGCCCAGATTTTGTGAACACGGTAGCACCACATAGATTGTCCGTGCAATGCACGTAGTACGTCGAATTATGGGCGACGACTTGCTACCTGGTGTTTACCCATAAGGTGGAGTCGTATGCGCCACAGTGCGTAATACGCCAGTTTGATCTGTACCAGCTTGTGCCCCCTTTTGACGACAGGATCATGTAGTGAGTCGTCCACTTGTGAGTCGAACTCTATCAGGGTAATATTTACACGTCATAACTACATCCGTTGTTCTAACATTAGTCCTTCATGAATGCTGGCAATCGAGGGTAGGCCAACATGGTAAGGACTGGCAAGCAGTCCAGCATGATTGGGTTACAGCTTGGACAGAGACAACGCACATCGGGGTCCTATAGGAATAGAGACCATACAACGTACAGACATACGATCAGTACATTGAGTGGTACCTACCACAGTCGCACACTAGACTCACCCGCCCTCCTCCAGAGCGTCCGGAGAGGGTGACACAGCAGGAGAGCCAACGTCACTCGTTCGATTGACACAGCGCTTCACTGCATGACGACATCATAAAACACTGACAATCTTTGATCGTTTCATTGATGATATTTTTACTACTTGTTACTGAACAAGTGTTCTATGTCATTTTAGTTCGAGCGGCTGCAGCGGATCATAATCGCATCTGAGATAGCCATCCGCAGCTCAGAGCACATCGTACCGGGACTTCTAAGCACCATGAAGTACATCTCAGGGTCGAAGAATATAATAAAGAACATGATCTATGGTCGGTCGAGAGATGATGTCCTTCACGCTACGCACTGAGTGGGCCAACCATGCTCACCTACTAGGTCGGCACGGCCTAGTCAGTCCGGCAGGCGTTGTAGTACTCCCGTCGGTCACCCGCGTTGCAGATTGGCGGGGAGGTAATTTATGTATAAATTTATGTCATGTTTTTTTGTTACACCTTAGGTTGTCCTAACATCATGTCGTCCTCTAGCCGCACGTTCGTCAGGATGTATCACTTCTATCGTCCGCACTCGTACTCAGATTGGCCCTGCCCCTCAGTCATTAGCACTGCACATCTGGGACGTTTGAGATGTTTATTTTAGGTCTTGAATATTTATTTCGTCTGACATAATTCCGTCTTGTAGCCTTGATTTGACCGTGGGGGTGACGGTCAACCATCAACCGATGAGGATACGACCTTCCTAGCTACTCCCAGGGAGCAGTATACGTCGCTAGGGTTTGGACCATGGCACCCAGGGTGCCCACCCCTGTCGTATGTTGACCAGTACGGAGTATCGTACCAAGGGCAGAGCTCCTCCGAGGGTCGCTAGCACATCGCACGGTTAAGGCCGGAGCTCGTCCGCACCAAGGGACTTGCAGACATCGTACATAGGGGCCGGACGATATTGGCGTGAATTTCTTGATTCCTTCATTACTGACATGATTGCAGGTGGTAACCAGTTTGTCATGATATTGACGTTGGACATACTCAGCTAGGCTAGAGTCAGCTTGTTCATGCACCTCCGTCAACACAACGGTCTATGTATCCCCTCCGAACTGATACATGCTCTCCGGACCGGTTAACGTATCCCATGGGATATGCTCAACGCAAAACCAGGATGCGCACGTAGACGAAGACGCAGCGAGCAAACAACGACTCAGACGAGTGTGCCATGTTGTATTCCATGTGTAATTGCACTGCATGGATGTTATGCGCGTATTGTCGGATTAGATTAGTTCCGGATTAACATGATATCAGAAAATACCGAGGTTCACATGAAATGATGAAACCCCATACTAGGGGGAATCACGTGAGTTTCAACATTTCATGTGGAGTTGTAATCTAAAATTTTAAAAATAAATTCAACGAAATTTAGGAGTACACTTTGTAATTTGTGAATTAAATGTGGCGAGTACACTCTGTAATTTGTGAATTAAATGTGGTGCTGGTTTGGTACACATGAGATACACACGCCGTATTTTTGGAATCAGAAAAAGGATGATCGAAATTAGTCTTCGTGCCGCATTAGCCCCTTCCCCTTGTCTTGTGACTGCCCATGGCGGCGACGAGTGTCAAAGTCATCCATATTCTGCAAGACGGGCTGCACGATTGCATGATGTTAGCAGAACGTAAAGCCATATACATAATCAGGATGCAAATTGTACATAACTCACATCTTCGAGATAGAATACGGTCGAACAACTGGAAATGCTACGACGGCCGTCGGTCTCAATAGTAGGAGCATTCCCCTTGTCTCGGGACTGCCCACGCCGACAACGAGTATCGAAGTCATTCATGTTCTGTGAGACGGGCTAGACGATTGTACGATGTTAGTAGAACAAAAGGTCAAATACATTATCAGGATGCAAAATTATACATAACTCACCTCTTCGATATAGAGTGCGCCCGGGCGAAGGGAAAACCTACGATGATCGCCGGTCTCAGTAGCAGGAGCCTTCCCCTTGTTCGTTTGCATTGTGCGCTGTCATACTTAGCTTCCTATTCGGAGGTCCTCTACCACCACCTTGCTGTCCTGCGCTCCTCCGGTGCCTATTCAATAGGTGGGTCCAGTACGTAAGGTTTCCATCGCTGGAAAATCTCGGGTCACATCGCGTAGTTCAATATGTACTTCTGCTGGATGAATGCCCAATCATACATCTTCAGGCCATCGATCCATTGAAAGAAGTTGCAATGTATCTCGGGCTGCCATTACACGCGGATGAAGTTAGAAATTTGTGGAATGCAACGTAAGGTGTGAAAAACAATTTGTGCATAAGATTCTCTTATGAGGATGTTCCCGCATGTGTAGTACACCCGAGCGGCGATGGCCAGGTGTGTGGACTGAGTGATTTTCGTTGGTTGTTCGTGCACAAATTGCGGGCATGGAAACTCTAGTGGTACCAGCGTATCCTTCATAGAAAAATCTGGATAGGGTTTAACCCTCTTAGCAAGCCACTTGCACTTCTACAGTATCTTCGCATAAAAATTCGACGATGAGTCAGATATATTTTAACATACCAATTTTCTTAGTTTCAGAACCTTTTTGAGTAGTTTAGTCCCTTGAAAAATTCACCAAATTTTATTTGAATTTAAGAAAGCTTAAATGGGACTTTGAAATGTCAAAACAATTTAATGTGACTAATCTGAAATCAATTAATTCCAAAACTATTTTATTTGACATATTTGTGCTTGGAAATATTTTTCATATTTTTCTAGAATTTTTTTTATTTCATTTGCTATTTTTAATTTGCTATTTGGATTTTTTGAATTTCTAAAATGCAAAAGCTATTTAAAATATCAGGAAATCCGTCGGGTCAAATTTCTTTCGCCCCAGCCCAAAATTCCTGCTTCTGGGCCATTCTCTATCGCGGCCTGCTTTCTCTCTCCCGCCCTGCGTGCGCATCCTTGGCCCTACTTGTTGGCCGCACTTGTGTCGTGCGCGACACCAAGTCACCCTAGCCACTGTCGTTGGCATGTGGGCCCCACCTCATCATTGTTCACCGTCAACAACTCGGACACGACATGGACTCTACCGTCGGGTTTCTTGGTGTTCACATCTAGGACTCTCCTGGCTACCAAGCTATAAGGGGTGTGGGGTGGGTAGCCCTCAGCTTCCGCATCCCAACCGCATCGACGCCACTCAAAAGCCCCAACCCATCCACCAGAATCGCTCGGAGAAGAAAAGTCGCCATATAAACCTTCGTCGTCAAGTTCCTTCGCCGTCAGTGCACCTCGAGCTTCATCATCACCACCATTAGGATCGCAAGGAGCAGATCACATCGCCATCACCTCGAAGTCGCCGGAGCATCATCGGAGTTCCAATTCCATTGACGACCGTGCGCCTCTGCTGCTTCGACATCGCTACTGGCTAGCTCCATCGTCCCCTTGCATTCGTGAGTGCACCGTCGAGTTCACAATCGCACCAGCTACCTAATGTGCGCAACCATTTGCTCCACCGTGGCCAGAATGCTGGCGACCATCGGGACCCGAGTGCCCTCACTGTCACTGTCGTCCACATCACTGTCCACGTCAGCCTCGAGCTTGCGTGGCTGCCATATCAGTGCCACACTAACCAAACCGGTACCATGTCAGCCTCACTTCGCAAGTCCAACCACGTCACCACCCCTTTCCACATGTCACCCCTGTCATTGGTCCGAGTCAGCCACGTGTGCGCCACGTGTGCCACGTCATCTCTTCTAGTTCAAACCCTAAACCGAACTTAGTGTGGACTTGGTCCACAGTAGATCCACTCACTCACATGTAGGCCTCACATGCCAGATCCACTATTCTGTGCACCCGTGAGCCATAGACCGGTTTATAGACCAAGGGCCCCACCTGTCATCCTCTATTCCCTATTTTCTAGATTTTTTAATTCTGAAATTTATTGTTGACGTCATGCTGATGCAATAATTCAGAATTTCCTTTAGAAAGAAAATTCTGAAAATTCAAAATAGTGTTTTCTTTCGCTTTTTCTTAGATTTAAATCTTCTAAGAGCCCATTCTTCCTCATATGAATTCCGATTGAGCCTATTCAAGTTTCTAAATTCATCTAAATTCAAGCCTTACCTTTCTGAGATTTTTATTTATTTTTTTGGAGTTTATTTGTTGTTCTTTTGGTATTTATTTGGGTATTTACTTTCGTTTGCGAGTAGACGTTGATACTTCGGGAGCTTTTGAGGAAGAAGGAGTTGATTAAGCTCAAGATTAGTACCAAGACTTGTTTCAAGGCAAGTTGTACCTTTGACCATGTTGAACCCAATTTTTGCAAAATTACTTTGATTCAAATTATTGCATGATCTTTCAAGTATTTAATTCTTAAATGTTTTGGGATTAGGTATACACCTATTTGATTATATCCACCTTGCTCATTGTATTACCATAATCTTTTGTCACTCTAGCTTGGTTAATTATTAGTTGGTATTAACATAGCCCCTGCATGGGTTGGTTGGACAAAATAGTCTGCTTAGCTATGCAACGGGTTATTGATATCATTTTGAGTTACAAAAGTAAACTTGACTAAGTGAATATAGAATACTTTATAGAAAGTTGTGTGCAGTATGTTGTTACTCGTTGATAGCATGTGTCGCACTTAACCAACAGGGTGAGAAAAGATTTAGATCGAGACAGGTGGATGGAATTGTGATATGGTGGAGCTATGTGCGCTTGGAAAAATTTGAATGTGATACTTGGTAGTAATTGACAGTTTTGCCTTGGTCAATTAAGGACTTAACTTTGTGGGTCTTTGAACTGAGCCACAACTGTACAACCACATGTCTAGTATGAAACATACCTAACTTAGTAAGTTATGGAGTCTTGACATTAATTACTCAGGCAGATAGATTAACCTGTGTGCTAGGGTGGAGGTGTGATTATGTCTGTGTGACAATTCACATTTATGAGCGGTTCGCCGTCTCCAAGTCCAACGATATGCGTCGAACCAAAGCACTTCGTCAGGGTTGGTACAACGGTAAAACATATTGGGAGGGTCAATTGTAAAGATGAAGTCTCGAAAAGGTTTTGTTATGATTGGTGCTAGCTATACTAGTTATATCTTATGGGTAAAGTGTACAAATCTCTACAGAGTGTTAATAAATTTATTCTAAAAGCCGCGTTCGTGGTCATGGACATGTTCAGGGATTTTACACGAGGGGTAGATTTTCGTAAAAACACTTGGGAAGGGACAGCTGTATGGTTAAACTCATATGGCCGTGTGGAAAAAATTGATTAGACTTTGTGTTCTTTGTAAAAATAATTGTTAAACTACGATTATTTATTTGTTTTAAATTACGCTTTTAATCTATTATTTGTATTCAATTACAAGTGTTGTTTTTTTTTTTTGCAAAAAATAACCATAGAAACCAATTCCTTTGGAATATGCTATCATCTATAATTGTACTATGTGGTACAACTTGTTAAGTACTCAGAATACTCATTCTTACTACAATCATTCAGCTGAAGTGGAGAAATATTCACCTGCTTTCAAGGAGGAGTTTTACGAGGAGGGTGATCGCTAGGTCTTGATCTCAGTCGGTTTGCCTGTGGCAAGTCGATGGGTTCCCGCTGGAGTTGTTTCCATTTCGCTGTCGTCTCTTTATTTAGTGTCAGCTCTACGTAGCTTAATAAGTGTAAAGTTGACCATAAGGTCACAACCGTTATTTAAATCAAATTAGTCGTTTATTCTTATATTCATCTTGTGTGGAACGATATTTACCTATGTTGATACTACGTGCACTAGTTTGATTCTGGATTAGTGCATTATGCATAGAGGGTTCAGATTTGTATATTTGGGTCCTGACACATATTCAAGGCTATCCAAATGTTTTGCTACTACACACAAAACAAGGGCAAGTCAGTTCGGAACAAATAGAATGTCGAGATACGTACGCGTTAAGAAAGAATGTCGTACAGAAATGCATAAATATGAGTAGACTACCCATTTACATGACATGATAGTCCCTGTACAGGCAGATAATACAATAAATTACGACACAAAATGATGACTAGACGAGCTTAGTCTGTTGGGGGGCAATCCTTTATGGAGTGGCCAAGTGTTTTGCATATCCTATACTTCATCGTACGGCTTAGACCCTCACGTTGGATGTTATCCATGTCGTTCTGGAAGTACCATGTCTGCTGTCGTTCCTTCTCGGTTGACTTCAAGGCCTTGTTCGGGCCTCATTTCACCATGTGTGGCCAATGATCCCTATAGTTCATGTTCACACTATACGGGTGAAACTCTGCACTCCATGTACCGAAAAGATGCTGCATGTCGTAGTACTCGGAGATATACGGCGTAGACATCTACCTCATTTACGCACACGCGTTGTACACATGCAAGTATGGCTTGTGCAAGAGCTTCGGCTTGTTGCAGGTGCAAGTAGCCATATCACCCAGGGTGCATACATATTTCCTTTCCCTCCTGGTATGACTGTTGACATATTTTTGGTCGGCTTGATCTCGTACTTCCTCCTGAGTCCATCGATCACCCGGATGTCGTGCATTCGGGCCTTCTGCATCTTCTGGTCCATGTACCTCAGCATGTTCTCGTATCACTATTTCCCTTCTTCCATTTGTTGCTTCACTGCGGTGGCTCAATTAACGAAGTAACCAATCGTGCAAGTCCATGTCTCCTCAACGATCGTGGTGATAGGGAGGCACCGCACACCTTTCAGCACACTGTTGTACACCTCAGACATGTTGGTCATCATAATTCCGTATCTTGCACCGTATGTATCATAGAGTAGGGACTATTTCTCCAACTCAGGAGTGTGAAGATTAATCCACTGCGTGAAAGTTATTGTGCTCCTGGATTGCCCGCTCACAGCTTGTTGTTCCTCCTGTGCCTCCGGAGGGGACTCTCTTGTATGCTTCGTAATCCGATGTTCGATGTGTGTATAGATGGACTCGAGCTTCCGCTTCTGGTTCTGCATGCATAATGCTTTGAACGTCTTCATTAGTTCCTGACTACGGAACCGCATGAAGAAGTTCGATGCAAGATGCCGCACGCACCACTGGATTTCCACATTGTTCCACTGGTGAGGAGGTTTTGTCCCATTCTTCATGGTGTTCAAAGCCGACAACAACCCAGCATTGCGGTATATGATAAGACATATGTTTGGCCAGTCTTCCTCAATTGCCCGCTTGACATTCGTCAGGATCCACAGCCAATTGGATGTGTTCTCATTCTCTACGATGGCGAAAGCAACCAGGAGAAGTTGATCATTCCCGTCCGCCGCCACTGCAGTGAGAATGGTGCCCTTGTACCTCCCTGTGAGGAAAGTGTCATCTATCGTGAGCACAGGATGATAGAACTTAAAGCCCTCTATGACCTAGGCGAAAGCCTAGAACACCTAGTCCAGTATAAAGCAGTTGGGACCTCGATTAGCATCTTCACTTTCAACCTTGTTTATGTATGTGCTGGGGTTTGCTTCGGTAATCTGGTGAAGTATTCTCGGCACAAGGTTGTACGCCTCTTCGTATGTCCCGTATATGGATTCGATAATCTTCTACTTTGCTCGTCGAATCTTGCTATAGCTTACTGGATAACCAACCAGATCGACAACTTCTGACAGCAGCATCTTGGGGGGAGGCAGACACATCCTCCGCAACTAGATAGCTGATGAGGCTTGCCACATATGCGGAAATCACATTCCGATGCTGCCGCAGCGGCTCGCTAAGCTCTCAAGTGTGGTCCGTCACCGCCTTGACCGTGAAGACCAAGCAGAAGAACTTTGCTCGGTGAGTGCTAATCTTGCTAGGGAAGCCTTGCACTATGCACTTCACTGCGTAATTTCCTGGGTTAGACCGGTGCACCCGATACACACGATCGATGGACAAGGCATACCGTGCTATAGCTTGCTGCACGGCCGCCTTGCTAGGGAAGTGCTGCCCAACTAACAGGGTGTGAACATCAAACCCCCACTAGGATCCTTCTTCTTGTGGCAGTACGAGCGATCGTACTGCGATATTAAGTCTGGATGCCATGTACGACACATCCGAAGACACAATTCTGCCGGTAGGACTAGCACCCTAGGGTGTGTCCTTCTCGCTACCATCTGAGCCTAGGTCGGTGTCCTCGTCGGACTCCAACCCGAGAGGCTGGTCCGGTAGATACTCGTGGTAGTCAATGCGGGCCAACCACCATAGTTCCGCCCTCTCATTTTGCACAAAATTATGCTTAAGTCTTCTCTCGTCGACTTCCTCAAAAATAGCACATTCCATGCTATTATCTACAAGCTCCGCATGCAGTTGCCCACTTTTCGAGGCACCAACATCATCAAGGTTTCCAGTGGCCACCGTACGAAATTCACGCACCATCGGCTTCCCGTATATCGTCGCCTCGGGCTAGGAAGGAATCTGCATGTACTGGCCCCATGCTACGCTTCTGTTTACCTTGACTAGCTCCCATATACCCTGCCCTCCCCTACTCGCGCAGGTGATCACCTCGATGACAAGTTTTTTCGTCGTTGGCTCCATGTCGAACTCCCTTCGGATGCAGCTCCTAAGCTCGTGAATTTTCACCGCATCGAGCCCCTCCGCCTGGACCAACTTGTACTGATATCTCAACAAGTCCAACCCATCGGGTCCGGCCCGGTCGAGACTGTTGTCATAAAACACTACCAAGTTTTGTATGTTTGAAATTATCTAAAGCCACAACAACCCGATTTACGATACGCAATATAACAAACAGGGTATGTAATTAGCACTAATTAATTAATTAATTAATTGTACACGACTATTTACATAAGATTATTTTTTCAATTACCACTAATTAAATAGGACTAAACTAAAAAGTATTAATTATTATGAGTAATTTATTTGCCACTAATTACCCATGACACAGATAATTACGATATATTACATACAAGTAAGCAATTAAATGCGAGTAATTGAATACGAATAATTAAATATTTAGAAATAATTTGATTACTTATCAATAAATTACTTACGAGTATTTCATTACATCTAAGTAATTTCCACTGAATTAATTACGATTAATTAGTTACCATGAATTAACTATGCGTCATTAATTGTTCGTAATTATTTACGTTTATTTAATTACCACTAATTAACTACGAGTCATTACTTACCAACAAATTAATTATGGTCACCTAAATTTGACCACTTAATTTGCACTAATGTAATTAGCACTAATAAACTACGCAAAATTTAATTACGATATATTAATTATGACTAATTAATTAATTGATACACATTTCCACTAATTAATTACGACTAATCAACTACAAGTATTTAACTACGACTGAAATAATTACAACTATAACATAGGAAATAATTTTACCTTGCCTTGATGTCGACCTCACAATACTTATATGGTCGTAACCACTGCTCTAAACACTATTTACTTCATAGCGTAACCCGAACAAAGTTTTAGTTCAATTCTCTTTGTTCTCAGGGAGCAGCATAAGAACGAGAATGAATTCTAGAATAAGAACAAGAGCGAGCGCGACGTCGTTTTTATAGGCATGCGAAGGCGTTTCGCTCCGACGGGGCAACATGATTAGCCATGCATGCAGACGGGGGCAGCGACGTGACGGATGGGATAGGGGAAAAGGTAAGGGAAGAGAGGATGCTTTCAGCAGAACGCGCCCGTGCCCTAGTTGTAGGGCGGTGTGTGGTCGCAAGTGAAAATGTGCTGAAATCTCATGCTGAAAGCAACCAGAAGGGAGGGGGAGGAAAAAGATGAGACATGCGTAGGGCTAGGAGGTATGGACCGAGCGCGAGACGCCCGGAAATGCGGCCACGTGGTGCGGCGCAGGAGGTCCGGGCCACCATGCAATGGACGAGGTGGCGTCCGAACCACCATGCAACGGCATAGGAGTTCCGGGCCAAGGGGGCATGGACGAGGTGCGACGTGGCGCAAGCAATGCTGTCCGGGCTAGGGTGCCACAGATGACGGCTGTCTGAACCAGGGAGCCACGGACGAGGTGCCGACCGGGCGCAGGACGTGTGATCGGGGGCGACGTGGTAGGTGGAAAGCCGTCCAGGCCACTAGAGAACGACAGAGGTGAGCACCATGCGTGGGTGTAATGGTGTAGGACACATATTGCACACCAGCACATCCGTGGTACCAAAAATAGCATTATGCCGCACGAATGACTAGTTTTTATAAAAGCGGTGTCAACAGTGCCATATAGGGCAAAAATTCCACTGGTTCGCCTCTCACGTGGCACCGGCACTCTGAAAATGACGATTTCTGGCATGTGGCAAATCCGTCGAGCGGGGGGGTTCAAAAGCTGAGCATTGATTTTTTTTTTTAATGGTGTTACAAATTTCGTTGAATGGTGGGGATCAAAGCTAGAATTGAGCGCGGAAGAACATCAAATGTTCACGGCTCCGCTGGGAACACAAAAATTGTTCCAAATTACTGTGGTAAATCAATTATTTTCTGGAGATATATTCCTAAGCAAGCGTTACATAACTTTTGGAAGACATTTAGCACACATTTTTTTTGGGGGGGCAAGTGAAGCATCTCCTGAGCAAAAACAGGTGAACACCATCCATATGAATTCTGAACATGATTTGAAAGGTCCAAGCAAGGATCGAAAGATAAGATCTTATAGGATTTATTATTAGACCTCATCACTTTTAAACTCATATTAAACCCTTTCAATCTCATGACACATAGAAGAATAAATCAATCATATCATTGTATGACCACATGTCATGATTTGAAAGGTGTCTACGCAAAGATCTAAGACACGTTTGGTTCATGGACTAAGGGTGCCACAGTTTGCCCTTTTTTATGTCCAACTTGCTAAAGTTGTGACTAAGAAAATTAGAGTCACAACTTAGCTTGCCTAAGAGAATCTTGTCATAAGTTATTGTACCTATGACGTGTGAGATCTAGTTGAAAAAAATTGGCATGTCTAACTTGTGGTTAGGAATCAAACACTAGTCTAAGGTTGTCAAACTTGCCTAAGGGACTTGTTGTAAATTGTGGCGACCTTCTCTTCCAACCAAACAGGCCTTAAAGGTGAGAAGCTCTTGTATAATTTATTTGTAGAGCGAACCGTAGCGATAGTCTTGACAAGGATCAAATAATCCTCAATTAAATAATTATTTATCTGCTATATTTATTATAGATGATGATGTCTCTTATACAACCTTTAAAGGTACCATTCAATATCAACAATGAGGTAAATTATAAACACTTAGTGGTCATAAGCTATTCTATGACAATCCTATATGGTCGTAAGTCATCTTACTACCACTTCATGGTCGTAAGTTTTTCTACGACTTCCTATTGATCGTAAGTCCTACTACGATCACCTCGTGATCGTAAGTTTTTCTACGACCACCTTTTGATCGTAAGTCCTACTGTGATCACCTCATGGTTGTAAGCTTTACTACGAACAGATCATTTACGACCACCCTATAGTCGATAAGAACCATAGACATGTGGGCCTAATCGACTAGAGATATTTGTACGCTGTGTTTAATACACTCAATAGTTAATATGTGCCATTATTCCCGGAGATAATTGCACGTATTAAATATTTGTCTCTGACATAACTACAAGGCAGCGTGTGGAGGGATATGCCTCTGTCAATAACCGCCATAGAACATACGCATTGCTTCAAACATTAAGGCGTCTCTTAATATGGATAAATGTCACATCTTCAGATGCTATATAAGGAGTAAAGTCGGTGGACAAAGAAGGAGGAGATTCGGAAAGAACAACGAGAGACAGAAGTCATCAAACCATAGTTTTAGTGACTTCCTCTCTATTGTAAACACAATTAATACAACAATACAGGAGCAGAGTTATTATTCTTTAAGGAGAAGGTCTGAACCTGTATAAAATTCACGTGTCCTTTTTCGTATGATTTTGTTTTAGGAGAGCTCAGCATTCATTCATAAGATCGATACTAAATCATCTATAAGTATATATTTTGTACCGTTTTCTCTTTTATCTTTGGAATTCAACATTTCAAATCTAGAGCCTGCCTCAATCATGGCATGATGGCAAGTAGGAAAAATAATGCAGCGATAAAAAAAATCTCTTTATTTTTATTACCACCCAACACTAGTCAATGACACTACTATTTTAACGCTGGTGCATGAGTGCGAGGAACTCCGGCCCACTAGCCACTAGCTAGTTAAAGGATTTCTACAGGCAATAGCATAACACATGCTTAAATTTTCTAGGCCAGTGCAGAACACTGACACTTTCTGTATCACGCAATTTCCAGAGCACGCCTGCACCAGTTATATTCCAGAGCAGTTGCTATGCTCACTATCAATATCTCATTTCAGTTATCCATTTTACCAACTGATAAGTGGTCCGGAGCACATAGGGCTGAAGTGTCAGCCAGGCATTTTGTAGTAGTGCGAATCTTGTATAGAGTATGCACTGTGTGTTTAACTATTAATGACCTTTTGATCTTTTATATTTGCTTATGTGAGATGGCATCTCGCACTCTCACGTACCTGTAGCTTTGTGCGTTATAGCAGCAGCAGCACACAGTGTTGCCAGTCATTAGTCATGGTCGTCAAATAAACAAAAAAAAATCTCGTGCTCAAGGAAATAAAATAAAACTATCGCAGATCTATGAAAGATTCTCTCTTTCTGAAAGCTAATTAGAGATAGATTTTTTTATACTGAGCTCATCATTCAGATGAACCGTGCGTGTCGACCAACCGGCTACTCGACGGAGATTGCTGCTCTGCTTTGCAAGAAGCGTCAAATGGATATCCTCCACATTGTTCGACCGAGCGTATGTTCTACTGCTTTCTCTGAGCTTGATTAGTTTCTTCGGCCTTCAGGACAGCTACATGAAAAATTCTGAAACAAAAATGGTATCCGCATGCCGCTGGTATGAAATGCACCATCGTTTGAAAATTTCGCGCAACCAATTAACGCTCGCATGCAGAGGAGGGCCATCTTTTGCTAGGCTCTCATCGAAACTCCATTTGTTTTACAGACAGCAAGAATACACACCCTACACGAAGGGAGAGCAAGTAGAGTAAGATGAGCGCAATAAAAGGTGGTGGAAGGACAGAGGTTACAATCACACGAGACGTGCTAGCAACGCAACACATGCGCAATTCCGAACGGATGTACCACTCGCATAATGGTTTTTTTGGATCAAATATCTCTAAGAGAGCATCCACTTTCACCCAATTTTTGAGCATCGGTTCATAGGGCAGTCGAGCATGTAACCAACCGATGCATCGCAACATGACAAATGTACATGAATGTGGTACTGATCTGGTAATGGGTTGAGTT
Organism: Ampelocalamus luodianensis; assembly: GCA_036346255.1. NCBI lineage: Eukaryota > Viridiplantae > Streptophyta > Magnoliopsida > Poales > Poaceae > Ampelocalamus > Ampelocalamus luodianensis. The sequence goes on from CM070625.1 coordinate 22,370,728, forward strand.
GAAATAGACGAAATGGGTTGGGTTTTAGTTTGGATTGTCTATGGGTGGGTGGAAATGGGTTGAGTGAGCAAACGGGTTGGTTTGGTTTGGATTTACACTGAGAACGGGTTGGTTTGGTTTGGTGTTGATTCAAATAATTCGGATTCGAACGGGTTGAACCCATGGGTTCGTATGGGTGGGCTGGCATGGGTGAGGCTATGATGGGTGGGAGAGGGGTCGAACCGTCAGAGTGAACTGCCGATTTGAGTTAGAGAGAGGTGAGAGGCTAGGGTTCCAGCTAAATCTCTGTCGCCGCCATTGACTCCTCCTCCCTTGACCTCCATCGCCGCCAGCCACAACATCACCCTGTCCCTGGATCTCCTCTTCGACATCTCCATATCCCGTCTCCCTCCTCCTCTAACTCTCCACGCGGCTACCCCGGATCTGTATCGTCGACTATTGATGAGGACATCACCAACAAGCACACTACTTCAAGTATTGAACCAACTATACAAGCTCCAATGGGACCAATGACAAGGGCTAGGGCAAGACAAATGCGACAAAAGATTCGAGGAAAAGGCAATGGATGGAAAAGAAGAATTGGAGACATGGGAAGCTAACCACAGAAGATCATTAGGAATGTGATGTAAGCGCATATGACATCATAGCCACATAAGATTGTGTAACAACAGAAGATCATCATGAATATGATGTCATCATCTTTCTTAGACATAAAGTAATGAGTTTAAAAGATGAACTTTACAACTTCAATTGAGGTTCAAACAACCTACCATGTAGACATCCCTAAAGCACATACATTGTCCCTCTTCCCAAATACTACTCTAACACCAACTGGGCAATTACCAGAGATAGAACAAAACAAATTAATAAAGAGGTGAATCTTTTCCTCAATGAGCTACACATTGATTTTTATAAGAATAGATTGCTACCTAATATCTCTACTTTACTTGTGATAAGGTTTTATGAAGAAGCATTGGAGGCCAAAGAGAGTTTGATCCAAGAGGAAGGAACATAGAGAGAGGAAATGGAGACCAAAGAAAAACCAACACTCAAAAATACATGCCGCCTATTGGTGCAAGGAGATGAACAGTGGGACCCATCTGTAGGAGAACAACCGGTGCGGCCCAATAGCAGATGTCAACATCAAGATGAGGTCACCGCGTATATCAGCACACATGTCAACATCAAGGTGAGCTCACCGCACACATCAGTAATACTGTAGCAACCACCCTACTGTTCATTACTGTAGCACCAACCTAAACATCTATAAATAGGAGGGTACCCCTCCATGTAACATCAGAGTTGAATTTTCATAAATATGAACTTCTTGATTTAAGGTTTGTGTGAGCCATTTCTATTCCCTTAGAATTGGGAATTATCTAAGAGTTCTTGTCTCCGTCATTCTTGTAGTTGCCTCGGTGATTGCTAGAACACATTTACTCCATGTGAGTGAGTAGACAAAGGATCAAAGTGTGTGGTTGCATGAATCGAGTGCCGTAGGTTGCCGTAATAGAGACGGTGGTTGGTGTTGTTATTCATCAGGTTGCACAGATTCAATTATCTATAATCATACGTCATGAAGATCGGAACAACCACCCGCATCAGCTATCCGTCCTCCTCACTCCCCTCCCTTCCCCACCAACAAGACCATAGTAACTGCTCTGCCCCTCCCTTCCCACTCTTATGTCCTCCCTGACCTTAAGGGTGGTTCAAAGTTCTGATCTTCCGTGGTCTTGGACAAGATTCGAGACTGTTTCTTGCAATGTTTGCTCATTCTAGTTCAGATCGAATCAATTTTGAAATTATGCATTAATACATTCTGGTCGTCGTGCAAACAGGACATTGTTCTTGTAGGGGTCAAACTGTTTTTGCTGTACTGCCATTTTTGTGATTAATTAAGCAGTCTGGCCTCAATTTAGTGCTCGACCTATCTAACATCTCATTTAATCAAAATATAGTTTTAAACTATACATTATGTCCAAAGAGACTAAAATTGAAAACCATTCCAACAGAGCATTTGTAATTGATAGCCTCACCATGGTGGTTTTTGCCTTTTCTGACGAGTCACTGTAAATTAGTTAGAATCAAAATTAAAAAGATGTACTCTTTTTTTGTTAGTACGTGTGTATGTATATGGATATACAATTTGATTTAGAAATTACATGAGGGACCGATCAATTTTGAATGGTCACAAATGTAGATATGCCATGGTCGTCGAAAAATTTCCACGGCCTTGTTCATGATGTTTAACCTTTGCGTGCATCAGTATCATGCAAGTTTAGTTGTTGCCAACTCTATTGAACCTTGGAGTACATGTAGAAGAAAAGAATTGGCTTAGTTTGGATTGTTGTATTACTGAGATTTGAGGGCGGATTATAGAGTACAATGCTTGGAGGGTAAGAAGCATCTTCTAGAGAAAAGACAGGTATTTGGGATTACAATCAATCCTAAACTACCATATCTGGAGATATCACAATATACTCTAACATCCCCCCGCAATCGTAGCGGTAGCGTCGCGGACAGCAAGAGCGTCGCAGATGGTCAGACTGGAGAAGAAGCCGAAGGTAAAAGAACCCGACGGGCTGACATCCCCCGTAGTCGCAGTGGGAGCGTCGTAGACAGCTGCAGCGTCGTGAACGCTATGACTGGAAAAACCAATGAGTTGCTCATGCAGATGGTAGCCCTTTGTGCCGATGTCGAGGTAGCCGAGAGCGAGGCGAGTAGCCGTGGTCAAAGATATCGTGCGTGAGATAGTCGTGGTCGACGTAGTCGTAGTTGGGGTTACTGGTGATGAAGTAGCTGCACATGAAGCCGCGGGCGCAAGGAGGCGCCATGGTGACGGGGCGCAAGGAGGCCCCAGGGAAGAAGACGATGATGCAGTCGAGGCAATCGTTGAGGTAGAAGGTCGATGCTGAAGACGCTATCGAGGCCGTCACTGACGAGGCGTGCACCGGGTTTGCCAAGCCCGGGAACGTGTCGAGGATGAAGGCACGCACCGGTGTTGCCAATACCGGACGTGCTAGAGAGAGAGCCCAACCATACGCCGATGTCTGAGGGACCAGTAGAGAAAGCCTTCGAGGCGGTTGTGGCACACAGTGTGGCGTGGGGTAGAAGATGCCGATGTAGCCCGCGGTTGCCGAAGTAGACGAACGTAGTTGGGAAGAGATGACAACGCTAGCGACGAGGTTGTGCTGGACGAAGGCAGAAGGGTGTAGGGGCGGACGATCCGGAGGTGACACGGTGGCGGTGCTCAACGAAGCCGATGAAGAACCCGATCAGTGTGACGAAGACCATGTGCGCCGACGACTGAGGCGATGACGCGCCGAAGAAAGGTGGCGTCGATCCGCCGGAGGGTTGTTGATGCACGGGAACGACAATGTAGAGTGACGGCAAGAGCCACCGTTAGCTGGACCGCGCCTGGAAAGACTGCAGCCCGAGGAAGTGATGCAGTGGCAGCCTCGGTACTTGGAGATGAGATGCGCGTACTCGTGGACGAACATCACGGGAACCGCGCGGAACCGCACGCGATCGATTGATCAGACCGAGGGCGCGCGAGGCGGTCGTGGTGGAGGCGTCCCGATTGGTGGTGGCAACGACGAACCGGTGTGGAGCGTCGTGGATGAAGTGGCGGGGCAGCGACGCGTGAGGGCGTCCCCTGGAGCACCGCGAGCCCGACTATGCCGCACAGTCGGAGATGGCCGGTGGAGTCGACGCTGATGTCGGAGTAGAGGCGCGTGAGATCGACGGGTGGTGGGCGACACAAACCGATCTCTGATCGGAAAACCAAAGAAAAAAATGTCGATCTGAAAATGACTGGAGAAAAAATATAATTGGAAACCAATCGGATGATCGGCGACACAAACTCTAAACTACGGGTTGCGCAGCCCCCGGAAGAGATCATGGAGACGAGATCATCTCCCATGGGTGGCACGGCGGAAGCTGTGGAGGCGGCGGCTCAGGAACGACGTCGCTCTGATACCATGTAGAAGAATATAATTTGTTTAATGTAGATTGTTGTATTACTGAGCCTTGAGGGCGGATTATATAAAGTACAATACTTGGAGGGTAAGAAGCCTCTCCTAAAGATAAGGTAGGTATCTGGGATTACAATCAATCCTAAACTACCATATCTGGAGATATCCCAATATACTCTAACAGTACATTGGCCATGTTCATATGACAGACATTTCTGGCCGTACAAATTTAGTTGGTAAGTACAAGTTTTTGTTTTCTTGAATTATGTTTTGGAAGAATTTTTATTTGTTAAATAGAAAAGGTAGATTTCAATAAATAGAGATGACAAACCAAGAAGTGTTGATTCCAATGCCTCTTAGTTCCCACTAAGGGTGCGTTTGGTATGTATTATCTCATTTTCCTCTGTAATCTAATATTTTTATCAATATGGTTACTGGTAAACACATTACCACTAATATACGATTCCAATGTTTGGTTCATTTGAAGGAAACTACATATTAACATTTATCATAGTTCAAATATTTTATAACTCGAACCACCAAGCCCACAAAGTTAAATTACATGATTTGAAATATCAAACCATGAAGGTTAACATCTATAAATTTTGAATTTTACAATATAAAATTCTAACATTCCAAATTTCAATTTTTTTTATGATTCAAAATTTCAAATTTTGGATTTTGAAATTCTGAAACTCAAAAAATGAAACTTTCATAATGCAAATTTATAACATTTAAATTAATGGAATTTGAATATCTAAAATCCAAAATTTGAAATTTAAAATATATAGATTTTCAAAATCCAACCTTGAAATTTTTAATTTTCAAATTTAAATTGTCTGAATTTAATATTCCAAAATTTATGATTCAAAATTTGATATTTTGGTTTTGAAATTCATATTTTGAAGAAAAAATGATTTAAAACTCCATAATTTAGATATTCAAATATTGAAATAAATCATAATTTGGGTTTTGAATTCTGAAAGTACAAAATTTGACTATGATGAAAAACACAACAACAAAGATTCATTTCTTGATAATCTAAGATAGACACCCTTTCCTACGGGAACACATTCTTGGACTTGATGCCTTGATGGTAATCTGTTTCCTAAGGTAATATTAGATTCCAGGTTCAGATTATTGGATGTTTTACCAAATAAGATAATCTCATAGTATTACTAAAAGATTCTTAGTAATCATTAGAGGATTCTGCCAACCAAACGCACCTTAAAGTTTAAGGGGCAATTAGGTTAGTAACATCGTAAAAAGTTGAAATTAGAGAAATAACATCACAATGGGACTTGACTACTAAATAACACTCAAAAGGCTAAAAAAAATCTGGAAAACAACACTCCAAGGAAATATTCCATCACAAATTTTCCAAAAAGAAACAATTGCTCCTTCTCCCTCAACTCTGGCGAGCCACGCCGAGCCTCCTCCATCGTGCCACCACCTCGGGTGCCACGTAGTGGGGTGCCCCCATGAGCCCCTCAGCGTGGCCCCCATCTGTGCTGACCCAGGCGGCCACCCTACCCGATGTCGAGGAGGACATTATCGGGCTTAACATCGTGATGGGCCACCCCGCGGCGGTGGTAGAGCGCAAGTGCCTTAGTGAGCTACGCAACAACGGCGTAGTGACGGGTTCTGGCACGGGCGCGTTGCGGCGGAGGTGGACCCAGTTGAGCAGGTTTGGGCTGGCGCAGAGGTCCATTACCATGTGGGTCCACGACTCGTCCTCATACACCGCGTGCACCTACACCACGCCCGGGCTGCCCGCGTTGGCAAGCCGCCGCTTGGGCTCGAGCTCCACGAGCTCCCGAAGTCGTTGGTGAGCTGCAACCGGTTGACGTACTTGACAGCGAAGGCCTCGCTGGTGGAGTGCGACGTGCAGCGGTGGACGACACTGAAGCGGCCACGACCATGTCACCTCCCGCCTCCTCCCCTCTCACATTCAAGCCCTCCTCTTCCTCTCTGCCCACTACTCCTCCGACACTGCCCATGGCCACCATCGCCACGCCAATGCTCACCGACAAGACCGAGTTATCTCAAATGTAGTACAAGGGCAATATCATCAATTCATCCTTAGAGTGTTATTTTTCACAATTTCCCATGTTTGTAGTGTCATTTGGCAATCGAGTGTGAATTGGATGTTATTTCTCTAAGATCGAGTGAATGGAGTGCTATTGACCTAATTTTCCCTTAACAAACCCAATATCCATCTATAAACACAATTGCAATTATATCGTCACAACGATCTAGAAATGGCTGGTTTGAAACCCTTTTTAACAGCGACATTGATCAGGTGAGGAGAACATTCCTTCTGAGAATGAGTGCATTGCTACTGTTGGCTTCAAGTGTGATGAGGACATCCCTAACTTGGATACAACCGCGTCTACACACACAGCTGATCCACAACAAATGTTACAAGGACCAATTACTCGAGCTCGTGCTCGCCAACTTAATCACCAGGTGAATTCGTTCATAGGTTTATATATTACTGAGAATAGATCGCTACCTAATGCAAGTGATTTAATTGTGCTTAGGACTATGGGAAAGGACCAAGGAGAGGTATGTGGAGTCATAGACAAGCATAGGAGGCATAATGGAGGTCATCACGTCACTTTGGGTCCGAGCCAAGCAAGAATTCGAGTTGGGCTCGTTTTGGATTCGAGTTCGGACTGCTGCAACAGCACTAAGTTCAAACGGACGTAACTTCTTCATACGGACTCCGTTTGGGACGTTCTTGGACTTCATTGAAAGCTTATCAAGTCTACGTTTTAATGGATCCAACCTCAGCTTCAAATTCCAATTAAGCTAGCCACAATAAATAAAATAATTCACGTCTGTTTTTTTGTCTGAGCCAAAAAGGGTGCTGCGCCACCTCCTCTTGGGTCTATGGGCCTTGTAACCCTAGGGGCGTGCGTCCACTTCCCTGGCCGACACCCCTGGTCGTATTCCCATATAGGTGCCGCCGTTCCCTTGGCCAGAACTCGGATTTCGTTGAGTTTAGGTTTAGCCATTGTGCAAACTTCTGTTCTTCAGTTGTGTCGGACGACCACCTATCAAGACAGCCTTCGGGATCCCACCTTTGATTTTCAATACCATCTACGCTACATTCTTATTCGCAATATCATATTGCCTATATTTTATTCTTGCTAGTTCTTCGATTGCTCGCGAGAATCGAACCTCGTGTTCGTGTTGATCGCGCTTCTAGCACGGTCAATAACATCTCGAGTTGGTTCAACGATTGCTAAGGCGCAAGCGCCGTCGATGCGGTTGTAGTCGGATCGCGAGTCACCTCCACCAAAATCGATAGTTATCAATCTCATCTGAAGATCGGGTACCTGCCTCCATCAAGTGGTATCGAGCTCAAGGTTGCTCGGTGAGAATTTATCGCTTTTCGTAGTTAGGTTGCTTAATTCAAAGTCCGTAAAAGCCAAAAATTTATAGGATTAGATCATCTATCCGCCCAAGACCAATTGTGCCATTGCATCTTTCTTTTCAATGCATTGCATTGTTGAACTTTCGAGTGCATCGTCGTGTCTTTTGCTGGTCTTAGTGTCTAGTTCCTTTAGAGTTTCGAGCTTTGCTCACGCTTGGTCGCACCGCTGCGCTTGGGTTCAATCGCCGCCACCTCCATCGCTGCGCCCTGCCGCGCCCGGAGAGCCGCTGCACGTTTTGCCTTCACGCCGCCACGACCACCGCAGTCGCTGCCGCGACCACCAGCGCCACCATCCCTTGTCGCGTCCTACCGTAGCCACCATCCTCCGGCCGCGGCAAGCCACCATCCTCCTGCCACCGTCACACCAAGGGAAACCCTAACCAAGAACAAAAGTTCATTTCGGTTTGTGACAGAGAGAAAAAAAGAGAGAAAAAAAAGAAAAAAAAGAAAAGAAAAAAAAAGAGAGGTTGTTTTCGTGCTGCCAAAAGTAAACATAAGTTTCATCTGACTTCGGCAACGCGATAAAAAAATTCAAAGTTTATATAGAGAGAGAGTATCTTTAATTACCTTTGTACCCCTACTTTTAGAAAAGTTTGTGACCCATATACCTCCTAGGCCTGAAAAGGACTTTGAAGAGTTTTGAGTGAGGTGCACATTTGCAAAAAAAAAAAAGGAGAAAAACAAAAAAAGTTTCTCAAAATTTGCTCAAAATTGACAGAGCCCTTTTGTAAGTGATTCTAAGGTTCCCCGTGAAGACGGCATCCTTTTTCGAGCTTCTGCCGCATCGTGCTTTCGTTTGTGTTCTAGGCTCGCGTCTCTAGTACGGTCTAGTCTAGGATCAGCACTAACCGGCGTTGAACGATTTTTCAGCTTGCTTTCTCTGATTTGATAGTTGCTAATCTATTGCTACCATACTTGAGCCTTTTCAGCTACACCTTTTCTACAACCGTACAGGATGAACTTCACCTGGCAATCGCTCCATCCAATCTTCGGAGATACATTGACACCGCTGGTTGCCGATAACCCCTGTTTGCTTGGTAAGAATTGGTAAGAATTCGATAGAAGGCTTGAGTGTGAGCGACTTTTGAACCACCACATCCTAGTAGTTGTTAGGGACATATACTTGTGATTTGCTAACAATGGCAGGTTCTGCAGAGCATTCAGATGAGGATACATCTCATACTCCTCGTACGAAGGGAATCGTACAACATTTTCGGCGCCTCATGAACCTTCATACGGAGGGTCTTGAGGAAGATGTCGTGGTCACAATGAGTGACTTGCTCAACTTGAGGGTGCCCAAATTGAGACAAACGCCACGCTCGCGCGATGGAGAGAGCGCAGGTGACTAACACTTATTTGACAGTATTATGGCGCGTCTTGACGAGATGGCCCATGCATCCACCGCCGTTTCCCCTCTGCCCGTGGTAGAGGGACAAGATGAATCGACTATGTGACCGATGCCGAGGCCAATGACATGGGTAATAATAACAACGATCGAGCTCATTGACATTGCGCTTAACCGACAAGGTATGCGACGAGATGCCCCACGACGTGAGGTACGTGACCACGATGATTCTTTTGCTAAGGTTAAATTCACTATTCCCTCTTTTAATGGTAAATATGATCCCGATGGTTATCTTAATTGGGAACTAGTGTTGATCAAAAATTTGCTTGCCATGAAGTTCTGAGATCGATGAGTTAGGGTCACATTACTAGTGAATTTAATGATTTTGCTTCTATTTGGTGGAAAGAACATTGCCGTCAACATTCTAATAACATACCTAACACTTGGGAGGCTTTAAAATTGCTTATGCGGCATCGATTTGTTCCCTCATATTATGCTCGTGATTTGTTAAATAAATTACAACGCTTAAGACAAGGTACAAAGTCTGTGGAAGACTACTATTAAGAATTACAAATTGGTATGTTGCGTTGTGGTTTAGATGAGAATGAGGAGGCATCAATGGCTAGGTTTTTGGGAGGGTTGAATCGAGAAATTCAAGACATCCTTGATTATAAAGAATACAACTCCATTACTAGATTGTTTCATCTTGCTTGCAAAGTGAACGTGAAGTGCGGGGACGCCGACGAGGACACGATCTAACTCTTCGCAGTCGCACAAACTCATGGACACCACGCACCTCATCGCCCCGCCATCGTTGCACCCCACCGCCACCCTTCAACAAGTCGCGCTACTACTTCAAATCCAAAGACCACGAAGTTTCGAAGCAACCAAATCAGCACCACAAGCGCCCGCAAAACCTCCTCTTCGATTGCTTCGATAGGACGAACTAAGGATATTCAATGCCATCGGTGCAAAGGCTATGGACACATGATGCGGATTGTCCAAACAAGCGCTGCATCGATCATACGCGATGATGGCGGGTATTCCTCTGCTAGTGATTTTGATGATGAAACATATGCTATGCTTGTAACTGACCCTGCAGGACTTGATGATGAATCTGATCATGAGGAGGAACATGTTGGCGCCGAAGATGCCGACAAGTATTTAAGCATTATAGTGCAACGCGCACTATGCACAAGTTTCGTGCGAGCAAAATCAGCGCCATAATTTGTTTCAAATCAAGGGCGTTGTCAAGGAACGCTCGATTCGCATAATTATTGATGGTGGAGTTGCAACAATTTGGCGAGTATGGATATGGTGGAGAAGCTTGCTTTGCCGACCAACCTCATCCCCACCCATACCATATTCAATGGTTCAACAACAGTGGTAAGTTGAAGGTAACACGAATGGTGAGAGTAAACTTTTCTATGGGTTCATACCATGATTATGTTGATTGCGATGTTGTTCCTATGCAAGCTTGTTCATTGTTATTAGGACGACCTTGGCAATACGACATCGATTGTGTGCATCATGGTAGGAATAATCAATACTCTCTCATGTTCAAGGGAAAGAAAATTATGATGCATCCTATGACTCTGAACAAATTGTTAAGGATGAACTTGCTAGAGCTAGTAGAGAGAAGAATCGTAAGAATGCTAGGAGCGAAAATTAGATTGTAGCAAAAGAACTTGAGCAACATAAAAGAAAGAACCTAAATCTACTCATGTGAAGAATAACGAAATTAAATTGAAAGGTGCCGCTTTTCTTGCTACCAAATCGATATGACCGAATTGGATGCTAGTAATTCTGCTTGCTATGCATTAGTTTGCAAAGAAGCTTTATTTTCGCTTGAGGATACATCTTCTTCTTTGCCTCCGCTATCACTAACATTTTGCAGAGTACAATGATGTCTTTCCGAAGGACATACCACGGGTTGCCACCGCTCGAGGATTGAGCATCAAATTGATTTAATTCGGGTGCATCATCGCCAACCACGCACCATATAGGACCAATCGTAAGAAACTAAAGAAATTCAGCGCCAAGTTCAAGAATTGCTTGCTAAAGGGTATGTACGTGAATCTCTTAGTCCTTGTGCTGTTCCGGTCATTTTAGTGCCTAAGAAAGATGGATCATGGCGCATGTGTGTAGATTGTAGAGCAATTAATAATATCACCATTAGGTATCGTCATCCTATTCCTAGGTTAGATGATATGCTTGATGAATTGAGTGACTCTATTGTTTTCTCTAAGGTTGATTTGCGTAGTGGATATCACCAAATTCGCATGAAATTAGGCGATGAATGGAAAACATCATTTAAAACTAAGTTCGGGTTATATGAGTGGTTAGTAATGCCTTTTGGATTAACTAATTCACCTAGCACCTTCATGAGACTAATGAACGAGGTTTTGCGTGCTTTCATTGGTAGATTTGTGGTGGTTTATTTTGATGACATATTGATATATAGCAAATCCTTAGAGGAACATCTTGACCATTTACGTGTTGTTTTTAATGCCTTACGTGATGCACGTTTATTTGGTAACCTTGAGAAGTGCACCTTTGCACCGATCGAGTCGCGTTTCTTGGCTATGTTGTTACTCCACGTGGAATTGAAGTTGATCAAGCCAAGATTGAAGCAATACTGAGTTGGCCGACTCTAACACGGTCACATGGTACGAAGCTTTTAGGACTTGTTCTACCGCCGCGTGAAGGATTTTAGCACCATCGCACCATTGAATGAGCTCACCAAGAAGGGCGTGCTATTTGTTTGGAGCGCCACAGGAGAACACCTTCACCACATTGAAAGATAAGTTAACACATGCACCACTACTCCAACTCCCGACTTTAATAAGACTTTTGAACTAGAATGTGATGCAGTGGAATTGGTTTAGGTGGTGTATTGCTACAAGGAGGTAAACCTATAGCATACTTGAGTGAGAAATTGAGTGGGCCTAGTTTGAATTATTCTACTTATGATAAGGAATTATATGCACTATTTCGAACTTTGGAAACTTGGCAACATTATTTATGACCCAAAGAATTTGTTATACATTCGATCACGAATCTTTAAAGCATATTCAAGTCAAAGTAAATTGAACCGTAGACATGCAAAGTGGGTTGAATTTATTGAGTCTTTTCCTTATGTCATAAAACACAAGAAGGAAAGGAGAACATTATAGCCGATGCTTTGTCTAGAGATATACCATGCTTTCACAACTTGATTTCAAAATTTTGGATTGGAGACTATTAAAGAGCAATATGTGCATGATGCTGATTTACGTGATATATTGTTGAATTGTAAAGAAGGGAAAACGTGGAACAAATTTGTTATTAATGATGGGTTTGTGTTTAGAGCTAACAAGCTATGCATTCCAGCTAGCTCCGTTCGTTTGTTGTTGTTACAGGAAGCGCATGGAGGCGGGCTGATGGGACACTTTGGCGTGAAGAAAACAGAGGATATACTTGTTGATCATTTCTTTTGGCCAAAGATGAGACGGGACGTCGAGCGCTACGTTGCTCGCTGCACCACATGTCAAAGAGCTAAGTCACGACTTAATCCTCATGGTTTATACATGCCTCTACCAGCCTCGTTCCGTGGGAAGATATTTCGATGGATTTTGTTTTAGGATTGCCTAGAACAAAGAAGGGGAGCGATAGTATATTCGTGGTTGTTGATAGATTTTCTAAGATGACTCACTTTATACCATGTCATAAGAGCAATGATGCTGCCAATATTGCTGATTTATTTTTTCGTGAAGTTGCTCGATTGCATGGTGTGCCTAATACTATAGTTTCAGATCGTGATGCTAAATTTCTTAGCCATTTTGAAGAACTTTATGGGCTAAATTGGGGACTAAGTCGTTATTTTCTACTACTTGTCATCCCCAAACCGATGGACAAACCGGTTGTGAATAGAACTTTATCTACAATGCTTAGGACTGTGTTAAAAGAATTTAAAAATATGGGAAGAATGCTTGCCTCATATTGAGTTTGCTTATAATCGCTCATTGCATTCTACTACAAAGATGTGCCCTTTGAAGTTGTTTATGGTTTTGTTCCTCGTGCTCCTATTGATTTAATGCCTATTCCATCTTCAGATAAATTGAACTTTGATGCTAAACAACGTGTTGAATTGATTTTAAAAATGCATGAGACAACTAAGGAGAATATAGAGCGCATGTGCTAATCTAGATCAAGATTTTGGACTTGAGAAAGAAAAATCCACATCTAGCATCAATAAAAAGTTCCAACATTTGAAATACTTGGGAGCACGGTAGAGCTCCCATTAGTAAAAGGAAATGCCTAAGTGAATTTGCAAGGAGAAGCTTAATGCAAGTGATTTAATTGTGCTTAGGAATATGGGAAAGGACCAAGGAGAGGTATGTGGAGTCATGGACAAGCATAGGAGGCATAATGGAGGTTCTTGCTTCTTGGTTGTGTGCATTAAATAGCCAAAATATAATTTTTTTGTGAAATAACCATATTATTGTATTTGTTGTTGTTTCCACATCTAGCTCAAGGGAGATGCAAGGAGAAGCTTACAGTTCTTGCGCCAAAATATAATTTTTTTTTGTGAAATAACCATATTATTGTATTTGTTGTTGTTTACTGTCAGGAGATGAGCGCTGGGAGCGGATGCGAAAGGGAAGAATCAATTCAGGTGGATGAGGATTATGTCAGAACGCTGTGGTGGGCGGTGGCCAGGAGGAACCACAGCGTGGTGGCCAGGAGGAACCCTAGCTGCCGGCAGCGATCAGGGAGGAAAGATGGCGTGGATGAACAGTACATGATGAACAGTGCACGTGGACATGGGATGGCGCAAAGGGGATTGGGTAACTCCCAATCCTTTATTGGTTTTTCTATTACTGCATATGCTCCTTATATAGGAGTACAATATGAAATAGAAGGTTAATCTTTCCCTGGACTAGGACTCTTAACTCTTACTCTTCCTAATACAAACTTCCCTAATTGAAACCTTCCTAATTGCAACTGCCTAAAATGATACATTGGACTCTTATGCGGCCTCTAGGGCCGGCTGCCCTGCTGCTAGGGCCAGCTGCTTCCGTGCCTTGTGGCGCCGGCCGTAGATGCGGCCCCACATGACATCTCTCCCTCCCTCGACGAACAGCTCGTCCTCGAGCTAAAAGGAGGGATACAATTTCTTGAAATCTTGGACATCTTACCAAGAAGTATCGGAGGCTGATGAATCCTGCTACTGTATCAACACTTGCCACTTGTCATGAGCAAGCCTGGCACACAACGCCTTCAGATGCGCTGGAATGACCCACCCATGGTGAAGGGGTGGCGCTGGGGTTGGTGACGTCGGGGCACTCCGTCAAACTTCTTTAGAAAACCCATATGAAAGACATCATGGATGTGGACCATCTTGGGAAGGTCCTGTTGATACGCCATGTCATTGATCTTGGTGATGATGCGATAAGGCCCAAAATAACGGGGCCCAAGCTTCCCACGGTTGGCCCCGGGCAGAGAAGCGGCCGCCCAATGATGAAGGCGCAACCAAACCAAATCGTCAACGTTGAAGTGTACAAAGCGATGCTCCTGATCATAGAATTTCTTGTAAAATTCTTGGGCATGGAGTAAGCGACTCCGAACATCTACCAAGAACAAATCGTAGTCCCGGAGTGCCTGATCAACTGCTATGGTGTATGCTGCTCCTGGCTCATAGTCCCGAAAAGAGGGAGGTCGTGCCCATGCACCACGCAGAATGGCGTTGTCTTGAGGGCTGAATGATATGAAGTATTATAAATAAATTCTGCCCAAGGAAGCCATCAAACCCACTGTCATGGTCGGTCTCCAGTCATGCAACGGGGTACATGGCAATGATTTTTTTTCACCACTTTAGATTGACCATCAGATTGTGGGTGATAAGTTGTACTCATGTTAAGACTGGTATCACATTGAGTAAATAAGTCCTTCTAGAAATTTGAGATGAATACTGGGTCCCTGTCGACCACCGTCAAAATGACAAATTTGCCACCCACTTTCGGCAATCCCTCCACAAAGTCCACGTGGTCCTCCGAAGTCGCCATGTAGAGGTGTGGGCCGGCACCGGGTGGGTTGGCGCCGTGCCACACTATTGCCCATGTTTACCGTTGGAAGTGCATCGTCCTATGGTGGAAGTCCCAAGTGATGGGTCCTAGTGAACCCAACCACTCGACACCCTATACGATGCCAAAGCAGCACAACAGAATCGTGAGAAAATTGAGGAAGAAATCTTCATTGTCGTTGGAGATGGGCGTTGCATGGTAGATGCCACCACTTGTCACATGGTCGTCGTTTGCTACTACCATTGACAATCTCGTGCGTGGCGTGAGGGATAACCCAACGCACACGATCAATTTGGCCGCCACAAAGTTTGGGTTGACCTAGAGTCAACCATGGCTAGCAGGTGGACACCGTTGATGATGACGGTCAGCTGCATCGTTTGGGTCAGACAGATGCCGGCGGGGGTGAGGAGGGAGGTGGTTGGTAAGGAGGGAGATGGTTGCCGTCACCTCAGGTTCCTCTTCCTCATCCTCCTAGTCGGGTTGTACCTATAACCAAAAAATGTGCTTACAGAGTTTTTGATGCCTTGGGTGGAATTTTTCATCACAGTTGTTGCAGAGTCCTTGCCTTCGTCATTCCTCCATCTCAGCAGGTGTTAGGTGCTTGAATGGGTGCTCGATGCTTGATGCGCCTGTCGACATCGTGGACAAGCGCGTTGATCCGGACGCACCGATCGATGTGAAGTACTCTACAGGGGTGGGCGCCGAAGAGTTGGCGCCGCTAGCCTTGGGTTCGGTTGTGCCAACATCGGTTTGAATGGAGCCAGTCTTGGTGCGGCGGACAACCCTCTTGTGTCGCGTGGTAAGGTGGCTAGGCGTTTGTACGCCTGAGCCAGGTCCATGGCCTCCTCCAAGTTACCGGGCTTCTAGAGCTCAACGTGGGTTTTGAATTGCTCACCCAAACCTACCGTGAACAGCATACACTGTTGTTCGTCGTCTAGCCGGCCAACGCGTGCTAGCAGCATAAAAAATCGTTTGGTGAAGTCGTCCACCGTGCCAGCCCGACGAAGCGCCATTAACTCGCCCAGGGGATTGTGACGGGTCGGCACCCCAAATCGCCGAGAGACTAAGTCGGTGAGGTGTCACTAGTTCGGTGTGCCCTCCATGCGCTCTAGATGCATGTACCAGAGCTGTGCCACCCCTATCAAGTGATACGTGGCCAGCCATACCTTGTCCTTGGTTGACGTTTGCTGACCTTGGAAGAATTGTTCGCAGCGATTGATCCATGGAAGCAGGTCTTCCCGACTGTCAAATGTTGGAAAAGTGAGCTTGGTGTAGCGTGGCAGATTCTGGGGGCCTCTGCCCGACCGAAATCACCAAGCCCTGTCCTGACAGCACACGTGCATGGCCGTGGCCTCGGTGGCAGTGGTGGTGGCAGTTGCTCAGGCTGCTGCATCTATAGCAGCGGCGACAGCAGAGGCTGCGGTGTTCGTTCGTCCTGATCAAAGGTGCCCTCTTCACTACCGGGCTAGCCCTCCAGGTGTGCCAATCATTGATCTTGGCGGTTAAGATGGCTGCCGACTGCTGCAAGCTTGCCGACGTGAGTGTCGAGCCAATCCAAAATTTCAGGCAGCAGCTTGAGTTGGTTGCTGGTGTTCTCCATGAACTTCATCATCATCTCCTTGAAGTTGTCGTCGAAACCCCCACTTTTATCCATGGAAGAAGGAACAACTATTGGTTCTGATACCAAGATGTCAAGAGATGAGCGCTGGGAGCGGAGGCGAAAGGGAAGAATCAATTCAGGAGGATGAGGATTGTGTTGGAACGCTGTGGTGGGCGGTGACTAGGAGGAACCCTAGCTGCCAGCAGCGAATAGGGAGGAAAGACGGTGCGGATGAAAAGTATGCGATGAACAGTGTGCACGAGTAGGGGATGGCACAAAGGGGATTGGGTAACTCCCATTCCTTTGCTAGTTTTTTCATTATTGCATATGCTCCTTATGTAGGAGTACAATCTGAAATAGAAGGTTAATCCTTCCCTAGGCTAGGACTCAACTCTTATCTGAAATAGAAGGTTAATCCTTCCCAGGACTAGGACTCTAACTCTTACTCTTCCTAATACAAACTTCCCTAATTGAAACCTTCATAATTGCAACTTCCTAAAATGATACGTTGGACTCTTATGCGGCCTCTAAGGCCAGCTGCTCTACTACTAGGGCCAGTTGCTCTTGCGCCTTGTGGTGCCAGTCGTAGACACAGCCCCACATGACATTTACGAACTTGGAGTAAGGCGGTGAATACTTGGGAGGGCAGTGTGGACATTGTGTTCCCTTCTCTTACTAGGTGATGATACTTATCCTATTTTTTATTAGTATTTGGTCTGCTCTGGTTTAGTGAACATAGAAGTGCTATAAGTTTGTTTCCTTTCCTGTTGTTTTTGCCACCATACGACAAATTAATTTGTATGTTAAAACACCATAAATTTATTACTCACCCTTCTTACCTTGCCCACACATCATGTCAACAATATGGATAGTTGTCTAAATTGCATAAATTTTTTTACTACTGTGTAAATTGCTTCATGGTTTTATGATGAGGCTAATTTTTACAAGAGTAAAATACACTGTAGGTCTCTAAACTTGTCGAGTTATGTCATTTAGGTCCCCAAACCTTGGAACTACAAATTCATGCCACTAAACTTGTTAAGTGGTTTACTAGATGTCCACATGGTGTTTAGCTGTGGCTGAGCTTTGATGTGTCACGTTGACCGGTGCTAGCTTGGCGTGGGGGATCACATACGACTCACTTGACTAGCCGAGTGGCTGGTAAAACTTTCATTTAACACTATGTGATTGCGATCCCTTTGCATTTCCTCACCTCGTGTTCGCACGACGAGCTCTTGAGACGATTGTGGAGTCGCGGCGATCGATCCTAGGCTGTCGGTGATGTTCACTGGTGAAGGAGGGTGGTAGGCGAATCAATTTGAGCCTAGGCGACACGAGTGGAGTGGCCTGCGGCGTGTTCTGGTGGGACAATCATGGCACCAAGGTTGTGGATAGAAGGAAAACCGTGACACCACCGCGTTGATCTCCCAATCCAATAAGCAACATTGATATTTGTTCGTGTCATATCGTGTTCTACCCCTTGATGAACTTATACGCCAAATTAATTTGGTTTTCGTTCATGTAGCACAATGAATCAGCCATTGTTGTTGTTCGCATCCGATCATCTTCTTCATCACCGTTCATCACCTTTGATGAGCTTCGGTCCAGTTGCTTCGTGCACAAGCATGCCCTCATCGTTGCCTTCATTTTGATGCGCTTGGTCGGATCCCCCGCTCACCCAAACGCCGGCGATACCTTCACTCGACCGCTATCGTCGCCTCCTGACATCATTGGCACATCTCCAGTACTTCTCTCCACGAACCACCACCACCAATGAGCCCACCTTGTCGTAAAGTGTACCTTTTTTCCATTCCCAAAGCCTCAACACCTCTTCTCTACCATTCGCCTTCCTAGCTCGACACCATGGTCACCTCCCTCTCGTTCTCTCTCAGTCACGACAACATGCTTGTGGTAGGAAAGACAGATGGTGATAAGAAAGCATGAGGATGATAGAGACAGAAGGTGGGACGCTGGCAACTGTGACCTACGGTGTCGCGGCTAGCCAGCGACAGACTCTGGCAAAGTCTTCAAGGCGGGGCGGCAGAAGAATAAGAGCACGAATGCAAAAGCACAAGACATCATGGTGTTTATTGCAAATCAGTGCCACGTTGGCTTTGGTCAAGGGGGCACATCAGTGGCCAGAGCTAGTGTGACAAGCTTTGGACCTCTGGTGAATCACTTAACAATTTTAGTGGCAAGAATCTGCAGTTCCAAAGTTTGGGGACCTAAGTGACCTAACTTGACAAATTTAGTGACCCGTAGTGTACTTTACCCAAATCTCCAGGTGTCATGGTGTTGCAAATAGTGTCAAAAGTTTCGGTTTGTTGTGGCCCCAAGTTCCATTCTACTTGGTTCCTAGAGCTTTCTTACTATCATCCATGTTTGAAGGGTACTGCTTTTTGTGTCTTCGTACTAAGATTGTCAAGTAAAAGTTGCATCAGGATTTCATAGGAAGAACTTTATTTAGAAGGTTTCCAGCAATGCAATTGTTACTTATTCAAAACTCTCAGATGTTATGTATTATGAAGATGAAATTGATGTAAACACACACACACACATATTAATTTGTGACCACTTTTTTCTTAATTATCTAATTTATTATTGTTATTCTCTAGTTTTTTAATATTTCCTTCTTGAAATTTATGGATTTTCTCTAATCTGTTTATTGAATTTATTTTGGATTATATTTCATTTAGTACTCAAAGAAAAAAAGAACTTTGTTGGAGACATGAACACTAATCAAGCTTTAGTAAATGCATATTGACGAGGATATAACAATCCTCATTTAATTATTTATCTGTAATTCTTATCATAGATAGTAATATCTTCATATTACCCGTAAGTATACCCCTTAATGTTCATAAGGGAGAAGCTTAGCCAAGTGGTTGTAAGTTTTACCACGACCACCTCTGGTCGTAAGCCTTTCTACGACCAGTCTCTAGTCGTAAGCCTTTCTACGACCCATCCCTGGTTGTAAGTCTTCTCTATGAACACCATGTGGTCGTAAGTTCCCTACAACCTAGTCGGTTATGACTACCTTATAATCGATGGGGTCTACACACATGTAGGACTAGTTGGTTAAGGAATCTTGCACATCGTGTTAGATACACGAGGTAGTTAATATATGTTGTCATTCTCTGAAATAACTGCACATATTATCTTTCTGTCTCTGATGATAACTGTCTGGCGACATGGGGGTGTGACGTCTCTGACAATAACCTCCATCAAGCGGTTCATCATTTGGAATGTTGAGACGTCTCTTGGCTTAAAGGAACTGCGACCTCTTCGTACATTATATAAAGGATGAAGTCAGAAGGTAGAGGGAGAGAGGAGGCAAGAGACAATTTGGAACAGAAGATATAAGGCATTAGTCTTCTTCTTGATTGTAATATGCACATTTAATATAGCTACACATGAATAGGGTTATTATTCTCTTCGGAGAAGACCTAAACTTGTATAAAATCCCCGTGTCAATTCTTTGCATGGTTCTAATTCTAGGAGACCCCCCAAACAATCATTCACACGTAAGATTGGTTTTAGATCACCGACACATATGATCCACTATATGATCCTCTTGTCTTCAGCGCGCTATTGTGCTTTGGAGATGAGCTTCATAACGTGAATGGTTGAACAAGGTGGGTTGGACACGGGCTGGGAAAGTGGGCTGAGCCCATATAAGGGAATGTGTTGTATTGGTTTGGGTTGAAGTGTCGTATGGGTTGAGTTGGTTTGGGTCCCGATGGATGATTAATGGATTGGGTTGGTTTGGGACAATGCATCTTGTTGTTATGGTTTGGGTTAGAAATGAGTTGGTTCTAAACCATTATCAGGCTTATTGGTACCAAACACACGATGGATAATATTTTTTTCTCTCTCTCTCTTGGTTGCTTTTCCTACTAAAGAAAACGTGCTCCCCACCTCACCTATATATATATGAAAACGAAACTGTGGGGGATAAGCGAATTCATAAACAATTGCAGCACATGGCCATCTCATGGCAGCTATTATTTGCCAGGAGTCCGGAAGAATGCTCTCGTACAAGGTACTTGAAAGGTAGGGTCCAAGTTCCAACAGTGGCAGTCCCACGAGGTCCCGAGCACATGTGCATTGTTCCCCTCCGAGTGATCGTGTTCCGACCCCCAACAATTAATCTCGCCGGAATTTAGAACAAACCCGTTTTTATACTCAAACATGCGTCTCTGCTTCAAAAGCATGTTCATCAGTTATCCCATACTATATGATTAGATTCCAACGGAATCTAGAGCAGACTTTCTTTACAATTTGCGTGGAAAAGATTATCATCTGTTTGATGATTACTAGCGTTCCTACGAAAGCAGGTGCTACTAGCATCCTATTCCCCAGTATGTTGACGGAACGTTCTGTATCGTAAGATCGTATTCTCCTTGTATTGAAAAGAGTTATCATCTTATACAAACCTCTGTTTATATGCCGACACGCATGGAAAGCCCTGCTTAATGAGCATGCTCTTCAGTCGTCAAATACTATATACTAGTCACCAGTCAGATTTTGATGGTATCGAACAAGTTACATTTTTTCTAATTCAATGGCCGACCACCTTGCAATAATTGATGTCGTCCATATAAAAAAGGTCACGCGGAAGAACATTGGGTGTGCATTCTGTAACTTTGAATCTGCATTTTTCTTTTTCAAGAATGGCATCGGAGGTACGAATTATGCTTTGAAGTTGGAAAGAATGACAGCATACATTCACACACACACACACGCTGACATGCACAGGCTTTAGTGACCAGGCTACCCCCTTTATCCAAGCAGAAAAGAAGGTCGTTTAGCCTAATCCGCTCAATTATGATCTATCGGAGGAATCTCCAGTGGAGGGTAAGAACCAGTGCACTCTCCAAAGTGACTGCTGGTCTCGACCGAGTAACTCATAGATTACCGCAATTTTGCATGTGCATGATCTAATGTTCGGTTTCAAAGCAAAATGAAAACGAATAGATCGCGCGTGGTGACGCGACATTTGATTAAGTTAACTTTGGCGGGCAGTGCCCGCTCACACGCGCTCGCCGGCGCACTCTGACCGGCACGCCCCCGGCGAACGTGGCGGTGAGCCCGGGCGCGAACTTGGGCCGGTGCGAGCTCCGGCCCACCGCCTCGATGTCGAAGCTCTGGACGACGGTAGCGATGACGGCCTTCATCTCCATGAGGGCGAGCTCCTTGCCGATGCAGACGCGCACGCCGCCTTGGAAGACCGGGTAGCGGTACGGGCTCTCCTGCAGGAACCGCCCGTTGCGGAGCCACCGCTCCGGCCGGAACTCGGCGCAGTCGGGGCCCCAGACGGACTCCATCCGGCCCATGGCGTACGCGTGGTAGGTCACCCGGGTGCCCTTTGCGACGAACGTGCCGTCCGGGAGCGTGTCCTCGCCGGCGGCGAACTTGGAATCGAACTGCACCGGCGGGAACAGCCGCATGCACTCATACAGCGCCGCGTGCACGTAGTGCATGTCCTTGAGCTTGTCGGAGGTAGCGGCCGTGGGGTGGTCGTCTCTGCCTCCGGTGACGCGAAAGACTTCGTCCCGGATTGTGGCAGCGACCTGGGGGTGGTCAGAGAGGAGCAAGAAGAAGGCGGTGAGAGCCGAGGCGACAGTGTCGCGTCCTGCTAGCATGAAGCTCACGACGATGTCGCGGAGGTACTTGTCGTCGTTGATGGAACCCATGAAGCGCGACAAGAGGTCGTCGCCCGAGGTGGCGGCGCCGAGCTTGCGGCGCTGCCAGATGACCTCGGCGGCAAGAGCGTCGACGAGGCGGATCGCGTCGCGGAGCTCCCGCTCCTCCCCGACGTTCAGTAACCGCTTCAGCTTCCAGAACACATGCATGGGCGCCGTCGCGCGCCGTGCAGAGAGCATCGAGGCCGTGTCGAACGCGTCCGCGAACGCCGACATCGGCAGCGACAACTCGAGGCAGCCGGGGTCGAGGCCGAACGAGATATTGCATATGCAGTCGAAAGCGAAGCGTCGGAACACGTCCTGCAGGTCGAGCAGCTTCTCACTGACGTCGCTTGAAGCAGAGTGGAGCAGAGGAATGAGGCGGCACCGCAGCTCGGAGGCCACGACGTTGGCCGCGAAGACGCGAAGCGCGGGGAAGGCGAGCTCAGCTAAGGCGAGCTTGCGCTGGAAGAGCCAGGCGTCGCCGTCGACGTTGAATATGCCGCGGCCGAGGAAGTCGGCGAGGATGGCGGAGAAGGGGGCACCCTTGGGGTAGTTGTCGAAGCGGCCGCGCAGCATGTGGTCGACGGTGGCCGGGTTGGCGGTGAGCACGTTGCCGAGCACGTGCACGTGCACAGTCCGCCCCGGCGAGCGGCGCAGCAGGTGCGCGTACCAGTCGCAGAGATTGTCGAACTCGCCCGCCCACGACGCCGTCACGTACGCCTCGCACACCGCGCACGCGCACCACCACGGCGGCCGCAGCCGCAGCGAGGCCAGGAGGACGGCGAGGACCACCGTGCACGCGGCCGAGGCGAAGAAGACGGCGGCCACCTGCGGCTGCAGGGAGCTCGCCAGGGCGTGAACCGCGACGTCTAACGTGGTTGCATCCGCGCCCATGACGAAGAATTGTGTGGATTTTTCTCTCGCTCTTTTTTCGCGCGCGTGCGCCTGAGGTGTGCTTTACGTGTACGTCCGAGTGTGTGCGTGTGCGGTTGCGTTGTGGCATTCTCAGCGCGCACCGTTTTATACAGGATATCAAACGTTTAACTGTTAAAAATTTGTACGGATAGGTGTGCAGTGCAACAGCCAACGGTACGTGACAGGATCTGTACCCCTATTTTATGGTTGGTTTTGACCTCTTGCTTGCTTTAACCTTTATGCACATTCTCTCGTTATTTTCCTTTCTTTTGCCCCTTTAGTTGTTCTAGTTCTCCTTTTTCTTAGTGGCATTCTTTTCAAACGAATTTGTTGCCTTGACCTGGGGGCGTTGAAGCAGATTGGGGCTTGGGCTACGCCGGCACGGGCTCAATGAATTTAGGGGTATGCTTGATGTATTCCCTATTTTCTATGATTAGGTAAAGACGAATTAGCTTATCCATCCTGTTTATAGCCCAAGATAGGTCTGTGTTTACAGTTCTTTTAAGTTGCAAGAGTTCAACAGAGATGTACATTTGAGAAGTGAACATTGACTAGTTCCCCCCATATGCATTGCCACAGAGCCATGGCAGAGAGTTTGCTTGACTAGCCACGTAAAAGGATTCCTATGTTAAAAGGACAGTTGCTAGACGAAAGAGTGATGGTTGCTAGACTAAATATTAATAATCATGGTTTAAATTTCCTCTACCCCCCCTTTAAAATAGCTAATTGAGTATATGTGTGTGTCGATCGGTTGTGTAATAACAACCAGAATGTTTAGTGCTAATTAAGTGGCTTTCAGCTCCTAATGAACTGTCAATTTGCCATAGTGGCTATTATTTTATCCATTACCGGGAGGTCGACCGCGCCGCCGTCACGTCCAATGAACACGCGCGACGCGAGCGCTGCAACCGCGTCCGGCGAAGCTGAAATTGCGTGCGAGCGCCACCATCGGCGAAGCTAGCTCACGTCCGTCTCCGCCACACGCTGCCCACCGCCACATGCCCCCCTTCTTTTTCTTATATTAAGGAGAAGGGCCTCATCCCATCGCCGGAGGCGGCGGCCGTGACCCCGGCGATGGAGAAGAAGGCTTAGGGGAGGTGCAAGAGGACGAGGAGGAGGAGGAGGCCGCGGCTTTGGGGGCGAAGGAAGATAAGGAGGTGACGGCGGAGCACCAGCGGACCTCATCGGCGACGCACAGGTGGTAGCGCAAGCACGAATCAGGGTGGCGGCGCGGGGGCCATGAGCAAGGAGCACGATTGGGGCTGGATCTGGATGGAGAGGGGGTGAACGACATCCATTGGTTTTGATTCAATGGCCAAAAGATGTGACTGATTTTGAGAAAAGAAACAGTCGACTGTGATCAGATCCATTACAAATTTATAATACAGCTTCCTTTGAGTTTGCTAGCTAGATATGTGCAGAGAGTAAGTGTCATAGATTTAATAGAAGCGCCATTATTTATCTTTCAATTCCCAATCTTATTACTAATTTACTTGATTATCCTTTTTCTGCTTAATTAGTTTCAACACCAAAAGCAATGATAAGCCGCATCCTAGTCATGCTGCCGCTGTATATCTGTCATAGACGAGGTGTGACGAGAAGTCGAGAAGGTTTCAGAGTTGTTATACTTGCTTCCATCGCAATTATTATTTCCGAGTTGTCTTTCAGAATATAGACATGTACTACATATGAAAGTCACTGTCAGTGTAAGCATGTGAGACAGATTCCTAACCTTTATCTTTCAGACAGTTACGCACAAAGAGCATGATAGATTTCCCACCAATCATGTTTTCCTATGATTCATCAGTCCGACATCCATAGACACAAACAACTTCCACTGACTAATCGCGCGTGAGTTTGAGAACGAGCTAGTAATCGTTTAAGGCCCATTTGGAGCACAATAATCCCGTCGGAATTTCGTAGGAAACACCTGCATCGAATTAGACTGCAAGAGTCTATGTTGTAAGACTAACCAACCTCTCACGTAACACATCCAAGTTATATTATTCTTAAGAAACCACGATGGATTTCCTAACCATACAATCTAGTAATACGTGGGCAAATAATCCTGGCGTGCAACTAGCGCTCGGATCGTACAAATGGCACACTCCGACGTCGGATCTTGGAAGCTGTTCTACAGCCGTCCATCTCGCACATAAGAGAGTCTCGCCCCGAACATCTTGCGCAGCACAAAGCATCCAAAATTCGCCTATAACTACGCCCCTAACACTCGCTCGTTCGTCGTCCTAATCCTGATCTCCTTCGCCCATAAATTCCCTAAAAATCCCAGAATCAAAACAAACAAATATCAAATAACTTATTCTCAGTTTGCGTGACTTTCTAAGTTTGTGTGCTATCGGATCAATCATAGGTATTGCTATGCGTGTGGATATGGAGAAAGTTCGTAAGAACGATCTCATTCGTATGTTGGTTGGAGTTCTAGATATAGAGGCAATCTCTTCTAATGTAGAGATTGTGGTTGGAGAATATGTTTATGACATTTCATTCAAAGTTGAAGAAGATAGGGTAGATACTATTGATGAAGAGTTTGACCAGAAAGATGATCATGAAGGAGAGGACCAACCAGGCAGGGGTAAGGATGTTGAGATGGAAGACAGAGAGGCCAAGCGACTGAAGAATAATTTAGATTCTCAATCGAATGTCCCAGATAATGGTGTGGGTCAGTCTACCGCTAGTTGTAAGGGAACTACGCTGGGACTCTTGACTTCGGATTCTAGTTGGGTTTCTCCAAGGGCAGTTCAAAAGGAACTAGAAACTGGTGTCCGAGAAGATGAATTACACATCTTAAATAGCCAGGATCAAGTTTTTGATACGGCGAGTGATCTTATTGGTTGTTCCCCAGATCTTATTGGTAACTCCAAATCTGAAATGGAAATTAGTGTCATCTTGGAACTTCCTGCAGCAGAGAAGGAGATGACTGAGCCAACTAAAGCAAATAAGTCTGAAGATGTTGTTAGTGTTATCATGGAAGGTCGGTTGGAGGTTCAAGCAACAGTGGAGGAGTCCATCGAGCTAGGCACTGATGTTACCGAATCTTCTTCCGCGACACAAGCTTCAGCAGTTTTGTTTTCAGATGAGCTACATCCCACGATAGCTAAGTTCGGCGAGAAGTACTCACCAGCTAAGTTCGGAAAGAAGCTTCAGCAGTATATTACTGAGCCAGTAGTAGTCGTTGCTGGGTTTTCATCAATCGGAGTTGTCAATATAGAATCCGGCAAGCACTTGGGGGTGTCACGCCAGCAGGAAACCAGGACCGGCAAATCTACAGTCACACCAAACCAAGGAAAAAAATGTGGCGAGTGATTTTGTGTTGGCTCAATGTGTAGATGCGATAGATCGAACCAAGGACCAGCACATCCTACTGGAACCAGAGGGGGCAGTTCTGGGCTGTAATGCAAAATTGAACCATGTATGGGGAGTCTGTGAAGATACCTTGGTAATGGAGGCAGTGTCACATAAGTCTGAAGGGGCTCAAAGAGGGGTGGAGGGGGCTGATTTCATGATGTCCAAGAATGCTATCCCGGTGGAGCCTAGGCAAAGTGAAAGACTCGAGGCAAGCGCGATCGAGCGATGAAGATTTGATCAAGAAGGCTCAGCGGCGTGCGAAAATTCGTAATCTCGAATTGGATCCAAGTAAGTCTAGTAATAAATTTTCAATTTTATCTGTTTCAGATGAGCAAATTATTGAAAAAGTATCTAGCATTGGGATTTCTTTAGGCGAAAATAGTACAGAGATTGCTAGTTATGTTAAAAGTATTAAGAGCATTGAGTTAGGAAGAGTTAAAAATAAAGGTCAAGTAGAGGTAGAAGAACTGGTAGAGGAGGACCAGGATGGCTTTAATATCGCGTCCCTTAATCATTTTTGTAAAGATTTAGATAGTGATTCTTTAGCGGATGATGACAATAATTTTACTTTAGTAACTACTAAAAAGAGGTTGTCTCACTCCGGAAAGAAAAAAAATTAACAGTTCTCATACTAGGCCAATAACATTAAAGGTGAAATGAAAGGGCTCTTTTGGAATAGCAGAGGTCTGGGAGACTTGGCTAAACATAGGTATATTAGTGAGGCGGTTAAGGAGCAGCATTTGGACTTTGTGGCTATTCTAGAAACTGGTAAAAAAGACTTTTCAGTTGGTAGTCTTAATCACCTTTGTGGTGGTCAAGATTTTTTGTGGCATTTTTCTCCGCCTCATGGGCGGTCGGGGGGTATCCTTTTAGGGTGGACAATAGGGTTTATGATATTAGATCTATTGATGCTGGTGATTTTTATGTGAAGTTTCATCTTAAAAATAAAGAAGATGATTTCCAATGGATTCTTGTGGCTGTTTACGGTGCAGCTCAAAATCATTTCAAGGAACAGTTCCTCAAAGAGCTTGTTAATGTTTGTAGGAAAGACTCTCTGCCCATTTTAATTGGGGGTGATTTTAATATCATCAGACATGCGGGGGAGAATAATAATAATAATTTTGAATCTAGATGGCCTTTTCTGTTCAATGCTGTGATTAATACTCTGGATTTACGGGAAATTGATTTATCTGGCCGGCAGTTTACTTGGGCTAATTCGTTAAATAACCCAACCTTTGAAAAATTAGATAGAGTTTTAATGAGTACTGATTGGGAGCACAAATTTCCATTGGTCACAGTCAACGCTCTCGAACGGTCTCTGTCTGATCACACACCGCTGCTTTTAAATACGGGAGCGGTCTCTCATAGAGGGCGTCAACCTTTATTTAAATTTGAATTAGGTTGGTTATGTAGAGACGGGTTTAGGGAGATGGTGAAAGATGTGTGGAAAAAATGAAAATAGAGGTGGTACTGCTTTACATAGGTGGCAATGGAAAGTTAGATCTCTAAGGCGATATCTTCGAGGTTGGGCAAAAAATTACAGTGGAACGTATAAAAAGGAAAAGATAGCGCTCAACTTAATAATTGATGAGCTAGATAAAAATCTGAGCTTTTGAGTTTGTCCAATGAAGACCTTAATCTTAAAAGATGTGCTAATGAGAGGCTAGCACAACTTTTAAGAGAAGAGGAAATTAAGTGGTATCAAAGATCTAAAGCAAAATTCCTTTTGGAGGGAGATAGGAATACGCGTTTCTATCATTTGATTGCAAATGGTAAACATAGAAAGCAAAGAATTTTTCAGCTCGAACAGGTGTCGAACCCGGGAGCGAAGGATCCCGAATTCTCTGTGTTCAAACACCAGTCCAGGATTTCCAGTGTACACAGTCTCACAAAAATGAATATCACATTCATATCACGAAAACGTAAATGGCATTAAATAAATAACTGTTTAATACAAACGAGTCTGAATAATAATATCAAATGTCAAATGATAAACACAATGAAATAACATAATAGTGGGAGCCACACGATGCGCCACGAGCAATCGTGCAGGTCGAAGGCCTACTCGTCCGGGTCCTCACCGTCAAGATAGCAGTCTTCTCCGAATAAGATTTATTCAAAGAAGAGTGAGCACTACTACCGTGCTCGCAAGTCACACCAATATTGAATTTAAATGCATGCATAAGGAAACAAGTGAGTATGGCAGGGGTTGTTTTGCATAAACAACATTTTCAGTTTGAATAAGCATAGTAGTTTCTAAGGCAATTTTATACTATGGATAAAATCATATTTTGAAATAGTAATGATATAATGTGGATAACCTCCAATGATAAAGTGAAGGATCCCCTCCTAACACTTGGCTTCCCGCCCAAATTTTCATAAGGATTAACCATCCTCAACATTTAATAAAGCATTTTAAAACCAAAAACAATTCTAACTTTAAGTGGCCCTGCTAGCATGTCCATGACCGCGGACGCGGCTATTCGAATAGTTTCTACTCTACAGAGTTGGTACAACTTTACCCACACGAGGTGACATGCTCGTTATGTCGCCAATTCACGCTTAGTAGGCGTGTGGTGAGCAATTACCATGAGGCCTTTACAATGTTTTATCCTAGTACATTCATGCCCGCTAAGGTTTCGCCCCTTTGGGTGACTGTCCTCCTAAGCCCCTCTTGCGCCAAGTGGGAATAAACGTCTAACCGACACCCACAAAATCACATGACATAAATATACTAGGACATCACAAATTAGTTAGCCAAATCCTACCCATACAGGACATGTGGTGGTACGTTATGGCATAGCAATAAGCGGCTCAAAGACCGGTCCTCAATTGACTTGGCGTCATTTCTATAACCCATGGGCCTTGATCTTAACGATCAAACCTGCATAAACTGCACCCACCATTCCGACCATTTCGCCCAAGTCCAAACCCATTTTGATTTTATTTTGATTAAAAACTCCATTTATAAACTCATGTGGTAAGACAATACCACAATGTCAAGTTTGAAAACAATTTGTAGAAATCTGGTGTAAACCCTCCCAAATTCTGTAAATGTGGACTAAGCTTGGCTAAGCATATATTTGAATTTTGGTAATATCTTGCCTATGGTATCAAGGTAGTCAGATACAACATTCAAATTTGGCCATACAATAACATATGGAATTAACTATGTGTAAAACAGGATATTAAAATATTTATAACAACATATGCATGCATTAAGGAATTTAAAAACTGAAAATAACTTAAAATAATAGGGGCAATATGGTCAATGGTGTAACTTGCCTTGATCGATGTCTTGGAATTCTAAATCTTCAGATTGATCGAACTCTCCGGAGTCGTCGAAGTCTATCTGTAAAATACGACAAATTCAATATTCAAATTCAAATAAATTCAAAAACATAGTTCAAAATAACTCCAAATTGAAATATTTTGGTTTAGTTAGCTAGATTATAATTTTATCTAAATTTTGCAATTTGAATCACTCCATTTGGAGTTCATATGCAAAAGTTATGAATTTTAGAAGTTTTAAACCTAAATCTGAAATCTAATTGATTTTCCCGAATTATTTTTTAACTGAAAATTCTATTTATTGCGCAATGCTGACGCCAGCGAGGGATTTTCGGAAATTAAAAGAATTAAAAAGATTTCTGACATGCGGGTCCCACGTGTCATAGACACGGCTCACGGTGGACTGATTCCACCGAGCCGTGTGGGTCCGGTGTACCTGAGGTGGCGCGTGCGCACACACGTGGCGCCGAATCAGCAGCCACGTGGGATGCCACGCATGTACGAGTGCCGAGGTGGACGCCACCGTGGGCGTGCCACGTCAGCTTGACGACGGCGACCCTCGGATGCGTACGACAACGGCGCTCGACGGCTTTCCGGCGAGGGTGAGTGGTCGCAAGATGTAGAGGGGGATATTGCGAACACGATGGTACCGTTTTGGACGCGAATGGTCGTCGGAGCTGACCGGCGGCGAGCTTTTGGCGGCGGAGGGGTTCGGGTGTTGACGACAACGGGGTTCCGGTGGCGCTCCGGAACGACGAAGGGGTCCCTGAGGTAGTTCCGGTGATGGTGATGACGATGGCGCAGTCCACGATGGCTCGGCGACGTTGTCGGCGGCGAAATCACCGGAAGCAGCGACGGCGGCGGAAAACCTAGAACTCGGATTACGACGGCGCTATAGCTCGGAGGAGAGAGTTGGGAGATGAGATGAGGCGAAGATGCGATCCCGGAGGTGCCTTTTATAGGGGCTAGGGGCTCTGGCGGCGTGGAGGAGGTGGAGATCGTGCGGCGGTGGTTGCGGCGTCGTGGAAGAAACCGACGCAAGAAGAGGGGTGAATGTGGGAAAAGCGGCGGAGGTGGACACGGTCTCGCGCGCACGTCGCGAAGTCGGGCGATTGGAAACACCGTTAGTGGAGCTCGGAGCGGCGAAAATGGCGAGGCGGTGGCGTTGCGCGAGACGAAGACCGGAGGTAGGCGAAGGTCGTGGGCGTTGGATTTTGATTCAACGGTTGGGGCTAGATG
This sequence comes from Ampelocalamus luodianensis, assembly GCA_036346255.1. Taxonomy (NCBI): domain Eukaryota; kingdom Viridiplantae; phylum Streptophyta; class Magnoliopsida; order Poales; family Poaceae; genus Ampelocalamus; species Ampelocalamus luodianensis. Next base: position 22,401,652 of record CM070625.1, read on the forward strand.
AGTAGAAGAACGTGGAGGAAATCCGGCGTAGGATTTAGATCGAAGGGTTTAGATTAGAAGGAGTTTAGGTCTCCGGCGATGCGAGGATCTCGCCGTTAGATCACGATCGCACGGCTCACGTTGTTGAGGATATTCGGACCGTGCGGTGGTTAAACAAGATCGACCGTTGGTGCGATCGGCGGTGGAGATCGGAAGGGTGCGTGTGCTTGGCGCGCGTTGGATTAAGATCCAACGGTGGATGAGGAGGTGAGAGAGAGTGCGACGGTTTACTGGTGGGCATGTGCGGGCATGGTGAGTTTGGGCGGAGCCTTTGGGTTTCGCCCAAGCGCTGTTTAGAGATTTTCTTTGCTTTTCTATTTGTTTTAATTCGATAAATCATAATAGCTTTAAAAAATAGCAAAATACTCCCAAAAATTATGGAAAAAATTCACGAAATTCCCACACTCATTCGGACTTAATAAAATTATTTTCAACTATTTTTGGCTTTTAATTTTGCAAATAAATTTGTTTTAGCTTTAAAATATTTATAAAAGCTTCAAAAATCAGGAAAAACCACAAACATAAATAAACTTTTAAATTTTACTGAAATTGAAAATTGGGCTGTTACAACAGGATGAGGGGATAATTAGGGGTGATGTACAATTAAAAAAGTATATAACCAAATATTACAAAGATCTTTTTGGATCATCCGAAATTAATCATATTTCCATGATTGATGGTTTTTTAAATGATATACCTCAAGTCTCTGATTCTGAAAACAACCTTCTTGCCATGCCTTTCTCCGAGAAGGAGGTAGAAGAAGCTATTTTTCAAATGGAGCATAACAAAGCACCTGGGCCAGATGGTTTCCCAGCGGAGTTTTATCAGGCGTTTTGGGAAGTTATTAAACATGATATGATGGCCATGTTTTATGATTTACATAGTTGCTCCTTGCACCTTTTTTTGCTTGAATTTTGGGATTATTACGCTGCTTCCCAAAAAGGTCGATGCTAAACAAATACAACAATATCGACCTATTTGTCTTCTTAATGTTAGTTTTAAAGTATTTACTAAAGTGGCAACTAATAGAACTAATAACGTAGCGCATAAGGTTGTTAGACCATCACAGACAGCTTTTATGCAAGTGAGATATATTCTAGATGGAGTTGTTATCCTTCATGAAACTGTCCATGAACTGCACAAAGCAAAGTTGGATGGGATAGTGCTTAAGCTTGATTTTGAAAAAGCTTATGATAAAGTAAAATGACCGTTTTTATTTCAAACTTTGAGGATGAAAGGCTTTTCGACTAAGTGGTGTTCTTGGGTGGAGAGTTTTGTTAAAGGAGGGAGTGTTGCAATAAAAGTTAATGATGATTTAGGCTCTTTTTTCCAAACTCAGAAAGGTCTTCGGCAAGGGGACCCGATGTCCCCTATTCTTTTTAATATTGTTGTAGATATGCTTGCCTTGTTTATTTCAAGAGCTAAAGAAGAGGGACTCATTTCGGGAGTAGTTCCTCATTTGATCGATGATGGGTTGTCAATATTACAATATGCTGACGATACTATCCTTTTTTTGAATCATGACTTAGAGCAAGCAAAAAATCTCAAACTTCTTCTATGTGTCTTTGAACAATTATCAGGATTAAAGATTAATTTTCACAAGAGTGAAATCTTTTGTTTTGGCAAAGCCAAAGATGTTGAAACTCAGTATACACATTTATTTGGTTGTGAAGTGGGTGTCCTTCCTTTTAGATACTTAGGGATTCCAATTCATTATAGAAAATTAAGAAATAGGGATTGGAAAAGTGTTGAAGATAGAGTTGAAAAGAAGTTAAGCAGTTGGAAAGGAAAAAATTTATCTGTAGGTGGTCGAGTAGTACTTATTAACTCAGTACTAAGTAGCCTACCTATGTTTATGTTGTCCTTTTTTGAGATTCTTAAAGAGGTTCTCAAAAGGCTGGATTTTTATAGATCTAGATTCTACTGGCAAAGTGACGGTCATAAAAAAAAGTATAGACTTGCTAAATGGAGTTTAATGTGTACTCCTAAAGAGCAGGGTGGTCTAGGAATTCATAATTTAGACATAAAAAATAAAAGTTTGCTAGGAAAATAGCTTTTTAAGTTGCTTAATGAAGATGGGGTTTGGCAAACTATGTTAACAAAGAAATATTTGAATGAGAAGAGTCTTTCGCAGGTGGTTAATAAGCTTGGGTCTTCACATTTTTGGTCAGGTCTAATGAAAATTAAAGATCTTTTATTTCGGTTTGGTTCATTCCAGGTTAAAAATGGGATGCAAACTAGGTTCTGGGAAGATATTTGGTTAGGAAACTCACCGCTAAAAAGACAATATCCAATCCTCTATAATGTGGTGAGAAAAAAGGATGATACAATAGCAAATATTTTGAGTTCGACTCCTCTAATTATTTCATTTCGTAGACCTATTATTGGACCTAAGTTACATGCTTGGAATGAGTTACTGTTGAGAATTATTAATGTTCATTTAATTTCTCAAAATGATATTTTTCGATGGACATTAAATAAGTCTGGGCTTTTTTCAGTTAAGAGTTTCTATGCAACACTTATCGGAAATTATCGTGTCCCCAATAAGTGCTCTTTTTGGTTACTTAAAATTCCTTTAAAAGTGAAAATATTCCTTTGGTATTTAAAAAGAGGAGTAGTATTAACTAAAGATAATCTACTCAAAAGAAATTGGAGGGGAAGCAAAAATTGTTGTTTCTGTATTGTAGATGAAACAATCCAACATCTTTTTATTGACTGTCCTTTTGTACGTCTTGTTTGGTGGACTGTTCAATGTGCATTTAATTTATCTCCCCCGGTGAATATAGCCAACTTATTTGGGAATTGGTTAACTGGTATTCCAAATATGTTAAAAACACAACTCCTTGTTGGAGCTAGTGCCTTATGTTGGTCTATTTGGCTATGTCGGAATGATGCAGCTTTTGATAAAAAAGCTATCAATAATCCCTTGCAGGTTATCTTATTGAGTGGGCACTGGATGAGGGCATGGGCAAATCTGCAGAAATCAACCCAGAAGGAGTTGATGTTGAGCGGAAGTGCCAGGCTGGAATGTGTGGCGAAGCAAATCTTCAACAATCATGGGTGGCGGTTTAGTCACAGAATTTGTAATGATTGAATTTAAAGTTCAGTCGTCTTTTGGTTTGGTTGTGTTGTTTCATTTCAAGTCACTTTAATTTGTTGGATACTTTGGATTTTGGTTATTTGTAATAATTTGGGCTGTGTGCATCCTTTGATGTAGAGGCGGGAGAGGTTTTGACTCTTCCATTATCTAAAAAATAACTTATTCTCTCCGATGGGTGCCAACATATCAAAAAAAAAAAGATTAGGGAATAACAGGAAGTATAGTTCGAACATAAGAAAAATCTTGCAACATCACCGTTCAACGGGTCGCAACATTTTTATCAACAGGCTGCAATATTTTTTTTCAACGGGCCGCAACATATCAAAAAACAGTATGCAATATTTTTTTTAACGGGTCGCGACATCTCAAAGAATAGTATGCAATATTTTTTTTTCCAATGGATCGCAACATCAGAACAATTCACTAGTTTGCAACAAAAATTAGAAAGAAAAGGAAGGGGAAATGGGACCATGAGGCCGTAGGCGAAGATCCGGATCCGCTAGAAACACCAATTGGCCTCGCCGGCCGTATAGGTGTAGTGGTAGCAGGCGGACGCGCCGGCGCTGGCGCCAAAGGCATTGCCGGACCTAGACCTGGCGGAGGCGTCCATGGGGGCAAGCCAACCCTTCACGACGCGGCGTATTGGGAGGGAGAGGGGAGGAGAGAGATGGGTGTATTTGAAGGGTGATACAGGCTCCGTCTCAGCCTCTCACCAGTGGTCTTATGGTTCTGATGAAAATGGATAGTTAGAGTTACTGCGAAAGAGAAGAAATAGGGAGAAGAGATAAGGAGGAGAGAGAAGCCGGTGAATGACTTAGAAGTCATTGGGCCGACTAGCAAGTAGAGGAGGAGGAGAGAGATGGGCATGGGATGAGTGGGTTTAAAGACTCTAAAAGAGTCTGATGCTATTAGTTTGTATCTGACATAAGAGTAGTACCATTATCCATAATCCTATAGATACCAAACATTCCCGTGAATAGATCCCAGGATGGACACTCGTGTAACTTAGAAAATACCACGCGCGACATTCTTACGCTCGTCGACAGGAAGCTTCCTGTTGCGTAATTCCTGTCCGTGCTAACGTGATACTCGTGCTGAAAGGACGGCCGAATCAAAGCCGACCGCGGTACTGTCAGTACAGTTCCAGTCAGCAAGTACGCGGACATAGCACCACCTGCATGAAAAAGCCCCGAGGGCCAATCAGGCCATCACCGAGGGCAGAGTAGGGGCGAGACCACCCTGGCTCCGCTAGGCATCGTACGTTCCGCGCACGACGCAGCTGCCCTCGCGGCTAGCTCGGCGCCAACCCAAACCCCCCGGTGCCGGGCTCGTCACGGGTCAACTTCGGGAGGGGGGGTGGCTTCGATCGGCATCGGAGGTATGATTCGGTGCGCGGCGCTGTGCAGGCATCGGATTTGGGTAGGCTACGACTCTACGGGTGTCAGTTGGACAGTGTCGCAGTACTGTGCGGATAAGGATGTTTGATCCGCGGCACGTGCGGGAAAACGAGGGGTACGTGTCGAGCGAGCATGCTCCGCTGCTCGCCATTCTACATTTTTACCCCCGTGATGTTTTCTTCGCTACTAGCACAAAGAAAAGCGAAAATTGCAGAAGCAGCCGTTTGTCTGCTTGCGAAGTAGCAGAAAACTATTACTATGTCCTAAAGGAGCATGCTACAAAAAAAGAACTGGTCTTAAAATAGTCTTCAAATATACAATTATCACTGTACATGCTAGGCATCACAACCAGTTTTGAATACATAAATTTCACAATAGTTTTATAAATAAATAGTATAATCCCTGTAAAAAAATTTCCACGTTCTAAATGCTCCATTGACCCGTTTCTACTTTCTACCATGGGACATGCCGGGTTTGTTTTTTCAAAACCATGAGTTTGGATGACATTTTTGCAATTTTCTTTTCGTTGAGTTATTATATTCTTTTCTTCCGGTGATGAGCACAAACTTATCCCAGCCCCACCTGCAGGGGCCTACGGACACTATGATTGTGCGTGTGATATGGATTAGGATCTAGATCACTCCTTATTTCCATTTTTCTTGCCATTTGCCCATAGACTTTGTACTACAGTACTACTGATAAGTATGGGGAGATGAATGTCCTTCTCTTTATTTTGCCCCCCTCTCAAATCTTTTCCCAGACAAAGAGATTCTCAAGTCTTTTCGTGGAGAGAGAGGCAGCAACCACGCACCCTGACCATTGCTGTCTGCTCAATATGAGCGAAATATCTGCTGCTAAGTTCCAGGGCCTTTCCCTGTATTGATTGGTTCTGGTTACATGGGGGAAATAAAAGAAGAAGAATCACAGGCACCAACACCTATCCCTCACCTAGCAACACCAACACACATAAAAAACACAACAGCATAGTACCAAATGAAGCCATCCTATTATTGTGCCTTCACTGAGGGCCTTTCACTCTTTCAATTAGGGCCAATGCTATCAACTCAAAGTAAAAAAAAAAAATCTGTAATGCATATATATGTAAGTTATTCCTAAATTCCTATATGATTGATAACTAGGGGAAGTTGACTGGTGCATTTGTTTTATGATATGGTACAGCATCCTTGGATAAAAAACTACCAGCTTGATTTTTTTTTTTTATTTTTAAAATCTTGAGTTATATAAGTAGAGGTTTTACAGTTAGCTTCTTGCTCTGTGGAGAACCCTTTTAAGGTAGACTATGAGCTTTGTTTAAAACTACTAGCAAGTAGTCATAACCATTGAAGACTGAACTATCTCATGGTCTTAATTGTATAAAAATAATAATAACTTATCATATAAAATCAAAATTTTCATATTGTTAATGGAGAAAACCTAGTTCCGTGTTGCCGTGTCCCTTCCGATCTCTGTTTGCAGTACTATGACAACCAAATTCCCTATCGAACAGGTGCTACAATTAAATTAGGAGCACGACACGAGCGAACACCCGCCCGCAAAATCTAGTTCAGCACCCTGTGAGCATGACACAAGCTACACGCAAGGGAGTTGGCAAAGAAAGGAGCAGTTAAAACGAAAGGAAAGACCATGACGGATGATAAATCGCATCTCTCTCCCAAGAGAAAAAAAAAGGATGAACACTCAGTAGCCAGGAAAAAAGGAAAAAGAAAGTCAAATGCTCCCTTCATGATGGAGAGCAACCAGCTGGATGAAGTTCTACCACTCAATCGCGACAAGTCATCGTTTTGCTGTCAGACATTGCTATCCTGACACGACCGTATTCGTTGACGGATTGGATTTGCACATATGATGTGCTGGCTCCTCCATCCCTGTCTGTCGGCTGGAACACAAGATACATTTTGTTCCTGACCGCTACGTCTAACGACCGATCGGTTCGTTATTGCCACAAAAACCACCAATCGGAGATGAGCTCATAGCCTCCTAGGCATGCTAGATACCACTGAATGCAGATAGAGGCATGGGCAACAGCTACTACTAGGTAAGCTGAACATTATGTTAAACCAACAGTCAAAATCTACAGTTTTGGACTAAAATTGCTGTCAAGACAGATGCTGAAGATCAGCAGTGGCTTTTTTTTTTAATCAGCAGTGGCTTGAGCAGTGTCTTCTACATCGCACCGGCTGATATTTGACGTGGACCGTGTTGCACGCTGCTGGAAATTAAAGGAGGTACTATTTAGCTGTTTGGCTTATGATTCCAGTCAGTTAAGACAAACTTAAATGGAGAAGGTAATGTCATGTTGCCAATCTCCCCCACATGGTGGGGGGTCCTGAAGTTGTCACAAGATGTCCGGGTTGAAGTAAACTATGCTTTCATCCTTCTTTAGCTGTATGCAATCGACGCCAAACAAATTAAAAAGGGAAAATCAGCTCAGTAACATAACGTTAGAGCGTAATCGGAGGAATGACACTTCGTTCGTGATGTATTGGAAAATAACATCGCGAACACCAAAAAATTAGACGAATGACATCGCCGCCATTACTTCCATTTTTAGTTTTTTTTTAAATATAGAAAATAAGCTCAAAAAATTATAATTTTTTTGTGGAGTCTCCGAACACAGTTTAATTGGTTGTGTATTTTTTCAAAACTTTATACATTCTGATTTTGTCTCTAAAATTCATTTAAGTATACTGTTTGTAAGAATTTTCTAATATAGAAAATGAGGTCCAAACATTATGAATTTGTTTCAGCCTCCTTACATAGTAGACTTGATTGTGTAATCTTTTTAAATTTTTTATAGAATTAATTAATATAATTTCATAATATCCTTACATTATGAAATATTAGACTCCTCACACAATGGATGACATTATGAAATTGCATTACTTAATTTTGCAAAATTTTGAAAAAATTACACAATCAAGTCCACTATGTAAGGAGCCTAATTTTTTTTTTCATAATGTTTGGACCTCATTTTCTATATTAGAAAATTCCTACAAACAATATACTTAAATGAATTTTAGAGATAAAATCAGAATGTATAAAGTTTTGAAAAAAACACACAAGCAAAAAACCTGTGTCGGGAGACTTCATAAAAAAATTGATAATTTTTTAGCCCAGTTTCTATATTTAATAAATTCTGGAAATGGAAGTAACTGGCGGCGATGTCATTCGTCTAATTTTTGGTGTTCGCGATGTTATTTTCCAGTGCGTCATGAACGGAGTGTCGTTCCTCTGATTACGCTTTAATGAGATGTCACTGAGCTAATTTCCCCAATTAAAATGACTGTAAAGAAGCTCTAGCTATATGAGACTTCGACTATGATAGTTTTGGTTGTTGTGCTGTGTGATTTGATCTCATGATGTTACACTCAAGACGTCATTGCATATATAAGCAACCAATTTTTCTTTTAAAAGCACTAGCTGAATGTTAATGCTTTGCTACGGATCACAATAATCATACCCCACTACATCAAGCCAGTGATGCCTCGACCTAGCTCTACCCTAGAACGTGCTGCCCTCCGCCGCTTTGCTCGGCCTATAGTGTGTCCTTGTTCTGCCACATCTGGCCGAGCTCCACTATAGCTCACTGTTGAAGTTTGAGGGCTATTTGGTAATTTCTCAATTAGACAAAATAAGAAATAGATAAAGAAAAGGAAAAGGAGATGGCCCCACCTGTCATTGAGAACGATGGGGAGGTAAAAGGCTAGAGACTTTATCTCCAACCCGATTTAGGGCCAGCGCTAGGGATTGGGGATTTCCCCTTCTCTCTCTGGCAGCGGCCCAAGCGGCGGTTGCGAGAGGGTCGGGAAGTATGCGCGTCGACCGTTGGTAGCGGCGACTTGGCTGGTTCCTCTCCTCCTTGTCTTTTTATGGCGGCTCCTCTCCTCTCTCTTTCTTCTCACCTCGAAACCGAGTGAGTCCTCCATTTTTTGGTTGCTCCTCTTTTCTGATTTGGCTTCGATCTTGGGTTGGCTGGTGCATCGCCGTGTTGCTGGTGGCTCCGTCGCAGCGAGGTCCACCTTGCACACCCCAATTTATCTCTTGGGCTATCTCCTCTAGTGAGTGCGCATTGAGGGATTTTTGGGTCTTGCTTTGTTGCCTTTGGACCCAGCCAGCTCTTGGTTGCTTTGGGTGTGAATACCTTAGACCCGTGGTGATCTTTTGCTCTACGAGTGCATTCGGCCGGTGCATCTTCAGGTGGTTCTTGTGCGGCATCACCTATACCTCGGCTTTGCAATTTAGTGTGTCCCGGATTGCAAATTGGCATTGTATCTTCGACGACCTCATCTGTTCAAACACGGCACAGTGGGGCGATTGGTTTTTTGATTTAGCGCAATTGACATGTTGCCCAGTTTACTGCTCAGTGGCTTTGAGTGCCATCCGCATCGTGAGTATCGCTGTTTTCCTTTTTCATATTACTTTGCACATGTGTTGTGCTAATAGAAGTCTCAAATTGATTTGATTTGATTGAAACTAGCACTGGGAAACATTGCTTAGTAATGTTTGTGGGATCGGTCTAATGCTCAATGAGGAGCTGGGTCATTGTGAAATTTGAATACAACAATTGGATATAAATTGGTCTTGAGCTTGTAGATTACTTGCTGTCCTTTGTTGCGTCTTACATGCTTGTCTGTTCACTGTAATCTTTGTTCAATCTCTGTTCACTATGAATCTTAGATCAATTCTGTTCACTATCATACCTTTCGGTTACTGTTATACATTATTGTCAATTGATTTCTTGAGTGGTAGAATCAATTACATGCAGTCTAGTGAATTCACATTTGATGATCTGCATTAAGTGACTAATTAGACTAGCAAGATTTTATTTGAACTCAAGGCATAATTTTATTTCGTAGAATTGTTATATTTAATTTTTGATATTATCTTGACCCAAGTGGCGAGGAGGCTAAGATTATATCTTAAGCAGCCCAACATCTGAGAGCAATAAACAACAATCTAAATCTAAGTATTATGCTAATTTCTTTTGTTGTTAAGATCTATCTTTTGAGCATTTTATCCTGTTTATGTCTTTTAAATGCTGCTGGAATTATGCTTGAATTATCATAGTTTGTGCTGGAATTAATTATGAATGTTTGCTAAAACCACTAATTTTACAACTCACATGGTGCCTCCGCCGCTATGCTCATTCTGTGCCGCACACTCGCGGTTCTGTGGGCAAGCCTGACCTGCTCCGTCATCCTCGTGTTTCACTATTCACAACCAAATAAGGCCCCACTGTAACCTCAAATGAAGACATTAAAAGCAAAAAATCTAAGATGCCACCAAAACAAATCATCAATACATGAACACGTAACATCGATCCAATGGTAAACTACAAAATACTTAATTATCATATATTTAGTTAGTTATATCATGCCTAATTGACGAGCATCATACTCCAAGCTTTTTCTTGGTGAGAGCAAGAAGTTATTGAGAGTCATTATTGGTCTGTATATATGCATAATCTTGTTCATTTCCTACCATACGTTGTTCTAGTTTCATGATTAAATCATCAAAATACCACAGAAAAAATGTCCTGGTTGTTACCTCATTGAGTTTCTGTATGTTAGCACTTCCCACAGTGGTATCATAGTTCTTTATGTCAGCAAAGAATACCTGATATCCATCGACAAATGGTGCATATATGCAATGTCCACTTATCCCAAAATCAAACACCCTTGCTTGTTGTCCGTGCCTTGCCATCAATGATCGAATCTTCTACTCTTGGCCTGGATGACCATCCTCTCGATGTGCTCTCCAGTGATGCTCATGTGCGGCGATTGCAGACATGGGTGCAACAATTGCGACAGCGATGCACATAGGTGGCGCGAGGAGACCAGATCCGTGAGACCGCGACACAACCGACATCTCTGCCTCTATTCGACCATCTCCTCACGTCCGTGCCATCAACAGCCACAACTGTAGGATCAAGGATGACTGACAAGAGGGGGTTGAATAGGCGGTTTCTAAAATTCTTGTACTTTAATTAATAATTTTAACAATAGTTGACTAACTAAGGAATTCAAGTACAAGTTAAAAGTTATATTCAAGTATTATGCCAAGGCAACCTAAGTCTACACTACAACACTTCTAGCAAGAGTTCTACACAAAGTAAGAGCTAGAAATGTAAATGTGAAAACATAGAGCCGAGAGAGAAAAACCACATTGAAGACACTTGATATTTTTCCCGTGGTATCGAAGACTTGCTGGTCTTCACTAATCCATATTGAGGAAACTTGAACAAATCAAGTTGGCTCCACATGAGCACTTCCCTCAATCACTAGAGTTGCTCTTCCTCCTCTCCGGAGATGGTGAGCACAACACCACTTCACAATCATTGCCGGATCGCTTCACAATCTTCTTTGAAGAGATCACCCCGCAAACACTTCTCCAAGCCGTCTAGATGCCGACAAGCACCAAGTGTAATAAACTATAGCTTTTGCTTGAAGAAAACAAATGCTAAAAGGATTAACCAATGATGGAATACACTTAAGAAATATGAGCAAATGGGTAGTAGAGAGTGCACTAGATGCTCAAATGTATTCAATGAGGTCCAAGATACTAAGCTTGGTGCAGTTAAGGGGCTATTTATAGCTCCCAACCACAAAACTAGCCATTTGAAGTAAATCCCTGAAAAATTTAGAACTTGCGGTAGTACCGCTGTACAAACCTGGTACTACCGCACTTACTGTTCAACGGTAGTCTGTTATTCATTAAATGCTTCTGAACTAGCCGTTACAAAACGGTGCGGTACTACCGCCCTGACAAGATCCGGTACTACCGCAGAGCGGTAGCACTGTTTGTCTAGAACAGAACTACCGATTTCCAGAGGTTCAAGAAACACGAAAAAACCCTCTCTGGAAAAAACATACCGCCAAGTAATCATCTATCCTACCCTACTGCGGTAGTACTGCTTAAGATATGCGGACATACCAATCTTCAAGGGAGAACAAAACTCCCAAAAACATGCTCTCTAGAAAATATATACCGCCAACTAGAATGTGATAGATGATGTTCCAAGCTCTCTGGTGAATATCATCATTGTTGCCACCTTTGGGAAAGAATGTTGCTCTTATAATCTTGTATATGATGTTTGGCATAGGTAGCAGTCCTGAGGTTTTTCCACGCACAAAGAGTTGAGAGGCATCATATAGCTCGTTGATCTGAGTCAAATCCCAAGGTTCTTTGAGATGTACTTTCATAGCCACTGAACCACTTCGAGGTATAGGGATACGCCAAGACTTGTGGCAATCTGCCTTTGATGCACTGAGTTGCAGAGATGCAGTCATCCATGTGGGAGAATCATATTCCAAAGAGACATGAACTGTGGCATAGAATTGCTTGATAGTTCTAATGTCATAATCACATTTCAAGGTAACAAGACTATCCAGTTTTACTCGATAAAAGGTGTAGTGAAGTCCATTGAAGTAAGGGTTCTGATTCAGATACTCCCAAGTCACAAATTGATGGTGAGCAAAGTTATTTCTATCATAAATGTGATAGAAGACATCTTCTTGGAACTTTGTGTGGAAGAAGGGATCAATTGCATTCTTTGGTAGGAGAAACTGATTAGCATGTCTCATGGTGGTATAGGTTTCACCTTTTATCTTCCTCGGATCTGCAACAAAGAAGGGGGTTCAATTTGGTACAAAGTCCTCATCACTGGTGTCATTGTTAATTGTTTCTTCTTCAAAATCATCCTCCAATAAATATTGAACTTTTTCTTTTCCTTTTGAAGAAGAGGATCCAGAATTGCAAGGTATTTTTGTTAAGATGAGAAACAACAATTAGGAAAAGATAGGATAGTATTGAAGTAAAGAGCATGATAAATCAATTTTTCTCTACAAGAGCGGTAGTATCGCAGTTGGCATCAGGTATTACCGACTAGCGGTAGTACCGTAATCCTCGGGTGGTAGTACCACATTCGCAGAAACTGCCTAGGGCATTTGATCGATTTTGCATCTAGCAAGTATTTGGCATGAGATAAATCATGGAATGGACATCATATGTCACCAAATATTGGATCTAATCATTTTGTCCAAAAGAAATTGATTGAATCATACATATTTTGCTCAAACCCTAGAAAATGAGATAGATGCCAAAAGGTGAGAAAAGAGATTATTCCAAAAGCAAATACCTTGAGGGGTGGTTGAGATATGATCTTAAGGACTAGTTTCCAGTGAATAATCCAAGAGAAATCCACAAACTCGAAAGATTTTGAGTGGAGTTTTGTGGAGAAGAAAAGAAGAGAGAGAGAAAAGAAAGGCTAGATGGTTTTTCTGGAATGGAGAGCGGTTGGACTGAGTGGAACAGGAGGTTTAGAAGATAAGGTCTCAGCCACAACCGTTTTTGGGACCACCAGCCAGGAGCGGTAGTACCACACTGGCGCAATATTACCGCACAGCGGTAGTACTGGTAGTAGACCGCGGTATTACCATTTTTCTTGAAATAACAGGTATTGAACAGGAATGCAAATGATCCTTAATATAACACTCAAATAAATATTCTTTAGGATCATTATGCATGAGATAGACAATAAAAATCTCAATTAATATAGTTTTTGTAAAGTTAGAAAATTTTGAGAAAGATTTTGAAATGATTTTCATAAGAACTTCAAAAACTCCAAATGAGAGCAAATATGAGGCTTGAGTTTCAAGCAATATTAGAGCGATCTATGGCATTTAACTCGTTCCTCAATTTGTAAAACCGGCTCTCATTTAATGGTTTGTTGAAGATATCGGGTAATTGATCATCGGTCCTTATGTGGCTAATTTTTATATCTCTTTTGCCCACATGATCTCTCAAGAAATACTGGCGAATATCTATATGCTTAGTTCTTGAGTGTTGGATCAGATTATTTGCTATCTTCACAACACTATCATTATCACATAAAAGAGACATATTATCAGATTTAATTTAATAATCCATTAAAGTTTGCCTCATCCATAGCAGTTGAGCACAACAACTACCTGCGAAACATATTCGGTTTCGGCGATGGATAGAGCTACGAAATTTTATTTCTTGGATGACCATGAAACTAAAGATCTTCCTAAGAATTGACAACTACCCGAGGTGTCTTTTCAATCCACTTTGCAACCTGCATAATTGGAATCCGAATGTCCAATTAAATCAAATTTTGCACCTTTGGGATACCATAAGCCAATGCTTGAGAAATGCTTTAAATATCTAAGAATTCTTTTCATAGCCACTAAATGACAATCTTTTGGTGAAGCTAGAAATCTTGTACACATGCAAATACTAAATATGATATCGGGCTTAGATGCGGTAAGATAGAGTAAACTTCCAATCATTGATTTATAAAGCTTTAAATCCATCGGTTCACCTCCCTCATTGATGCCATGGGAGTCTTGATGGGCTTTGCGTCCTTCTGGCCAAACCTTTTGATTAAATCCTTCATGTACTTTGTTTGGCTCACAAAAATTTTATCTTTAAGTTGTTTGATTTGAAGTCCAAAGAAATAGCTAAGTTCTCCGATTATGGATATTTCAAATTCCGTAGACATGATATCACCAAATTCTTTGCAAAAATCTTGATTGGTATACTAAAAAATTATGTTATCAACATAAATTTGACAAATAAAGAAATTATCATCTAGAAGTTTTGTAAACAAGGTTGTGTCAACTTTTCCGATTTTGAATCCTTTTGAGAATAGAAAATCTCTAAGGCGTTCATACTATACTCTAGGAGCTTGCTTAAGACTATAAAGTGCCTTGGAGAGTTTATACACTTGATTTGAATTCTTTGGATCTTCAAAATTGGGTGGTTGTTTAACAAATACAAGTTTGGGTATTTTTCCTTTTAGAAAAAGCACTTTTAACATCTATTTGAAAAATTTAATATCAAAGCATTATGCAAAAGCAAGTAATATCCTAATGGATTCAAGTCTAGGTACAGGAGCAAAAGTTTCACTAAAATCCAAACTTTCGACTTGAGTGGATCCTTGAGCTACTAATCTTGCTTTATTTCTCACAACTATTCCACTTTTATCTTGCTTGTTCCGAAAGACCCATTTTGTACCAATGACATTATGTTCTTTAGGTCTATCCACTAATGTCGAGACGTCGTTTCAGCTGAAGTTGTTTAATTCTTCATGCATTGCATTCACCCAATCGGGATCATCGGGTGCTTCATCTACATGTTTTGACTCAAGAGAAGAGACAAAAGAGTAATATTAACAAAAATAAGCAACACGAGATCGAGTTTGGACACCTTTACTTACATCACCCAATACTTGATCTATTGGATGATCTTTGCTAATTGCATTGTGGATCCGTTGAGGTAGGTTTGATGGTTGTTCATCCTTCTTGTCATCCACCTCATTGATTTGAATTTGGTTCATTATGGAAGAGGTAGAAGGTTCAACTTGAGTGAAGATGGTGTGTCATTTAAGTCTTCTTTTGCCTTGATGTCACATATTTGTATGTTCTTCATTGCTTGTCTTAATTCTTCATTTCCTACGTCATCCAAATTTTCTTGCTCTTCTTGAGAGCCATTAGTTTTATCAAATTGTACATCATAAGTTCTTTCAACTAAACTAGACTTTTTGTTAAAGACACGATAAGCTTTACTATTTGATCAATAGCCAAGTAGTAAACAAACATCACAACGACTTGTAAATTTTGAAAGACGAACATATTTTCTTAAAATGTAATATTTATAACCAAAGACACGAAAATATGATATGTTCAGTTTTCTTCTAACAAGAAGCCCATAAGAAGTCTTTTTTAAAAGATGATGCAAATAAAGACGATTTATGGCATGACAAGCAGTATTGATTGCTTCTGCCCAAAAACTATTGGAAGTGTTATACTCATCAAGCATTATCCTAGTCATCTCAATTAATGTTTGATTTTTTTTTCTACTACTCCATCTCAATTAATGTTTGATTTTTTTTTCTACTACTCTATTTTGCTCCGGAGTGTAAGTAGTGGAAAATTCATGCTTTGTTCCAAGTGTAGGTAGTGGAAAACTCATGCTTTGTTCGAAGTTCATCACAAAAACTTTCAATTTTAGTATTCTTGAACTCGGTGCCGTTATCACTACAGATTTTTTTATTTTAAAATTAAATTTATTTTGAGCCATTTTAGCAAAACTTTTGAAAATACTGAAGGTTTCGGCTTTGTTAAGTAGAAGAAGACTCATGTATATGTAGAGTATTCATCCATTATGACTAAACAATAACTATTATCCCCGATGTTCTTATAGGTTGTTGGCCTAAACAAATCCATATGTGAGAGCTCTAATAGCCTAGAAGTTGATATGATACTTTTGGAAGGATAAGAATTTACAACTTGCTTTTCGGCTTGACAAGGACTACATAATATATTTTTTCTCAAACTTCATATCTTTTAAGCTAACAACTAAGTCATGTTTGAAAAACTTTTTGAGTTGAATTATACCAACACGAGCTAGCCTTCTATGCTAAAGCCAATCTAAAGAGGTTTTTGCAATTAAACAAGTTTTCAAACAAGAATCATTTGAAGAGAAATCTACTAAATAAAGATTTCCAAACCTAAATCGTTTATAAGCCAAATAGTGATTCTTTTCATTTAAAATGGAAATACCTTCTTGAGAAAAATTGCAACTTAGACCAAGATCATAAATTTGAACAACGGATAGCAAATTAAAATTATGAGATTCAACTAAAGATACATTACAAATTTAAAGGTTATTTGAGATAGCAATTTTACCTAATCTTATTATCTTTCCTTTGCTATTATCACCGAATGTAATCTTGTCATTTTCTTTTCCATTCTCGAATGTGATGAACATTTTTCTATCCCGGTCATGTGTTGGGTACTGTTGGACCAAAAAGGCGACTAGAGGGGGGGGGTCAATAGGAGCACAACCTATTTTTCACTTTGACCGGATTCAACAAGTTTTTCACTCCAATAGCTATGAGAGCAATGAAGATCAAAGTACAAGCATAGCGGAAGACTTGAATTGAATCCAATCAAATCCCCGAAGCAAAACGACCAAAATCAGCAAGAATCGGAACAACCTCAGTGCAAGGTGCGGTACTAGCCAAGGGGTGAAGTTACCAAAATATCCCTTCTCGATCCTTCTCCGAAGACTGAGTCCAATCTTCATGAAGCAGTTCCATGCTTCGCCACTTATAGGTTGATCAATGACTCTCTTCATGTCGGCAAGTCTCTCTCATCCGGCTCCCACCGAAACCACCATGGCACTTGCACCGACCCCTAGCCGCTTGATACAACCCGTCGCACCGAACTGCCCGTTCGGTCATCCTTCTCTATTTTGCGCCATGCTTGAGTTCATTGGCTTCACCCGGCATCCTCGATCGTTATGAACCTCGAGCTCTCCAAGCCTAGTCCCGATCATCCTCGCTGTTGATCGTCGTTGACCTCTAAGCCTTCTGCACAACAATAGATAAAGAAATTGATTTCGGGAACAAGTTCTTCGCAACTAGACCCACGTTAGTCAAAACATGCATCATGCAACACATATGCACTGAAACCCATGAACTTGATCTAACACATAGCCAATTCTCCAAGTTGGCCGAACTTGAACTGAAATCGGTACTACCGCCATGTAATCACCGGTACTACCGCGCTGCGGTCGTACCGCTCAAATAACTGCGGAACTACCGATTCCTAGGGAAGTCCAAAACTCCTCAAAAACACTCTCTCTAGAAAATACGTACCGCAAACAACCGGTGTTACCACCCTGCAGTACTACCGATTTCCACAGGAGATCAAAACTCTCAAAACACGTTCTCTGGAATTTACGTACCACCCACCTTGCAGTCATACCGCTTCACACATGCGGAACTACCGATTCCCGAACGTTCGGACCACTCGATTCAACCGTCCGATCGCGCCCGTGAACATTTGGACCATTGTTTAAACCGTCTGATCTAGCGACTTGATTGGACCACTCGAATTGTGGTAGTACCGCTCCACACTTGCGGTCGTACCGCAACTTACTTGTCGGTACTATCGATTATCCTAACACTTGCTGAAAACTAGTGTTTCAACAAATCTTCAATGGTATTGCCAATTGTTATGTCATCCTAAGATCATGAGCATATCCCCATGATATCCACAATCTCCCCCTTGATGAACACATTGACAATTTTCAAAAAATGTAAGCTTTGAGGTTTGAAAATAAAAGAACTCTCGTTTTCGCGTAAAGGCACAACTTGGTCCAAAGACAAGAGAAAGCATTGGAAGTGACCGAGTTGGTTTCAGAATAGTATCGGCAAGTGAGACAAGGCAGAAGAAGGCAAGAAAGCTTCAATTTTCAGAGAAGTGTAAAAAATCTGACTTAAGGTCCATATGAAAGAATAATTGTTCAAAATGACTTTTGATCATTGTGAGGTTTCAAGAATTACAATTCAAGTTCATAAAAGGCAATAAGATCACAAGAATGCAAATTAGATGCTCCCCCTCACTATGATAAAAAAAATAGAAAATTTCATTTTCTCTCTTTTTCTCCAAAAAACTCTCCCTTTTGACATTTTTGTTATATCTTCTCCCCCTTTGACAATAGAGTCATCAAGGAATCACGCCTTCCTCTCATCCAGAGATGACAAGTGCAGAAATGAGGAAGAAGCATAAGAAAGAGCATGCTTGAAATGCAATGGAGTGACTTTTTTTTGAATTTTTCAATTTTTAGTACAAGAAGCTTTGGAGATTACCCAAAAGAACAATCTAGCATTTCTATTATTACTCAATACATATCAAGCCTGAAAGCGCTAGCAAGATCATGTTAAGACATACATATCAAAGCTAAGCTAGAAGGCTCTAGATAAAGCGATCAATTGTAACAATTTAAGCAAAGCTTCAAAATCAGCAAGTTCATCATCAGGGATCCTAAAATGATAATGGCCTTGTCAGAATGTCAATGTGAGATCAAGAAGCTAACAAAGACCACTTAAGAGACAAAAAGTCCTGAATTGGATCATTTTGCTCAAATTATCTCAATCACCCAATTTTTACAACAGTTTTCATTTGCAATAAATATTGATGTTGATTAAAGGTCTATCTTAGTGAAGAAGATCCTAGACTAGGAGCTATCCATAAACTCTTCCTAAGCTTCAACCAGGGTGACAAATCTCGATGTTCATGTCAATTTTGATAAGCAGTCCCCATGAGATCGTTTGGATCATCAAACTATCTCCAAGTTCATGTCTTTGATATGCAGTCTCGTGAGAATAGTTTGGCACAATTTAACCCCACGAGAATCTTGAAATTCGATTTTTTATTTTTCACCAGAGCTTTTGTAGATTCTTAAAAGAACAAGAAGCTTCAGAAATGTTCAATCCTAGATTCAAGAGCTAACAAAATAATTTTGGCAAGACCAATATCACAAAAAGATCACTAATTGATGAGGACATGACCTCTATAGATACAATCAAATTTACTATGCTTGTTGTGCCAAATACAAGAGCTCGTACACTTCACTTAAATTATCAGGTGAGCTCGTTTTTAGGAGTGTCTTTATATTATATGAACTATATGATGCTACCTAATGATGAAAATGTATATTTGTGCAGCACCACATCACTTTGTGTTCAAGTTGGACACGTTCTGGAATCCAGTCCGGCCTTCGGAGACAACCCTAACTTCAAACGAGCATAACTTTCACATACAGACTCCGTTTGAGGTCCACGAGTACTTGATCGAAAGCTTATCTCGTCCTCTTTCCAATGAATTTGTCCACACCTTCATAGGGCCATATACACTGTGATTTGTGCTTTGCTTTCATACAATAGCAGGTTCAGGGTCACAAGGAGAGAATAGTAGGCCCTATGTTGAGGACAATGCACTCCTCACGCCTCGCACAAAAGACATCATGCAGTACTTTTCACGCTTGCTGAATCAACATTCGGAGCGTATTGAGGGGGTTTTAGATCGCACCATCCATGATCTGGCTGCGATTGCTACACGTGTGGAGCAGCTAGAGAGAGCTCCACCTCCTGCCGCTGCCCCCACTGCTGTCGGCGTTGCACAACTGCGTCATAACCCATCCATTGCTCGCTCTTGGTCCGATGAGGTGGAAGAAGAAGAAATAAACAACTACATTGCTGATACCGAAACCGATGGATTCAATATTCACAATGATCGCAACCATCATCGCTCGTCACAATCGTCAAGGTATGGGAAGAAATCAACGTGAGGTACGCGACCATAATGATGCAGTTGGTAAAATTAAATTCACTATACCATCTTTTGATGGAAAATATGATCTCGATGCTTATCTGACATGAGAGTTAGCTGTAGAACAAAAATTTGCTTGTCATGAATTCCCTGAAGATAAGAAAGTTAGGGCTGCTACTAGTGAGTTTTCTGATTTTGCATCTATTTGGTGGAGTGAATATGGCCGTACTCATCAGGACATACCTAGAACATGGAATGCTTTGAAGAGAGCCATGAGATATAGATTTGTACCTTCATATTATTCTCATGATTTGCTTAATAAATTGCAACACTTAAGACAAGGTAGTAATTCTGTAGAGGTATTATCAAGAATTGCAAACTGGTTTATTGCGTTGTGGTTTAGATGAAACAGAAGATGCTAAGATGGTTAGATTTTTAGGTGGTTTAAACCGAGAAATTCAGGACATACTTGATTATAAAGAATACAATTCTATCACTCGTTTGTTCCATCTTGCTCGCGAAGCTGAAACAGAAGTGCAATGTCGACAATCTCGCTCTAGGGGCAATTTTGGAGGGTCTTTTGCAGGTCGGACAAGTCAGCAACAACACGTGGCACCCTCCTCAAGCCGTGCACCCCCTGCTGCTCCTACCACTCCTACGCATGTTCCTGATGCAAGCAAATCAGCAAAGGTACAAGTCCCTACAAAAGGTGTTTCTTCCGTTGCTTCTATAGGGCGATCTAGAGATATGCAATGTCACCGTTGCAAAGGATTTGGGCACTTGATGCGTGATTGCCCAAGTCAGCGAGCTCTTTTGAAAGGATAATGGTGAGTATACTTCAGCTAGTGACATTGAGGAAGAACATGTTTTGGTCGCAACTAACAATGCAGGTGATGAAACTGAGAAAGAACATATAAGCCATGAGGCATTTGACATGTACCAAAGCTTAGTTGTCCAGCATGTGCTAAGTGCTAAAATGAAGCTTGTTGAACAAAATCAATGTCACACCTTGTTCCAATCAAAATTCGTCATCAAGGAACGATCCTGTAAAGTCATCATCGATGGCAGAAGTTGCAACAATATTGCTAGCACAGATATGGTCGAGAAGCTTGGCTTGACCACAACTCAACACCCTCGTACTTACTACATTCAATGGTTGAATTCTTATGGTAAGTTGAAGGTAACTAAACTTGTGTGCGTACATTTTTCTATTGGATCATATCATGATTATATTGATTGCGATGTTGTACCTATGCAAGCATGCTCGTTATTATTAGGTAGACCTTGGCAATATGATCGATATACTGAACATCATGGTAGGTCTAATTATTATACTTTCATGTATAAAGAAAATAAAATCATTTTGCTTCCAATGTCTCCTACTGTCATATTAAAGGATGAATTAGAAAAATTGAAAGAACAAGTCAAGAGAAGACAAAAGTTGATCATAAGATTATAGCTCCAAGTGAAACTAAATTGAAAGCTCCTGTTATGTTAGCAACAACATCTGATTGCATTGACATAGAAAAACATTAATTGGAATGCTATACTATGATTTGCAAAGAATATTTATGTCCATTAGAAGAATTGCGTGTTTTTTTGCCTCCTATTGCTACTAACCTTTTGCAGGAAAGTAATGATTTCAAGAATACGATTGAGTCGAGGATGACTCAAATTCAAGAAAGGGAGGATGATGAGGACATCGATTACGCTCTATCCATCTTCCCGACTCATCCACATCTTCCCCGATCGGACTTTCGACGACTGCATTGCCATATTTTCCAGTTGGACCGAGCTGCCTCTACACATATATGCCGGACTACATCTACTACTTCTACTCATATGTGTCGGGCTACGTCTACATGCCATGGTGCTGCGCCACCAACTATTGGCCCATAGGTTATGTAACGAATGGGCCGATTTGGTCACATTGGCCTATATGGCCCATATAGCTGCCCCCTAGGGTTTTGGGGTACTGTTCATATGGCACTATTCATGCATGAACAGTACCACCGCACCCTCCCTCTTCCTCCTATAGATAGTGGCCGCCGGCCCTTTAGTTCGTCGGGTTTTGTTGATTAAAGTTTAGCTTTGCTACTTTATACTTTGTTCTCTTGGTCGGCGAGATCAACAACGATATTATTTTTCGGAACCCATCTATCAATACATTCACTTCCTATTTGCAATTTCAGATTGCTTATTTACCTTGTTCTTGCGAGCTTCTTCGGTGTATGCAGGAATCGATCTTCGTGATCAGGTCAATCGGGTATTCGTGCACGGTTGATAACGACTTGTCGAGCAGTTCAACGATTGCGTGGTTTCGGGCCTTGCATGTTCGTAGCCAGAATCGTGAGAATTGAGCGACTATTACCGAACGTATCTTCTCATCGAAAGATTGGGCCAAAAATAGGACCTTCGGGTACATCACCAATTGTGCAACTAGCTAAAAGATTCACAAATTGTAATTTTCAGTTTAAGTTGTCTTAAAGTTGTAGCACATTTAGCAAAGACTTAGCTACACATGTGAAAACATGATAATTCTAGCAAATCAAAGAGTTAGATATGAAACTAAGCAAACACTGAAACACTAAAGCTCAGAAGGGTAATAAGCAAAGCTTCATCATTTTAAAATATAAGCAGTAAAGCTTATTGTCAGTATTTTAGAACCGATCTTACGTAAAGATTGTTTGATTCGGGGGGTCTCCACAATTGATCACGCAGACAAAAGAGACACGAGAATTTTTATACAGGTTCGGGCCTTCTCCGGTGAGAATAACAACCCTACTCCTATGTGTATTGTATTGGGTATCCTGGTTACAATCGGTGGGAAAGGCTTAAACTAATGTTGCTACCGATTGCCTCTCAAAAGTCCCCCCATTACCTCTAAAAGATGCTTATTTATAGCATGTTGTGAAGGTGGTTGTCGTTCCAGGTCTGGAGATGCTCATTATTCCGCAATAATGAGAGTAATTACCGGAGTAGTAACCTCCCCACGTTGCCTGACGGTTATCAATCAGAGATAATGGTGAGTTATTTGTAGTTATTCCAGGTATAACTACGTATCTTGACTGCTCAGATCTGACAATTAATAGGGCCTACTGGCGAGTGGACCTAGTTATCTATAGAGAAGTCGTGGCAGGACTGGTCGTAGCAGGACTTACGACCAGGGGGTAGTCGTAGAAAAGCTTACAACTTGATACTGGTCGTAGAAAGACTTACGACCGAAGGTAATCGCAAGAGAACTTACGATTACACGGTAGTCGTAGAAATACTTACGACTATAGGGGTGGTCGTAGAAGGACTTACGACCACTTGATTGACATCTCCCTCACAACTGTAAGGGGTATACTTAGTAACTGTGTGACATCATATTTACCTATAATACATAATTATGAATAAATAGTAAAATAAGGATTATTAGATCCTCGTCATCTAGCCCCCCAGCTTTAAGTGAAAATAACTTACTTGGGCAAGGAGTCGTAGATTATCCTACGACCACTAGGTGGCTGTAGGAAAAACGTTGAAGGAAATACTCTTCAACACGTGTTTTATTCGACCAGAAATATACTTGGCTGATGCATTTTGTTGGAAATCTCACGATTACAAAGTAGTCGTAGAAAATCTTACGACTTCGAAGTAATCGTGGTACTTATGATCGGAAGTAAAAACCTTTCTGAGTGATATTTCTTTTGACCAGAAGTATACTTGGCCAAGGAGGTAATTTCGCTTGAGGTGTGAAAAGAGCCTCGGTTTTCTCGAACAGGCAGATTTTAAAAGATATGGCCGTTTGAGCAATTCCCGAAGCGTTGGAAGCCATTGAGTTTCCACGGTGTTTCGTTTCAAGCGTGTTGTTATAAAATGGATTGCGGGGGTGACTTTAGGGTTCATACCTTTTCTCCAATTCACCCTGACTGTTCATCGCGTTCTCGCCTCTTCCGCCGCCAGCGACACTGTGCGCTTTCTTGAAGCTTTTACAAATCCAACTCACTCCTTTGTGAGAAAATATGGCTAGGATCGTCTCTGAGTGGGCTGAATCGGAAATGGATACAGTGAAGATGAATGTAATACCCCAAATATCAATTGGAGAAAATATTATTCGGTAGAGGGAAATTTATTCAATATCGATTGTAACAAAGTTTAGATATGGAATTAAGTTCAAAATTCAGAATTTTAGGAGAGGAATGGGCCGCCAACCCATATTTGAGAGGAGAGGAGCCGGCCTTAGTGGCCCAAGGCCCATGAGTGGTCTGGTAGCCCATTAGAAGGCAAGGGAGGAGGGACCAAACCCTAGCCACCCTTGCTACATTAGCCGCCGCTCAAGAGGCCGTGCTACAGTAGCAACACGCTACCATAATCCGCCTCCTGCTGCTCCTCCTCTCCTTGGCACCATCCTCCCTACTGCTGGCCATCGGGAAGAAGAGAGGAGAAGGGAAGGGAAGAAGAAGAAAGGTGGGGGTGATCTTCGTGAGGAGTTCCAGCGTCATTCTTGTGGTATCCAAGGGTAACGATCGTCGTTTATGTTGTTGGATTAATCGTAGAGGTGAACTTGATTAGGATTGATCGGATCAAGTTCTGTCTGCTGAAGATTCAGTTCTGTCCAGTGTCTTGCGCGGCCTCTTTCGTGTGCTTAAAGGCAGAATTACGAAATTTGATCACCTAGAGTTATTTAGATATTGTTCTTATCTTTCGGTGGCCGCCAAGAACACCTGATTCCGACGTACTGATCAAAAGTTATGATTGTTTTAGTTTCTGCTGTCCAGAATTCTGACGAGAATTAGCAGTCACTGTAATTGTTAAATTATGACTTAGATAGAAGATGATTCAGAAGTCTTGCCCATAACGACTTTTGTACGTGATCTCATTAGCTTTCAGGATTGTTAAAGAACGCCCTATTTGGATTTGTAGAACAAAAGTTATTTATATTTCAATGTGACTATCCAGATTGTATGTCAGTTTCTATAATTAGTTTTGACCTGTGTGCCACTTTTTGTTAAAGGCAAAATATGGATGTCATGCCAACTAGGTTATTGTAGGTAATTTTATAAACTTTTAATATTGTTAAAGAACACTCTAATCGGAATTGTAGAATAAAAGTTATGATCTTTTAGTGCTGCTGTCTTTTCATCTAGGCAGTTTCTGTTTTATAATTTCATCTATCAATTAGAAAATTAAATTGGCCGAATTGGGTTACCTTGTCAACTAGAGTATTGTAGATATGTCAGTTAAGAATCCATAGAAACTGGTCTCACCTCATTCCGAGTTTCAGATCAATAGATATGATTTTTACCGTACTGCTATCCAGTTTCGGTTTGTGCCCGAGTAGTCAATTTTCAGATTAGAGTTTCTAGTTGAATCTTGAGTCACCGGGGAAGCGTTGTAGAACGGTGTCGAGAAGTGTTGTGTGCAATGTGTTCTTATTTAAATTACTTAATTGTTTAGGCAGCGAGGCTACGGGTTTGGGAGCATCATCGTTGCCTGCTAACGCGTCGCATCGCGAAGGCAAGTACTTTGCTAATATTAATGCTTGTGATTGATGAATGCTTAAATGTTCATGTTGTGGTATCTTATGATACATGAGAAGGTGAAAAGTCTATGTTCGTTCATATGTGTTGATTCCATGTTTGAGATGATGTCTTTCATTGTTCAAATTTCATTCCATGCATCCATAACTCATGTTTCCTCCACGGGAGTGGATTGTAAGTCCCACCATTCCAATGTGGGCGATTTGGACATTGTCATGTCCGTCCATGAGAGTGGATAGAAAGACCCATCAATTCCAGTATGGGCATATAAGACCCATCAATTCGGTATGGGCGATTTGGACACTGTATGAAACGTTCTTCATACGGGACTTGGATCCCGCACTTTTGTTAAGGTGCGGGCTTAAGTGAACACCGACGGTGTGTCACTAGCTATACCGGTATAAGCACGTGTGCGATCCTTCCTTCGATTACTTCCATTCATCTCATGGATTCATAAATATTCATGTCTTATGTTGAAACCGTGAAGAGGTGATCTTGTTCATATTGGAGGTGCATTCTTATATTCAATGTACTTGCTGAGTCTTGGACTCACTCTTGCTTTGTTTATTGTTTTTAGGTGACCATTGATGAAGTTTCTCTTGGGAGGAGTAGACACGCACTACTCAAATATATTTCACTCTACACTATATTCAATATGAATTGTTATTGTCTTTCATTCGTTATTTGTTGGATTGTAATAACTAAACTTAGACATGGATGGTAACTTCCTTTCGAGGAGTTTGTTTAAATAATTGTTTATGTTCATTGATCCTTCGTTGTTCATTGATCATTCGTTGATAGGTTTATCTTAGTGGATCCATTATTACATTCCTGTTATGTTCCAACTGATGTTGATCTGTTTAGCTTAGTTGATGAATTATTGTCGAAGTTATTCCACTGTATGATATTATGTTAGGTCTTTAGGTAGCATTTTGGCTTTCGAATAGCCAGGGTGTTACAATGAACTCCTTGGTTGCTGCCGAGAAGATCCCCGAGACGATTCTCGTGAAGTGGATTTCAGCACATGGACAACACTGGCCGTCGGGGGAGGACGGTCAAATCCCTGTCTCCCAAGCATATTGTGAGTGTGGCCTTCGATTGCCTGCTCATCCCTTCCTCACACTCGTGCTCGAACACTTTGGGGTGAAATTAGTAAACCTTGGACCTAATTCCATCACAATGCTAAGTGTTTTTGTGTACTTGTGTGAGGCATACCTGGGGATTCCGGCGGACCTCGAGCTTTTCCAGTACTATTATGGGATGGCTCGACAGGTCAGAATTGTCGGAAGTTGCGGTCTGAAGCTCCACGATGGTAAGTCGAGGGAGTATATTTAGATATTCACCCGGTCCTCGTGGCCAGGGTGAAAGAAGAAGTGGTTCTACTGGGAAGTCACCGAGGAAGATAGCCTCTCGTTCATCGGGAATGCCGCCGAGAGGATTTCTTCCTGGGATTCGACTCCCAAGAATCTTGACCGGATCGCCCCCTTCATTCAAGCTATCAAAGATTTGAAGACAGGAGGGCTTACTGGATGGCATGTGGTGAAGGACTTCATCGCGCGCCGCATTAGTCCCCTGAAGAAACGAGTTCCTCCTATGTGGAGGTACTCGGGGAAAGAAGACCCGACCAGAGATTACAAGGATGGTAAGTGGAATGCTCACCTTTTGACTCTGACCTTGTTTAATCTTATTCTGGTTTGTTGATTGTGCTACTTGTTCGTACAGATCTTCCACATGCAGAGATTGACGCTCGCGTCAGGGTCATCTGTGAGAAGAATCCGTCCAGTGTAGCAGCTCCCCAGATTCTTGCGGTTTTGACCGCAGAGGAAAAGGTGGAGTGCCTAAAGGTAATCGAGAACCGGCTTCATCTTTAGGCCCTTATAGTCGTAAAAAGGTTTACGACTAAAGGATTTATTGTAGAAAAACTTACGACTGTGGGCTAGTCATAGAAGAACTTACGACCAGTTAGTGATCGTAGAAAAACTTACGACCACTTTCTTTTTCTGATCTTCAACAGAAAGTAGGCATGAAAGACCGCCAAGACGACAGGGAAGTCGAATTGGTGGTCATTGGGGTGACAACGCAAGCGGAGCCAGCAAAAGCTCTTCCAACCAAAAGGCGTCGACTTGTAAAGGTCGGCGACAAAGGTGGCGCGAGTTCAGCTCCTCCTCCTCCCTTTGCTAAATTCGCTGCAGACATAGAGACTATGGCGAGGGAAAAAGCAGAGGAAATTGCCTTTGCCCTTAAGCGTAAAGTGTCGGGACCCAAAATTACAATTCTGGAACCCTCTGTGTATACTGCACTAGTCCAGGATCACGCTAGTGCACACAGGGTTAACATAGGTAAATATCGATCCACACAAGCGATAAATAAAGTAACGATTAGTTTGAATAACAAATAAGGGTTTTGACCTTATGGTCGAGTTTACACTTATTGAGCCACGCAGGGCTAACAAAGAATAAAATAGCAGCGGAACAGAAATAACTTCAGCGTAGATCCCATCAATTCACCACAGGCAACCGACTAGGATCCATACCTTAACGATCAGCAACCTTCGGCGAACTCCTCCTCGAAAGCAGGCGTAGACTCCTCCTCTTCTGTAGGTTTGGGCGCAAGTTTTACAACAAGCGTGAGTACACAACCGTACTCGCAAATCATACCACATATTGCAATGTATAGATGCGGCTTATTCCAAAGAAAAGGCTTATGTGGTTCTTTTGCATAAAAGTAATATTTGCAATTGAATACAATAATAGATTGAAAGCATAATTCAAAACAAATAGACAATATTAATTTAACAGTTATTTTCACAAAGACACAAAGCTAAACAGATTATTCCACATAGCCACATGACTTAGATCACATAGCTCCCATCCCATTATTTTATGAAAACTACCCCTCGTGTGAAATCCCCGAGCATGTCCATGACCGCGGACGCGGCTATTCGAATAGATTGATTTAACACTCTGCAGAGGTTGTACACTTTACCCACAAGATACAACTAGTGTAGCTAGCACTAATCATAACAAAACAGTTCAGAAATTTCATCTCAAACATTGACATTCCCGATGTGCTTTCCCGCTAGACCAGCTCACAAAGAACTAGTATAACACACACCGCTGGACAGGGATGCGGTGAACCGTCCCGCGATGCAACCACCAAGTAGTCACACCTCCACCCTGTCACAAAGCCTAACCTATCCACCTGAACATCAATGCCGAGATTCCATAACTTACTAAGTTAGGCCTGTCCCATACTAAGTTAGGTCATACAGTAAGGCTCAGTTCAATGGTGTACAAAGTTAAGTCCTTAATTGACCAAGGCAATACTTTCATTCTCTAACTATGCCACAAAGATCATTATTCCCATGCACATAGCTTCCACCATATCACACAATATCCACCACTTGCCTCAGTCCAAATCCTTTCCCACCCAGTTGGTTTTAGTGCAACACATGCTATCACGAAGTAATAACACATAACACACAGTTTTACACAAAGTTCCATAATCACTTAGTCAGATTTAATATTTGCAACTTACATGAGATGTGTGACTCGTAGCATGGCTAAGCAATTGTACTCGTATCTAACCAACCCACGTTGGTGCTATAATATTACCAACTAATAAACCAATCTAGGGTGACAAGAAAATATGATATACAAGGCCAAGGTGAGATAACAATTTGGATAATAACTATACCCAAAATATTTAAATAAATAATTAAATTAGAATGCAATACTTTGAAACAAAGTAATTTGAAAACTAGGTTCAAGATGATCAAAGTTATGACTTGCCTTGGAAAAGGTCTATGTACTGGTCTTGATCTTGGGGTGCTCCTTCTTCAATAAAATTCCCCGACGAATCGACGTCTACTCGCAACCGAAACAAATAAACAAAACAAATAAATAAAAGAGGCAAAAAAAACTCCAAAAATTAAATAAAAATCTCAAATAAATAGAGCTCGAATTTATATAAATTTAGGAATTTGAATGGGCTCGATCGGAGTTAGGATACAAAAGTTATGGGCTTTGGAAGTTTAAATCTACAAGAAAAACCCTAAATTTGATTTTCTGGAATCCCGAATTATTTCTTAAGAAAAATCAGATTATTACGCAATGCTGACGTCAGCCCTCAGGATTTCAGAAAAATAAGAAATTAAAAGAAAACACTGACATGTGGGACCCACATGTTTGCGGGATGGCTCACGGTGGACTAATCCCACCGAGCCTCGGGATCTGGAGACGGTGGACGGTGCCACGCGGGCGCACACGTGCCTGCTGACACGGCACCACGCACGCGACACGTCGGCTACGGGCTGTGCTGGCGCTGAGGTGGCGCTGACGCGGCAGACCCGGCGGCGGCGGCGGCTCGAGAACCCAGGGTTCCGGCGAACGGCGGCTCCTTTCCGGCGGTCGGTGGTACCAGCGTGAAGAGGGTGCGACGGCGATCACGACGAGGGGCTCACTGGTGCACTAGGGTGACTGTGGCGACCGGCGGCGAGGTTTAGGCGGAGGTTGAAGCTCGGGCTCGACGGCGACGGCGTTGGAGAGGTCCTCCGGCGAAGATGAAGGCGGTTCCGAGATGCGGGCGACACGGCGATCCCGAAGATGACCTCCAACAGCGACGAGGGCAGCTGGAACGACGGCGGTGGCGATGGGGTCCTTCGGCCGGAGATGAAGACGATGACGGCGGCTAGAGCTCCAGGCAACGAATCGAGGCGGCGGCTAGGGTTGCGAAGGCGGCGCGTCACGGGGTGTAGGGCACGAGGGTCCTTGGGGCCTTAAATAGCCCCGGGAGGCATGTCCACGATGAACACGGCGCGACGGCGGAAGATTCGGAGGGAAGGTGGAGTCCGCGTCGAAGACGACGATGATGTGGCGGATGAGGCCCACCTGTTAGCGACGGCGGCTCGGGCGCGCGCGTCGCGGCAACGCAGTGCAAACGGACTCGAAGATCGGCCGTTCGTCCAAGATCTGCGGTCACAATCAAATGGGCGACCGGACCTCCGAACAGATTAGGCGCATCTAGCCATCCATCCTTGATCGAACGGCGGAGGTGAGCGGGCGTTCGGAAGGGAAGAGAGATGAGGCGGAGAGACTGACATGCGGGGCCCGCATGTTAGTCGAGGCGGCGCGCGCGCGGGCGAGCTAGGCTGCGCGCGGGTTTGGGCGGAAGGGCAATAGGACTGGGCCGGCTTCAAAGAATTCGGCCCAAAGCCTTTTCTGAGATTTTAATTAGTTTTCTTATTTTAGAAAATACTAGAAATTCAAATAAGCAATAGAAAATAGCAAATGAACTTAGAAAAATTTTAGAAAAATCTAGAAAATATACCTGAGCACAAAGAATCTAAATAAAATAGTTTTGGCTAATGTTCATGTTGGGATTATTCACATTAAAGGTTTTTGAGTGTAAAGTCCAATATTAAGCTTTTGCATTTAAATTCAAATAAATCCAAATGGTGACTTTTTCCCTACTAACTATTTAAAAGATTTTTAAACTCATAAAATTAGGATGTTACATAAAGCCCCCAAGGCCTAGGTACCCTTCTATTACGACAACAAGACTTTCGCAGTTTCTGTTTCTCGTGGCTTTATAAGGCAGCTAGAAAAGGAGAACTGGAAGAGCTTCATGTCTTTTGTGAAGGAAAACGCTGCTCCAGCAAAACTTGAGGTCGAGGGGAGCAGTGCTCTTGAGGTGGTCGAGACAGATCTCGGCCATTCGGGGAGTTTGGAGGGTCACGAAGTGGTGACTCCCGTTCCCGAATCTCGACAATCAGTAGTCGAGAGGAAGTTGAAGAATTCTTCCGTTGGGAAGGTTGCTCCCAAGTTCCGGGTTAGGTCCAGCACGCAGAGGTATGTGAAAAACAGAAGTGTAAGAACAACATTTACCCTTTGTTTTTCACGAGTTAACTTGCTCTTCGTTTTGTGACCTTAGCCCAACTCCTTCAGCCCCCAAGGATGCTTCTATTGAGAAGCCCGCTGTCACTTCTTCAGCAAGTGAAGGCGCGACAACGGAGGTTGCTGAAGTTCTAGCCACCGTTCCTATGGTGGAAGGAGTCATCGCTGCTGATGTCGCAGCGACTACCGAGGCAGTCGTAGGGATGGAGGTGGAGACGAGGGAGGCCACGAGGGAGGCACCGGGAGCAGGTGGTGGTGAGAGTTCCAACCACCGTGTCGGTAAGGAGGTTGTCAAGGACATTCCTTCCGGTCCTCTAGGCGGTGCTTCCATCACCGAATCAGAGGAAGAAGTTTAACTTCTGCTCGGATTTCTTTGGCCATGCTTCTATCGTAGGATCTTCCGCCTACCAATCTCGCGACCGAGTCCCTCACCCTAGCAACATTTCCAATTGTGGGGATGCCTTCGATAATGAACGTCTCGAAGGGGTTTGGTGGAAACGAGTCGAGGAGATGGATGGGCTGAAAGATCCGGTCAAGCATGAATGTAAGTATTCATCGAAACTCACATGTATGGTTTTATCCCTATTTCTTATCGCTTTTCTCTCCTACAGAGAGGTGTGGAACAAGTTTCTACGATTTGCGAGTACAATCGGCAACTTGTCAAATTACGATAAGAGAAAGCAGTACTGTGCGAGCAAGCAGAGAGGTGGTAAGTAACCGACACTCGTAATCGTTTTATAATTCGACTACTTGTTCAATACTCGGTGGGGGTTGTCGTAGAAAATCTTACGACTTGGTACTGGTCGTAGAAAAACTTACGATCATGCGTCGGTCGCAGAAATACTTACGACTGCTCGTCTATGTATTCATGTCTACCCTTAACTTTTTCAGGTTTAAGAGTGACAAAAGACCTTGGTGATTAGCTCGACTTGAAAAGCGAGACGAAAAGTTAGGGGATGAGGTCACCAATCTTCTGAAGAAGCTTTAGGAGGCTAACTCTGCAACTCAAGAGTTGCAGAAAAAAATAAACAGTATGTGGAGTTACGACTGCTTATAATCTTGATCTTCACCTTCCTAACTTCTGATTCTTTTACAAAAAAAGAAGTCTAAAATAAGGCCCTTCAAGCCAAGGTGGGGACTCTTCGGATCGAGGTTCAGGAAAAATCCTCGGTTGTTCGTGCGATCGCCCGCATCGCGAAAGACAAAGATCAAGAAATTGAGAAATTAGGTTCTCAATCAGTGGGTAAGTAAAACTTTACCTGCTATTAAATTATTTTTCTTTCTCGTGGAGTTATTTTATCTAACTAACCTTACTCTTTTCAGAGAGGTTAATTGAAATAAAACAACTGCAAGAGGCTTCAACTTGCACCCAGGAGGAGATGAAGATCAATCTTCAAGACAACATTTCGCTTTTGAACAATGTACTCGATGGGCTTCATGCTGAAAAGGTCACACCTCGTGACGACACGATAGCCGCTCATACAAGTGCCATTGGGGAGCAAGTCGGTACCTTGCAAGAGTTGGTGACTACTCTGAAGACCAACCAGAATGACTCGATAAAAGAAGCGGTCAAAGGATCTGTAAGCTTTGTTTTAGCAAAGCTTAAAGCAGGTGACCCCAACCTTAACCCTCATTCTGTTGAAGTCGACTTCGACTGTACTGAAGCTGAAGCAGAACAGTTAATCGAGGATATGCAGTCAGTCGGCGAGAAGGTCGCGGAGGAGCTGCAAATAGAATCTCCTTCGTCAGAGTAGTCTGTAACACGGACCTGCAAAGACAAGCCTTTTGGTGATGCATAAAAATATGATCTTTTTCTTTTTCCTGCAAATCATCTCGTAGAGTAGTTAGTAACTCGTAAGATAATAAAGGAAAAAAATAATAATGAGACCAGATATCTGCAAATTCTCCTTCCTGCTTCCTTTTTCCTGCAAATCATCTTGTAGAGTAGTTAGTAACTCATAAGACAACAACTCGGAAAAAGAAACCAAGACTAAGAATTGAAGTCATGTTTATAATTTTATCCTAGCCTCCGACTATTTGCTTAGTTTATTTGAATAAACTAAGGAAATAATAAAGAAAGGGTTCCTGAAAACATAGAGGTTTATTTGACTTATAGCTTTCGATTCTCGATTATCTTGCACTAGTCGAAAGTGTGGAAACAGATCGACGTTAGGAAGTTCCTACTTCGACCAGATTAATCAAATCAAGAACGACAGCTTGAGTAAAACAAACATCTAGAGGACCTTAAAAATTCATTCGACCTTTTTCAATGTACTCGATAAGTTTGTCCTGGTTGCAAAAGTAGGAAACAGGACAACGTAGGAAGCTCCTTCCAGTGGGCAGGACCACGTGCAGAGAGGAGAAACTTCGACTAGGTGTGTTTCTTCCTCCGACCAGTTAAAACCAACCAAGCTTACCAAAAGCAGTCGAATAAATCTTCAAAAGGGCACTCTTCTTAGAGTATTGTTTCAAAATGAATAAATAAACTAAGGTGACAAGAGTTTGCTAAAAAACGTTTTGACCATGTTTCTGAGCTCAAAAGACTTTGTATTGGTAGCAAAAGTTGGGAACAAGGCGATAGTAGGAAGCTCCTTCTAGCAGGCAAGACCACATGCAGAGAGGAGAGACTTCGATTAGTGGTTGTATCCTTTCTCTGACTAGTGTAACAAAAAATTGAGCGTATAAAATATGGTCAAAAAGTTAGGAAAGCAACACTCAAAGAAGGACAATAAAGATAGAAAGAACCTGATGCTTTATTGTCGTGGAGGTTTGTTACACGTAAAATTTACGTAACTGGTCGATGTTCCAAGAGTTTGAGAGAACGTGGCCATCCTCTATTGCTAGTCGTACCGAACCTACACACGTAACTTCGACCACAGTGTAAGGACCTTCCCACTTGGGGAAAGTTTATTCCGATTAGACTGGGATTGGATAAGCCTGAATACCAAGTCTCCTACCGCAAGACTACGAGGTTGGACCTTACAATTGTAGTATCTGCGCAGGGCTTGTTGGTAGACTGCTGAATGGATGAGGGCCTGGTTCCTCCTTTCTTCGAGCAGGTTGATGTCGACCGCTCGAAGTTGTTCTTGGGCGGAGTCATTAAAATTTTCGACTCGTGCTGACCTGATCTTTAGTTATGGCGGAAGCATGACTTCTGCATCAAAAACTAGAAATAAAGGTGTTTCTCCCATTGCCCGACTAGCAGTCATACGAATGACCCATAATACTGAAGGTAATTCTTGTACCCGAGCGTTTGACAAGCTGGTCTAAGACTCGGGTTTTAATTTCCTTCATTATCTGGCCATTCGCTCTTTCGACAGCCCCATTGCTTTGGGGGTGGGCAACAGAAGCTTAACACAACCGGGTTCCTAACTCGTTGCAAAATTCCTGAAATTTTGCGCTCGAAAAATATTTTCCATTATCAGTGATGATTCGACTAGGTACCCCAAATTGCGTTATCACGCATATCATCACGAACCTTTTAGCTGCTTCTGTTGTTATCCCGGTCACAGGTTCGGCTTCTATCCATTTTGTGAACGTGTCAATAGCCACAAAAAGGAATTCGAATCCACCTGGAGCTCTGGGTAACGGTCCTAGGATATCGAGACCCCAGGTCGCAAAAGGCCAGGACAAAGGGATTGTTTGTAACTCCTGAGCTGGTTGGTGAATTTGCCTGCTATGGAACTTTCATTGCACACATTTTTTAACCAGCTCCTTAGCATCGTAGAGGGCTGTTGGCCAGTAGAAACCTTGTCGAAAGGCCTTACCGACCAACGTTCTATAGGAAGCTTGAGTTCTACAGATACCTCCATGTCTGTCGTGAAGGAGTTTTAATCCTTCGCTCTGCGGAATGCATCGCATGAGCACCCCTTGAGTGCCTCTTTTGTAGAGGACACCTTCGACCAAAGTATACATTTTGGTTTTTCGGGATAATCGATCTGCCTCTAGATCGTCGTTGGGTACGGAACTCGTCTGAAGATACTCGTAGATGGGAGTCATCTAGGTATCCTCGTACTCTAGAGAGGCTGTTTCGATAGGAGGTGTCTCTAGTTCTTCAACTAGGGACGGCTTCTGGAGTTGCTCCAGAAATACTCCTTTTGGTACTAGGGATCAGAAAGAAGTTATACGAGCAAGTTGGTCTGCGACAAAATTATCCTTTCGGGGGATAAATTGTACCTCAAAGCCCAAAAAATGCTTTTCTAACTTTCGAACTTCCGATAAGTACCGAGACATGGTCGGATTAGAGCACTGGTACTCTTTTCCGACTTGATTCACAACTTGTTGAGAGTCTCCTCTCATGAGTAGTCGACGAATCGAGAGTGTTTTCACGGCTCGTATATCAGCTAGCAAACCTTCGTATTCTGCCACGTTGTTAGTGGCCTGAAAGTTTAATTGTATGGCATACTTTAAGGTCTCTCCGGTAGGATATTCCAAGACCACCCAGCCCCCGAGCTACTTATAGTAAGTGACCCGTCAAAGTACATCGTCCACGGTTCAGGATTGTCCATTCGGTGATAAAGTTTGCCAAGATCTGGGATTTAATGGTCGTTCAGGACACGAAATGGATGTCGAACTCCCCAAGTTTGATCGACCACTTTGCCATGCGTCCCGTTGTTTCCCTATTCTGGAGGATCACTCCCAAGGGAAACTCAGACTGCACAGCTAGTTTGTGCGCCTGAAAATAATGTTGCGGTTTCCTCGAAGACATGAGGAGGGCATATAGAAGTTTTTGAACCTGAGGGTAATGCTCCTTAGGCCCGTGTAAAACTTCGCTAACGTAGTAAGCTGGTCGCTGTACATTCTCATGTTCTACGACCAGTACTGCGCTCACTGCCTGTGGCGTGGCAACTAGGTAAATTAAGAGCGTCTCTCCTAGTTTCGAAAAAACCAGAACAGGAGCACTCGTAAGATACCTCTTGACCTCCTCAAAGGTTGTGTTAGCCTCCTCTGACCACTCGAAACCCTCGTGCTTCCTTAGAAGTTTGAAAAAAAGGCAGTCCTTTCTCTCCTAGGCGTGCGATGAAATGACTTAATACCGCCATACACCCTGTGTTTCTTAACTTCTTTTTTTGTGGTCGGGGGGCGCATATGCATGATGGCCTTTATCTTTTCAAGATTTGCTTCGATTCCTCGTGCAGAGACCAGGAATCCAAGCAATTTTTGTGACGAGACTCTGAACACACACTTATCGGGATTGAGTTTCAAGTGGTGTCTTTTAAGGTTGTCGAATGTTTCTTGCAAGTCTGCGATATGATTAAGCCGTTTGCTGCTTTTTATGACTAGATCATCAACATAGGCTTCCATGTTTCGACCTAGTTGAGAGCAAAAGTCGTTTGCATCAAACGCTGAAAAGAAGCCCCAGCATTCTTTAAACCAAATGGCATTTTGACGTAACAAAATATTCCAAATGGTGTAATGAATGTGGTCTTTTCTTCATCTTCTCGACACATATTGATCTGGTGGTAACCAGAGTATGCATCCAGAAAGCTTAACATTTCACATCCTGCAGTAGAGTCAACCTGCTGATCGATACGAGGTAAAGAGAAATCATCTTTTGGTTAAGCTTTATTAAGATCAGTGAAGTCTACGCACATACGACATTTGCCGTTCGACTTCCTAACCATTACAGGGTTGGCCAGCCACTTTAGGTGGTTGACTTCTTTTATGAAGCCTGCTTTAAGCAATTTATCCAATTCTGACCTAATAGCATCTCGTCGATCAGGGGCATATCTACGTAACTTCTGTTTTATGGGTACTTTGTCAGGCCGTAAGGCTAGCCTGTGCTCGATCACTTCCCTGGGGACTCTGGACATGTCGGATGCTTGACACATGAAGACATTTGCGTTTGCTCGAAGGAAAGTGATGAGAGCGTCTTCCTATTTGGGGTCGGAAGAATCCCCAATGCGAACAGTCTTTGACTTGGTCGTTCGGCTTTGGTGCAGTTTTAGGCTTCGACTTGCTAGTCGAAAGCTAACTTTCATCTCGAGTTGGTATCTGTCCAACCATCTCGAGGGACCGACCGTCGCAGGAATGCGCCATATTCTTGTCATAATAAATTGTGATTACTCCTTTGGGACCTGCCATCTTAAGACATTGATACCCATAATGAGTAGCTATTAAGAATTTTGCCAAAGTTGGTCGTCCGAGTAACGCGTTATATGCCGTATCGAAATCGACCATGTCAAAGGAAATCTTCTTTGTCCTGAAATTGCTGGTTAGCCAAATGTTAAAGGAAGAGAAACTTGGCCAATAGGTTTGGCCGAAGTCCCCGGTACAATTCTAAGGAAAGAATATCGTACCGGCCTTACCTTTGTCCTTGGAACTTGTATCTCATCTAGGGTACTCGTAAACAGTATGTTTAACGAGCTCCCACCATCAACCAAAACTCGATTAACCTGACAATTGTTGATGATGGGTGACGAGGATTAAAACCTCTATATATTATCTTTAATATATAAAAGACCATACGTCTTCATGGTCGTAACCTTTGAGGTGCACGACCTCACTGGTCGTAGAGATTCGAGAGGTTACATAATGGGTACCACAGTGGACGAAGGCCAAAGCCAAGCTTAGGCCGGAGAAACTGCCGTAGAAGGTAAGAACTGATTCCAAGGTATATTCTCTACCGTATGATGAATGGAACACGTGCATATTCCATACGACGTATCTTATCCAAGACACACCAGTGAACAACCTCCGTGCGGTTATATGTTTCATAGACATATAACCGCCAAGCGGTTGATTCTGTATCAGCCGTCACTTGACTCGACCAGCGCAGCGCCGCATCGAGCGCCTTCTCGGAAATGCGCCACCTCTTGAGGGCTATTTAAAGATGGAACTCAGGCGGATCAAGAGGAGAAAAAGGCAAGAGAAGAAGGAAGACAAAAGCACAAGCCATAGATTCGTGTAATAGTTACGAGTTAGCAAGAGGGCAAGCGAGTCCTTAGGATATACCTTGTAAATTCCAGTTCATATTAATAAAGAGTAGTCCCATTATTCCTGAGATTTCCCGTCATTTTCTCCTTTCTATTTTCGTAAGATCGACGTCTTGATCGTCGGCGAGTGTGAGTTGTTAAGTTTTTGGATGCTTATTGAGTGGTACCACGGATCAATATGAGTAAACAAGATGAAGAAAACTTCCTTTATCACCCCATATGGTACTTCGATATGTAAAAATGCCATTTGGTCTCAAGAATCTTTGGTGCAACATTCCAAAGGTTGATGCAAAAGACCTTTAGCCCTCGGTGGGTCGAATCTTGAAGCCTCGTTGATGATGCAGTCGTTAAAAGTGTCAACGCTGGGGATCATATTCTAGACACGCAAGAGACTTTCAATAACTTAAGGCGTCATAACCTTAAGTTAAATCCGAGAAATGTGTGTTGGAGTTTCGTGGGAAAGCTTCTTGGGTTCCTAGTTTCAGCTAGAGGCATTGAAGCAAATCCAACGAAAATCGCGCTATCGATCGATCGTGATCCAA
Source organism: Ampelocalamus luodianensis (assembly GCA_036346255.1). Classification (NCBI taxonomy): domain Eukaryota; kingdom Viridiplantae; phylum Streptophyta; class Magnoliopsida; order Poales; family Poaceae; genus Ampelocalamus; species Ampelocalamus luodianensis. The sequence continues at coordinate 22,440,245 of CM070625.1, forward strand.
CCACAAAGAAGGAAGTCGAGAAGTTAACCGATTGTATGGCAGCGTTAAGTCGTTTCATAGCACGGTTAGGCGAAAAAGGACTACCTTTCTTTAAGCTTCTCCAGAAACTTGGGAGTTTCGAATGGACTAAAGAAGCAAGCAGCGCCTTTGAAGAATTAAAACGGTACCTTACGAGTCCCCCAATCTTAGTTTCTCCAAGATTGGGAGAAACATTACTAATTTACGTGGTTGCAACGCCACAAACGGTTAGTGGTGTACTGGTCGTAGAACGAGACAATGTTCAACGACCAATATATTACGTAAGTGAAGTCTTACATGGACCAAAAGAAAGGTATCCGTAGGTACAAAAATTGCTCTATGGTCTCCTTATGGCTTCAAGGAAACTAAGGCATTATTTTCAGGACCACAAAGTGGTCGTACCTACTGGATATCCCCTTGGTCAAGTCCTGGGAAACAGGGAGTCATCAGGACGAATATCAAAATGGGCGGTTGAGCTTGGGGCGTTCGATCTCCATTTTGTCCCACGAATGACAATCAAGTCGAGCAATAGCGAATTCATTGCGAATGGACAAACCACGAACCCACCCAAGGGCCGAGTACGAGCACCACGGCGAGTGGACAATGTGCCGATGGTTCCTTGATGTTGCATGGCTCGGGTCGGGTCGTCTTGATTTCCCCTCGGCGAACAAATAAAGTCGCCATTCGGTTTAACTTTCCGCTACTAACAATGTGGCGAGAATATGAAGGTTCTTGGCGGGACTTGGACGGCTCGTTAGCTTCGGGATTCGTAGATTGCTAGTGAAAGCGATTCTCAACTAGTAGCGAATCAAGTAGGGAAAGAGTATCAATGCTCTAGTACCAAGATGTCATCATATCTCGTGGAAATGCACGAAAACTTCGAAAAGCATTTCTTGGTTTCGGATCAACACATTCCTAGAAAGGAAAATTTTACAGCGAACACGTTGGCGGATGGCTTCCACACGGACATCCGTCCGCGGAGTTTTCTCGAGAAACTTCGATTCACCCTCGATAGTCGAGCCTTCCGAGGACATAGATGTTAGCAAGGAGGTTGCACACTCGATTCTGCGAACATGGATGCTCCACAGTCGATGATGGTTGGCGCCATCACGATCACGGTAGAGATTGGATGACATCGATCTACAATTATCTTGACATGACCTAATTCGAGAAGATGATGTAGAGGCTGATCGCATTGCACGAAAAGCTAAATCATACACTCTCATTGAGCGCACCTTGTATAAGCGAGGATCTCACGGAGTGTTGATGAGATGCATATCTCACTCGGATGGCATTAAATTGCTAGTTGAAATTCATGGAGGAGTCATGGAGCACATCATTCCTCTGAAACTTTGGTTGGTAAAGCCTTTAGGCAAGGATACTCTTGCCAATGCCCTTCATGATGCAAAAGAGCTCGTGACGAAGTGTGTACAATGTCGGTTTCATAGTAAACAAGTACATCACCGTCTCAAGCTTTGCAAACAATTCCTCTTTCTTGACCTTTTGCAGCACTCGGGATTTGGACATTCGGACCTTTCCCAAGAGCACCGAGGGCTTTGAGTTCTGTTCGTTATGATTGACACGTTCACTAAATGGATCGGCCGAGCCGGTTGTAAAAACTACAAGCCCAAGCCGCCAAGAGGTTCCTAACAAAAGCGTGATTACGGTTTGGTGTACCCATCGTATAATTATCGATAACGGTGCCCGGTTTTCAGCGGCAATTTCGAGAATTCGTGAAGAACTAGGTATCAAGATACATTTAAGCCTCGTTGCTCATCCACGAGCAATGGAGCGATTGAGCGAGCCAATGGTATCATAATGCAAGGGATCAAGCGGCGAGTATTCGATCGAGTTAATTCAGCGGTCGGGAACTTGGGTTCAAGAACTTCCTTCGTATTATGGGCGTTCGTACCCACGACTAGTCGTGCGACCGGTGAAACACCATTCTTTATGGTTTACTGGGCCGGCCATGCTTCCTCCGAGCTTAAAATTGGTTACGCTTCGAATCGATTCCTTTAAAAGTGATCGGTGTGAGCGGCGACTTGCGACATCAATTTCCTTGAAGAACGACGAAACTAAGCTTTGCTACGATCGATCTACCGGCCAAGCCATGCGTCGATTTTACTGATCGTAAGGTGCAACCTCGCAACCTAATCGTAGGTGATTTGGTTCTTAGAAAAATTCGAGAACCAAGTAGGTGCAACAAACTTTCACCTAAGTGGGAAGGTCCATACACTGTGGTCGAAGTTACCCGGCCAGGATCGGTACGATTAGTGTAACATCCCAATTTTCAGAGCTTAAAAATCTTTTAAATAGTTAGTAGGAGAAAATTCACCTTTTGGATTTTATTTGATTTTAATTCCAAAAGCTTAATATTGGACTTTGCAATCAAAAACATTTAATGTGAATAATCCCAAGTGGAACAATAGCCAAAACTATTTTATTTGGGTTCTATGTGCTCAGATATATTTTCTAGATTTTTCTAGAATTTTTCTGAGTTCATTTGCTATATTCTATTGCTTATTTGAATTTCTGGTAATTTATAAAATAGAAAAACTATTAAAAATCTCGGAAACTCTCTCGGGCCGAATCTCCCCGGCCCAATCCTCCGCCTCCCTCGCGCGGCCCGCTTCCCCGGCCCATGTAACAACCCTAACTTAGGGTTTGTATTTCCAATGTAAAATTTTGAGGAGAAATAAAAACTTTTGTTGCCTCATGAAATCATTTGAAAGTTTCTACAATTTTCCCTAGCAATTTCCAATCTTTAGAATTTGATTCTTGTGATTGGAAATTGCCGTCAGCCAATTCTTAGCTTTCAAACTTATGAACCTCCTCTGAAATTATTTTTCCTGTCATCTTGATCATCCTATCTACCTACCTGAATTATTTCATAATTTCTAGATTTTGTTTGCTATTTCAAATGGCCAAGTCAAACCAGTTTTGAAATCTGGTCAAACCTCTGGACAGCAGCTTGTGAATTTTATTGGGAGAAGTCTAGTGCATGAAAACTCCTGGAAAAATTACACAAGGTTTTCCTCTGTTCCAGTAAGCTTCCATAAAAATTTCGGAATTTTTGAGCTCTGAACTACCTTAAAATTCCTCAAACCTTCTCTGTCTTTTTAATTCGTAGTGGAATCATCGTTCCTCGGGCTCGAACCCGAGCCCGACTCGAGTCCGACCGCGCCGCTCGGCTCGATCGCGTCAACTAGCTGCACCGCCCAATCCTGACCGTCCGATGCAAATCGAACGATCCACGTCGCGTATGCATTCGACCGGTCCGAATGCATACAGAGATCTCGACCGTCCATCTCAGATCTAACGGTGGCATCTTCTTGATCAAGCGGACCATCTCGTCGCGCGCTTTGCTTCTTTCGACGGGTGGACCCGCTTGTCGAGACGCCCTCGTCTTCTCCGCGTCTCACCGGAGCTCACGGCCGCGCGCGCATGCTCGCCACGTACCTCGTCGCTGCCACCCATTTGCCCGCGTGTCCGTCTCCGAAGCATCGCCGGGGTCTCATCTACCCACCGAGCTCATTCATTTCTTCTCTACCCCATTCTCGTGCCTTCTCCGCCCATTTCTTGGTTTCGGCCGGAGAGGAACCCGAGGGTAGCGCCGCCGTGTTAGCGCCGCCCTTGAGCCCGCGACCGCACCACCGTGATCCACGCTCGGCGCCGCCTCCATTTTGCCCATCCCGGGTCCTCGGCCCGATGGTTGCCGGAGCGACTTCGTGCGTCTTCGACTCGGCGTTCGGCCCGCAAGCTCAATTGCGTTCCGGTGAGTTTCTAGCTTCGTCACCAGGTCCCTTAGGATCGCATCACTGCGCTAAGTCTAACTGTGACCTTGTTTCGTTCTTTGATGCATCACCGAGGCGGTGCGACCCCTTCTTCTCCGAGCACGGTATTTCGCCGCCGCGGCGTTTCCGGCCACCTCGGAGCTCCATCGTTGGCGTTATTGTGGGCGTATCGTTCCTGAGATCAAGGCGAAGCTCAAGAGCACGTTCCAGAGCCTTCGCCGCTCGTGGCGCCTCCACCTCGGAGCCCTTCTTCGTCTCGCCTCGGCCGTCACGAGCTCACCTCCGACGACCATCCGTTTCGGCATCATCACCATCGTGTTCGTGGGGTTTCTGCGCACCTGGTGGCACCGCTCGCAAAGCCGGGGAACCACTCCAGCTCTAGATCCTCCACCTCGCCGTCGCGGCCGCGCACGGGAGCTCCGTCGAGCCGCCGGTGTTTAAGGTCTAACCCCTCTTTAGCGCTAATCAACTTTTAGTTTGTATCACTGACATGTGGTCCCTCTCTGGTTAAGCGCGTTTAGAACTTTAACCCAACCGTTATGTTTATGCTCTAAGTCGCTGTCGTGTGGGTCCATGCTGTCAGTTAGTGGTTGTGTAGCTCTGGTGATGCGTTTCCTTTGTTAGAAAACGTATTTCTCTGTGCATGTATGTTAGGATTGCGTTTTGTTAAAGCCGAAGACGTATTCCTTGAATACGCCTTCGACGTCGCCTTCGGCAGGCTGGGCTGTCCTGGTCAGCTTTCGCCGGGTCCATCGGTCAGCGTCTAGGGCTAGCCAGCTGTGGGTGTAAAAAGGTTTTAATGCTTTATTGATTTCTGAAATGCTTTTCTGTTGCACTATTAATTCTATTAAACTTAGAAAATGCATAACTAATTCAATTTATCTCCAAATCGCATGAAACCAGTGCTGATAATTTTCATTTTAAATGTATTATTTACTAAAATTAGTTTCAATCTTGTCTCTGTTAGCAAAAATCTGTTAACGATTAAATGATGTATTATGCATTTTCCAAAATTAGAAAATTCATATCTTTTTCAATAATTGTCCAAATCCAGTAAATCCAATTCTGTAAATTTTCATTTTTAGTGCACTAATGATCAGGATAGATTTTAGATACTATTTCTGTTCATAAAAATTTGTTAAGTAATTAACTAAGTGCTTTGATGTGTATTTAGCTTAGAAAATTCATGGGAAATTCATAATAACTTAAAATGAATTATTCCCTGTTTCTAAAATTTTGTTATATCTTGCTTAGGCTGCTGAGAGTTTGGTATGTTTTGTTGTTATTGAATGTTTGAGTTTTGTCGATGTTATTCGTTCTTATTCGCTGTTATTTGTTCAATCGTTAGACTTCGACATTTGCGGTAACCCTGAAAACGATCCTCTGCAACAGGTTGAGCATCCGAGCGACAGCAGCCAGGCAAGCAGTTTGATCATGTTAATCCCAGTATTTTCAAGTCTAATATTTTGTTTCAACTGTATGTATGCATCGCTTATTTTGTGTTAAATTGGTTAGTTAATCCTGTTAGTTGCATAATCTGTAGGCAAATGATATTCCTCTACTACCTGAGCCTAGGTTTTGCTGTGATTAGAGATCGCTGGATGATCCCTTGTCACTTAGTAGATCCGGGTCAATTTGCTTAGACATGCTTAGCTATCGGTAGAAATAGGCGGTTATCGACTTAGTCGGTAACCTGGAGCACACAAAATTTACTATAACTGTATGTTCAGCATTCTTGCTATGTTTAATTGTGAAAACTAAAAATGAAAAACAAAATGATTTAGACTTGGGCACAATGGTAAGATTGGTGTGATCTGTTGGGTGTGACTGGAAAGGTGCCCGAGTCAACAAGGACCGAACATCTTGTTACACTAAACCAAGCATTTAGCGTGCTAACCACACTAGAGGGTATGGGACCTCTCTTGACCTAGTACTTTGGCGTGTATTGGCTCCGGGTCGCAGGAGGTCGCAGGAGGGATGGTGTTGGGAGCATGGTAGTTGTCCGAAAAGCTTTACCCCGCAAAGGTAGTTGTCTTTTCGGCTTTACCATGTAAGCGTATGGATTTCTATCCATACGAGCGGCTCGTAGTTAATACACAATATTGGAAAAAGTCTCGTAAGACTTAGTCAGGCTTGTTGGATACCTTCTGGTGAGTGTGCTTTGGCTTAAAGGCGGTCTGAAGTGTGGGTACATTGGTACACCCCTGCAGGGTTAAAACTATTCGAATAGCCTCGTCCTAGGTTATGGACACGCTTGGCAAGGTCTTCCAAGAGTTAGACTACAACATTTAAATTAAAACTTGCTGGGTGGTACGAATCTGGGATTCGTGCTATTGTTGTGGTGACTATTGGGATAGTCACTTCTAGGTTGTTTTTCTTTACTCTTTTGTTATTAATACCTTTACTGTATTTCAACATTAAAAATGAATTACAAACTTGCCTTTAAACTGTATTACATTATTGCAAACAAATCTGGCTTTGTGCAAATGAAACGTATGGCCTCCACCAAATAAGCCTGCATGTAGCCTATAAACAGGTCTGCTAGTTCACACGTCAGTCTTGCGGGTACAAAGACAATCTTTGTACTCAGGTGCTTTGCTTAATGTTTTTGTTGCAGAGGAAGAAGGTGAGCCCCAAGGGCCTCACTTCGTGAGTCGTGTTGCCGTTTCGTGGGCGACTAGGCTTGGCGGTCCTCCGGATGCCTTGTGGGTTGAAGGCACACCGATTGGCTTTGTTTATAGCCATCTTATGGCACTTTGCTTCCGCCTGCATCTTGTGTATTTGTGTATCTTTCGGCCAGTCGGCCTTTGTCTGTAATAACTTTTCTGCTGTTACTTTCTACTTAGTAGTGTATTGTTGGACTCTATGTTTGGAATGGAGTTGATGCATAATTTTGTGGTGAGGTGTGTATACTGCTTTCTGGGAAGTATACATATCTCGAGACTCAGTTTATTTGATTTGTGGTGCTAGGACCAGGCAGTTGGTTAAGCATTACAAGCCAAATAAATTGGGGTCCTCACACCCGGCTTCGCCACAAGAAACCGCCTCCCAGCGGCATGTGGACCCCACCGTCGACCTCTCTGTTCCTCTCTCTCCTCGGAATGCCCTGCTTCACCCCGCCGTTGGATCAAGCATGAACGGCTGGATGTGCGTGAGGTAAACGGAGGTTCCGATCGTTCTCTTGATTGTGGACTGCTCGATTAGATCCGACGGTCGATCCGAGTCCGCTTTCACCGCGTGCTTTCCCACGCGATCACGCCGAGCCGCAGCTCGCGACAAGCGGGCCCCACCGAGGCATCGTTCATCGTCTCCGAAGTCGGGACGATCGACTCCGCCGCCGCCCGCTTTCCTTGCCGTCCATGCCTAGACCTCCTCGAGCCGCCCTATATAAAGGGAGCTAGCCCTCGGTCTCGCGACTCCAACCAGCGCAGCCGCCGCCAAAACCCTAGCCCTAGCCGCGCAAAGCTCTGAGAAGCACCGCGCGCCGCAACTCCAACGAGCTTGTTCTCCGCCGTCGGTGCGCGCGCTCGCTCTTCGTCGCACCTCGCATCGCACGGAGCTCCTCTACCTCGGGTGGCCTTGGTCTCGCCGAAGACCACGGAGCCCAGATCCCGACGAACCCGAGACTCCGTCGCCGCTTCTACCTCACCGCCGGCCACCCTGGTTGTCCCCGTGCACCAGTGAGCACACCTGCGTGATCCTTGTGTCGCCCTCTACCTCCTGGTGCCATCCGTCGCCGCCGGCGAGCCACCGTTCGCCGAGACCGTCGGAATCCGCCTCTACCTCCTGGTGCCATCCGTCGCCGCCGGCGAGCCGCCGTTCGCCGAGACCGTCGGAATCCGAGCGCCACCGCCCTCGCTGTCGTCCACGTCACCACCACCGCCGCTGCCGCGTCAGCCTTTTCGCCCTCGTGTCGCCCGCATGGAGCCCGGGCCGCCCACGCATGCGTGCCACGCGCATCCCACCGACCGAGTCGAGGCTCGGTAGACCTAGTCTACCGTGAGCCGTGTCCATGACATGTGGGTCCCACATGTCAGGATTTTCGTTTAATTCTTTTAATTCCGAAATTGTCTTGCTGACGTGAGCGTTGCGCAATATTCCGATTTTTCTTTAGAGAAATAATTCGGGAAAATCCAGAAAATCCAAATTAGGGTTTCTTTAGATTTCCAAACTTCCAAAGCTCATAACTTTTGCATCCTAACTCCGATTGAGCCCATTCAAATTTCTAAATTTGTCTAAATTCAAGCTCTATTTATCTGAGATTTTTATTTAATTTTTGGAGCTTTTTTTGCCTCTGTTATTTATTTGTTTTGTTTGTTTTTGTTTCGTTTGCGAGTAGATGTCGATTCGTCGGGAAATTTTGTGGAAGAAGGAGCACCTCAAGATCAAGACCAGTACATAGACCTTTTCCAAGGCAAGTCGTACCTTTGATCATCTTGAACCCAGTTTTCAAATTACTTTGTGTTAAATTATTGCATTCTACTTTAATTATTTATTTACATGCTTTGGGCATAGTTATTATCCAAATTGCTATCACACTTTGGCCTTGTATATCATAATTCCTTGTCACCCTAGATTGGTTATTAGTTGGTAATATTATAGCACCAACGTGGGTTGGTTAGATGCGAGTACAATTGCTTAGCCATGCTACGAGTCTCACATCTCATGAAAGTTGCAAATATGAACTATGACTAAGTGACTATGGAACTTCGTGTAAAACTGTGTGCTATGTGTTATTACTTCGTGATGGCATGTTGTAACACCCCAGCTCAACATTGAGCCTGGAATGCTACTAAAATTAAATTAAACTAAGCTAAACTAAGACCAATTACAAAATCTCGACAAAACCTCCTTTGTATAGTCGCCTATACCGAGGTTCCAACAATTGATCAAGGCATTTACCAATATAATCATAATCGTGTTCATTCAAGCGTGTAGAATAATATCATAAACATAACCAAAACTTTCTATTCTCATTATTACGCTTAACCCAAACTCAAACTATCCATAGCTTCTAACAGTAAACATAACATTTAACAATAATTTCATAATCCAATTCACTCATGCATAAGAGATAATCATAGGAATGTAATCAAATTAACACTATTCTCACAACCATAATCGTAATCATAAAACAACCATGGGTATTTCTCAAAGATCTATTTATTCTTTTATGAAGCTAAATGACAATTGTTTTAATGTTGTGAGGTAGTGCGTGCTTTCCAATTCATCTACTCCCTCCCATGCATGCCAGCTTGCGGTTGTACCTAAAACACATCAAAGCAAGAGTGAGCCCAAAGACTCAGCAAGTACCAACAAGGCTAAGCAAGTTAACATTCATAGCATCAATAATCCAAGATAAACAATGCACGAGTAAAGCCTTCATGCTCATGTGAATGCAACCAATGCAATGCACCTTTTATCTTTATCTCTTTCCGCATTTTACCGTAATGCGGGTATACAACCGTCGTGGTACCTTGCTCAGCCCTCCTCAGCACAGGGGACCAAAAGCCTATACACCACATGTATAGGGACCTTGCCCATCATCCGAATGATGGGGACCTCTCAGCTCATAGCCCACATTGCACCAATGTGGGGACCTCGAGCCCGCCAATACATGACGGGACTCAACGAATGCATGCTTGGTCACCACGTGACTAAGCTTCAAGATGATCTCAATATGCACATGCACAACATCTATTCATCACCAATATACCAAGTACAATAACAATGGACATAAATAGAGCATAATCATACTTAGAGCATTCACTAATCTCAATATAAACATCATGCCAAGAACCTTACTTCGCTATCATATATCAAAACATGCATGTAAGACCAAGTCTCCAACACGATTGGAACATGCAATTGTTCCATGCCCACGCTCTTTCATATACACGAATTTAACATGTACATAACAACAAGTATGATTTAGCAACGCTCAAGGGAAACATTAACCATAGCTTGCATTCATCAAGATAAAAGGAAAACTCATTACACTAACGTTCGTGCAAGGCTACAACAAGCAATCACCACAATCATATCATACAACCGAAATACGCTATAACCCGAATACTTGCCTCAACCGTGAAAACGGCGGACGCGAAGTGGGTGCTGCCCTTGGGATCTCGCTGCCACCTGGACAAGAAGATAACCCCAAACTAAGAATAACATACTGGACCAAAATCATACATCACATTACAATCGAAATCGCTAATCTTCTTATCACGCCTAGCTTTTCTAATTTCTAGCGATCGTCACTGCGGACAGCAGACTTCAAAAATTCATAACTTTCTGCTCAGGAGTCCAAATAGGATGATCTTGGACAATCTGAAAAGGTAATTGAATTACCTAAATAAACCTATTTGGGGAGCCCTTTGATTCTGTCATTAACTTCCCTATCAAACCAATAATCAGACAACAGAATTCTCGTCGGGTTCTCTGGACAGTACGCTAAAACCACCATAACTTTTGCTACGAAAGTCCAAATCTCGTGTTCTTTATCTCTATGAAAAGGTATAGAAATTACCCACATTTTTCGTTATATTGAGGTCCTCTGATTTCGACCTTAACTAGCAGATTCTTTCCATTTTGTACAGACTGTTCAAAACTGACAGAATAACAGAGCAGCGATACTAAAAAATTCATAACTTCCTGACCGTTAATCGGATTTGGGTGAACTTGGTGGCCACTGAAAGCTAAGAACATAACCTACAACTCTCTAGGAGATCCAAACTCCTAATTATGCCTCTAACCACATGAAATCGGCCGCGCAAGCTACTGGACAAAATTGGACAGAGAACAGAAATTAACCGATGCAATCGATCTACTAGCAAACTCTTCTAATGACTATCAAACCTCACGAGAAACCCGTCGTTACCCTTTGATGGCGTGCTGGACGACGACTAACAAACCCCAAGAAGGTCCTCCTTTTCCTCTCTTCCTTCTCTTCTTCCTTTTCTCCTCCTTCTCTTCTTTTCCCCCTTCTTCTTCCTCCTTGGCCGGCTGCAAAGTGCTTCCTCTTCTCTTGGCCAGCAGCAATGGAGGTGGAGGGGAGTTGGAGAGGTGCGCAAGGGGTGGAGGGGAGGTGTGAGGAGGTGGGAGGAGGTGGTGGCCGAAAGGGGAGGTGGGGAGTGGAGAGGAGGGGAGATAGGGAGGGGCGGCTAGGGTTTGGAGGTGGAAGTGGCAGCCCCTCTCTCCTTGGCCGGCCACCCTTGGTCCTCTTGGGCCAAGGCCCAAGCCCAGTGTTGCCCACTAAACGCGGAAAACCCCTCTCAAATCCTGATTTGGTGATTTTCTAAAAGAACCCTCCTCCCGATTAATTAATCTCTCCATTCAAATGATTTTCACACTATCGGGTATTACATTCTACCCTCTTAACAGATTCGACCCCAATCTAAACACGCTAAACGAAGAACAACCACGATTGAGAACGAACAACGGTAATTCACGCATCCGCTGGGAACAACACCGTTAAAGCTCAAGCACGCAAAACTCCAACTTCCCAAGTGGTCTCTCTCTGGGTGAGGACCACAACACAAAGACGAATACGACGCCCGATCTAACACTCACCCAACCTTCCGGTACACTCACCGACAAGACTCGGGTAAGATCTCACTGATGGTCAACGGCGCAACTGCTTCAAACTCGGATCTCCTGTACCCACTCATCACCAAACATACATGACGTTACGCACTTCGCAAGACGGACTCGAGAGATGTCATGGCGGTACGCCATTTAGCGAAACGACCCAATGTAACTTGGGTTAACCTTCCCAAAGATACCGAGCCACACGACATGCGATAGAACACATAACTCGTGTTCCACCGCTCAATTATACTCCTCACTAAAGCAAAAATCACCTCCTTTAACTAAACACACAACAACAATACTCTTCCTAAACACACTCTTTTACCAAAGAAAGCTCAACTGAAATGAAGAACTCTCAACGCAACCAAACGTTACCAACTCGGTACTAAAAGGAGTCAAATTCAAAATCGATGATTTATCACGAAAATCTTTCCACCTTCAATTAGAAAATTTGCAAATAAACACCACGATCGCTAAAAAGAAACCACTCAATTAACCAAATCCATCATTTCTTTTATTCTTTCCGAACCGATAAGAATCATATATACCAAAATCGAGTCAAACTCAACTTACGAAAGATATTGGTCAACAACACAAAACTCAAACGAGGATCGAGGAAACAATTCACTCCTTTGAGGAAGTATCAAATTCTCCGTATCTCTTTAAGAATAAAATCTCTCTCAACTTTGGAGTTTCAGTTCATCACAAAACACACTAACTCAACTTTCTTAACTTTACATTCTCAATGTTACACTCAAGTTGAAATACATCATCCACAATTCCGTATAAAGGCTCTATCGACGCCGCCAAACTTTATCTCAACAACTCCTCTATCTACAAGATTATTTTGACAGATGACTTCCAATGCATCTCAAAATAGATTACACACGCAATCACATCTCCTCAATGTTTTAGAAATAAACAACTTGGAAATCACAGCTCTCACAGTCACATACTTTCTCTAAAAGGGCTCTATCAATGATCATCTCACTGTTCGAAACCCACACTTAATCTACCTCCTCTACACATAATCATTGGGTGCCCCATGTCCTAGCATAAAAATGCCAAGCCCAAATTAAACTCCAAGACTCCTACAACGAACTTCTCATATAAAAGATAGGGAAATCCTCAGATTAAATCCGTAAAATCCCACAATTCCAACATACTCACTCATTAACATCATCATGAAAATATTTTCTTGACCAGTTTACCTTTACAAAGATCATAACCCTCAAAAGGTTACTCATTTAAAGCCAAATCACTCTTGACGTTACTCAATATTTTCCATTATCCCATTAATTAACTTGGCGATTTGATTACTTTGTAATCTCACTCTCATTAAACCACATCATCAAGAATAACTTTCATAACCTCGCAATACTACCAAATTACGATACTCTAATAAATTGATCCGATTTCCATACTTGCTAATTCTAATGCTCGGTCAAAAGGACACCAAATCTTGACTACATCTTGCTATAGGTCCTACTAGTTGCGACAACGAGATCTGTTAGCTCCAAAGACAAATATTCTTTTAACTCAAATCCTCTCCAAGGATTATTCTAATAAATCGATTTATTACTCTGTGCCTCTCGCATAACCCGACACCTAAGGGTTCACCAAACCATCTACTAGACCACCATTGTCTAGATGCCAAAACACCACCTCCGAGACTTTACAATACAGATCGGTTAACCCTTTCTTGGAAGAAGAGGCAAATAGAAATAAATCTCAGCACAAAGGAAAACGTTACCACTTACAGTAGTTACAAGATCAAGAGAAACAATCAGATAAAACTGTTCTCGAAAACCAAAAGATATAATCAAAGTTGAGGGCGCACGTCCCACAATCAGAGAATATCAAACCTCGCATTTGAGAATAAAACACCGCTTTAGAATTCGGAAAACTCTTATGGGCAAGAACAAAAGTTTTAGACAAACTTCAATATTATGCAAGTTATGAAACTTTACTTAAATCTCAAATACTTCCACTTTTCTCGATTTTCGTTGGTTATAGCATCACCATGGCATTTCCGACAAAGAGTAATTGAAGATCACAACACCTATTCCACTTAGGAACTAATAAAACCTCTCAACACGCTACTTTGCTCTAAACAAATTCAACTATCACATCAACATGAGGTCTGAAAGATCACAAATGCGAACTAGAAACATATTCAATTAATTAACATCCAAGTAGCGATCCAAATCCTTTATACAAAACATTCAATATTATCATCATAATCCCTTACTAACAATCACACTAGTAATGTAACAATACACTCTTAGCGAGACTCATCATAGCCTCTTATCCCATCATAAATTTCTCCAAAGGAAACACAAGCCACAAGGTTGAAACAAACCTATTTTAACTAGTTCATACTATCAAATGATACTTTCGCAAAGCACACTATCGTGAGGCCACTTACTCATTCATCCACTCAACCATTAGTGTTACTCACACCCGCTCTAATCACATTAACAATTGTCAATTGTATGTATCATGTATACAAATAGGGTCCTACTTCTTTGTAGTCACATAACCATCTATAAACACAAAGTCAACATTTAATAATCTCATCGCCTGCATAAATGTGGTTTCACAACATGCTACCTCAACGCTCGTCTAATCTAATATACATGTTTCAATCTAGCATTTAGGTATGATCATCAAGTAACCAGCTTTAAGAAAATTTCCAAATTTGATATCCTCTAAGGCATCGCTCAAACACATACTTAACATAACCATCACTAATGGGTAGACTAATCCATAAAGATACATTACTCCATGCTATCCAATAAATCTACTGATTCCACAATCCTAACGATCGCACTAATTCATCAAAATTCCACACCTCTTAACAACTCCATTGATTCTAACTAAATATTGTCATACTCATAGTCATAACTCATCAAGAACCACTAAGGACAACCTCCACTTATTCAACTTTCTTTGATAAGGACCTTAGTTAAAATCGATCATGCACAAACCGCGAACTTAACTTGAAACTCATAACACAACCATTAATATTCAACGGTCAAAATATCCAAGAGAGATACGTTGAGTCAAAACCTTCATGAACTAAAGGACTTGCAAAAGGAAACTTTCATTAACCAAAACATCAAGCTTAATAAATAGGTCAAGCTTTCCAATGAGAAAAACAAAACCAACACTACAAAAGTCAATCTTGACAATTAGCAAAGTTCACCAATCGCGAATAACTCAACGGTTGGGAAAAACAATAATTGATTTACGAGGCAAATTAAGCCAAAGGAAACACACCAAAAATTTCAAAGAAGCCCATCAAACGCAACCGGATAAGAGTTGTCCAAATTCAAATTCAGGAAGAGAACAACTCTTCTAAAGATTCTCGCCATCGACACTGCATTTCAAGATATTCGGGTAGCACTTCTCTATTCCCACTCCACTAACGGTGGTGTAACCTGGTAAAGCCTGTGGTCACAACCACGACCTTAACCTCTCACAACGACTATTCCCACTCATAATAATCATAATAATTAATTAATAAGCAGCCAAACATAATTCATATCAAGAATAACCAAAACGATATGACGGAAACGTAAATGCAATGATTGGCCCATTCCCATCCCATCAGGTACAGTGTGTCAAACTTTTAAGTTGATTAACATTAGCAATTTTTTTTTATATCTAGTCACCACGGACCTACTGCCGCGCTCGATACCAATCAGAACACCTCTTACCAACATTGAGCCCGAATGCTACTAAAATTAAATTAAACTAAGCTAAACTAAGACCAATTACAAAATCTCGACAAAACCTCCTTTGTATAGTCGCCATACCGAGGTTCCAACAATTGATCAAGGCATTTACCAATATAATCATAATCAGTTCATTCAAGCGTGTAGAATAATATCATAAACATAACCAAAACTTTCTATTCTCATTATTACAGCTTAACCCAAACTCAAACTATCCATAGCTTCTAACAGTAAACATAACATTTAACAATAATTTCATAATCCAATTCACTCATGCATAAGAGATAATCATAGGAATGTAATCAAATTAACACTATTCTCACAACCATAATCGAATCATAAAACAACCATGGGTATTTCTCAAGATCTATTTATTCTTTTATGAAGCTAAATGACAATTGTTTTAATGTTGTGAGGTAGTGCGTGCTTTCCAATTCATCTACTCCTCCCATGCATGCCAGTCTTGCTAGTTGTACCTAAAACACATCAAAGCAAGAGTGAGCCCAAAGACTCAGCAAGTACCAACAAGGCTAAGCAAGTTAACATTCATAGCATCAATAATCCAAGATAAACAATGCACCGAGTAAAGCCTTCATGCTCATGTGAATGCAACCAATGCAATGCACCTTTTATCTTTATCTCTTTCCGCATTTTACCGTAATGCGGGTATACAACCGCCGCCGTGTACCCTTGCTCGCGCTCCTCCGCACAGGGACCAAAAGCCTATACACCACATGTATAGGGACCTTTGCCCATCATCCAATGATGGGGACCTCTGTGCTCATAGCCCACATTGCACCAATGTGGGGACCTCGAGCCCGCCAATACATGACGGGACCTCAACGAATGCATGCTTGGTCACCACGTGACCAAGCTTCAGCATGATCTCAATATGCACATGCACAACATCTATTCATCACCAATATACCAAGTACAATAACAATGGACATAAATAGAGCATAATCATACTTAGAGCATTCACTAATCTCAATATAAACATCATGCCAAAGAACCTTACTTCGCTATCATATATCAAAACATGCATGTAAGACCAAGTCTCCAACACGATTGGAACATGCAATTGTTCCATGCCCACGCTCTTTCATATACACGAATTTAACATGTACATAACAACAAGTATGATTTAGCAACGCTCAAGGGAAACATTAACCATAGCTTGCATTCATCAAGATAAAAGGAAAACTCATTACACTAACGCTTCGTGCAAGGCTACAACAAGCAATCACCACAATCATATCATACAACCAAAATACGCTTATAACCCGAATACTTGCCTCAACCGTATAAAACGGGCGGACGCGAAGTGGGTGCTGCCCTTGGGATCTCGCTGCCACCTGACAAGAAGATAACCCCAAACTAAGAATAACATACTGACCAAAATCATACATCACATTACAATCGAAATCGCTAATCTTCTTATCACGCCTAGCTTTTCTAATTTCTAGCGATCGGTCACTGCGGACAGCAGACTTCAAAATTCATAACTTTCTGCTCAGGAGTCCAAATAGGATGATCTTGGACAATCTGAAAAGGTAATTGAATTACCTAAATAAACCTATTTGGGGAGCCCTTTGATTCTGTCATTAACTTCCCTATCAAACCAATAATCAGACAACAGAATTCTCGTCGGGTTCTCTGGACAGTACGCTAAAACCACCATAACTTTTGCTACGAAAGTCCAAATCTCGTGTTCTTTATCTCTATGAAAAGGTATAGAAATTACCCACATTTTTCGTTATATTGAGGTCCTCTGATTTCGACCTTAACTAGCAGATTCTTTCCATTTTGTACAGACTGTTCAAAACTGACAGAATAACAGAGCAGCGATACTAAAAAATTCATAACTTCCTGACCGTTAATCGGATTTGGGTGAACTTGGTGGCCACTGAAAGCTAAGAACATAACCTACAACTCTCTAGGAGATCCAAACTCCTAATTATGCCTCTAACCACATGAAATCGGCCGCGCAAGCTACTGGACAAAATTGGACAGAGAACAGAAATTAACCGATGCAATCGATCTACTAGCAAACTCTTCTAATGACTATCAAACCTCACGAGAAACCCGTCGTTACCCTTGATGGCGTGCTGGACGACGACGAACAAACCCCCAAGAAGGTCCTCCTTTTCCTCTCTTCCTTCTCTTCTTCCTTTTCTCCTCCCTTCTCTTCTTTTCCCCCTTCTTCTTCCTCCTTGGCCGGCTGCAAAGTGCTTCCTCTTCTCTTTGGCCAGCAGCAATGGAGGTGGAGGGGAGTTGGAGAGGTGCGCACGGGGGTGGAGGGGAGGTGTGGAGGAGGTGGGAGGAGGTGGTGGCCGAAGGGAGGTGGGAGTGGAGAGGAGGGAGATAGGGAGGGGCGGCTAGGGTTTGGAGGTGGAAGTGGCAGCCCCCTCTCCTTGGCCGGCCACCTTGGTCCCTCTTGGGCCAAGGCCCAAGCCCAGGTTGCCCACTAAACGCGGAAAACCCCCCTCTCAAATCCTGATTTGGTGATTTTCTAAAAGAACCCTCCTCCCGATTAATTAATCTCTCCAGATTCAAATGATTTTCACACTATCGGGGTATTACACATGTGTTGCACTAAAACCAACTGGGTGGTAAAGGATTTAGACTGAGGCAAGTGGTGGAGACTGTGTGACATGGTGGTCTATGTGATGGGAATGATGGTCTTTGTGACTTAGTTAGAAAATGGAAGTCTTGCCTTGGTCAATTAAGGACTTAACTTTGTGCGCCATTGAACTGAGCCTTACTGTACGACCACATGCCCGTATGGGACGGGCCTAACTTAGTAAGTTATGGATTCTCGGCATTGATGTTCGGTGGATAGGTTAGGTCAGTGACAGGTGGAGGTGTGACTACTTGGTGGTTGCATCGCGGGACGATTCGCCTTCCCCGTGTGTGTGTTATACCAATTCTATGTGAGCTGGTATAGCGGTTTGTAAGCACACTGGGAACGTCAATGTTTGAGATGAAGTTTCCGAACTGTTTTGTTACGATTGGTGCTTGCTACACTAGTTGTATCTTGTGGGTAAAGTGTACAACCTCTGCAGAGTGTTAAACAATCTATTCGAATAGCCGCGTCCGCGGTCATGGACATGCTCGGGGATTTCACACGAGGGGTAGTTTTCATAAAATGTGGGATGGGAGCTGTGTGACCTTAATCATATGGCTATGTGAAATAATCTGTTTAGCTGTGTGTCTTTGTGGAAACAACTGTTAAATTAATATTGTCTATTTGTTTTGAATTATGCTTCCAATCTATTATTCGTATTCAATTGCAAATGTCGCTTTTATGCAAAAGAACCGCAGAAGCCTTTTCTTTGCAATAAGCCTGCATCTATACATTGCATTCTGTGGTATGATTTGCGAGTACGGTTGTGTACTCACGCTTGTTGTAAAACTTGCGCCCAAACCTACAGAAGAGGAGGAGTCTACGCCTGCTTTCGAGGAGGAGTTCGTGGAAGGCTGATCGTGCGTTATGGTCTGGATACCAGTCGGTTGCCTGTGGTGAATTGGTGGGATCTACGCTGGAGTTTTCTATTCCGCTGCTGTTTATTTCCTGTTAGCCCTGCGTGGCTTAATAAGTGTAAACTCGACCATAAGGTCAAAACCCTTATTTGTTATTCAAACTAATCGTTTACTTTATTTATCGCTTGTGTGGATCGATATTTACCTATGTTAACCCTGTGTGCACTAGTGTGATCCTGGACTAGTGCAGTATACACAGAGGGTTCCAGAATCGTAATTCTGGGTCCCGACAATTAGCTATGACCGATGGGCAAGTTTTGTCTAATTCTTAGAATATTGATCAATTGCGTAAGTTCTATGTTTAATTTCATGTATTTAATTTACATTCTTTTTTCAATAAAGATGCTTTTCCTTAAAAACGATAAGTATGGTTGTTTATGCTTATTATTTGTCGCATCTGGTCGTATGTCATTCCCGTTGCTGGTTGGTCGGAGAAGACTCTCATTCTCTCCGATATTCCTTTCAGTAGGATCTCCACTACTCATGCTTGCTGACTTGAATGTCACCGACCACACTGGTTCTTGACGTGATCATTGCTTCAATGATACACACGCACGACCAGACATTCTTTTCTTAAAGAATCATACGAGTATGAGGAATACCAACTCAGATGGTTTACTTGGTTTTCGTTTCTTTCTTGAATTTGAAGATTATTATTTTATTTCAACATTCTGTTCTAATCAAGTTTGGCTACTGGTCGGGACACAGAAAGCATCCTGGTCGAAGTCTCTCCTCTCTGCACGTGGTCCTGCCCACTAGAAGGAGCTTCCTAGTGACGGTCCTTTTCCTACGATCCTCGCTACCAGTCGGATTTGATCATGAGCACGTTTCGCGACATATTTTAACAAATCTTTAGTTCTTGAGATTCGATAGGACCAGATCCAAATATTTTCTAAACAACGGTACTTATCTCTTCTTTTCTTTTTCTTTGCATACATTCTTAATGCATATCTTCTTATCAGCAAAATACGGTCTTTGTTATGTCTTCCGACTACAAGTGGTATTTCATAGTACTTCGATAATGGACAAGATCTAGACTAGTCGAAATCGTCAGCTGGTTCCGACCACATGATTTCCTAGTATTTCATAGATCGTTGTCATAGACATTATCAGCACTCTTACCATGGTCATCGTTATTACTCAATTTCCTGGTCTACTGCTTTCTTTTAGTAACGTTCATCTACTAACATAAGCAGTCGGGGGCTAGGAGATATATGAGTATTTAACAACATTGACAAAGCAGGATCTTCTTTGACAAAAGGTAAGTTTTTCATTTTACATAGTCTAATATTACATCTGTTTACATATTAGGACCTCCAGACTGGTCGCTATGAGATGGAGATCCGACTTCCATTTCCTCTGCAACTTTCTCTCCGAGAGGTTTTACTTCCTCGAGAAGTTTTGTTGCTTCACTCTCAGAGCAGTCGAAGTCCTCTTCCACAGCTTTAAGGTTAACAGAGGGATCGGAAGCCTTTAGTTTTGCTAAAGCAACACTAACTCCAGTTACAATAGCTTCCTTCATTGTCTGGGTATGGTTTTCCCTCATAGTTTTGAGCAGACCTTTGAGATCTTCCAAAAGTTGACCAAAGTAGTCCATCTTTTCCGTTGGATCTACTAAAGAAGGCAAGCTTGATCCTGATCCCATATCGAAGATCATTTTGTTAAGAGCCTTGATCTTCTCATCAAGGTCAAATACAAAAGCTTCCTTTTGGCCACGCTCAAAATCGAGGGTCTTCTCCGCTCGTTCAAGTGCTACAGTTTTTTCTGCACGAGTAGATAAACAAAATTAATGTACTCTTACAATTGGAGTTATGGAATATCGGTTAGGTCTACGACCGCTTACCTTTGATTTTCTTCTCACAAGAGTCGAAACCTCTTTTGCTCGGTCATCGCATGCTCGATCGACCGGTCTTTACTCTGATTTTCTTCCCTCAGCTTTATTATCATGGCTTCCTTGGCCTTGATCTCTTCTTTAATTTTCTCTAAATCTATCAAATATGATAGAAAGAGAAGGATAATCTATAAGGAGAATCAAGATAATAAACCTTAGGAGATCAAAAAGAGAAATGTACTTACTTCTCAGATCGGAGTGTTTTTGCTCCAAAGTTTTTATTCGCTGGGTCAGTCCTCCGATCACAGCATAGTTTTCGACCAAATGCTACAAAAACAAAAATTCCTTTCTTTAGCAAGCTTTCAAAGAAACTGCAAAAGAAAGAGTTGTAAGGATGGTCGTAGAACACTTACCCGAATTGCTATATCGTTATATTCGGAAAAGATGGTATCTGGACCAATCTTGGCTTGATGGTCCGATATCTTTCCCCAGTCTTCATTAAGTTCCTTATCCTCGATAAATCGGGGAGAAAAAGGGAATTTGTTAACCTGAGAAGTATTTCCTGGAGGAGGTGGAACCTGTTGAGGGTCTCTGGGGATGACTACCTCCGGAGAAGGAGTAAGGATTACTAGAGGATCCTGAGCAGATGCTGAAACCTGCTCGGGGGCTTCTTTTGCTACTTCATCCTCGGTAGTTTTTGCTTTAGGAGTATCCTGATCAGGGACCTCCACGACCACTTCTTCCTCAGGAACCTTTTCCTGAGGGATGTTCTGGTCGGACACGACTGGAACACCAGAAGATCTAAAAAACAAAGAAAAGATAAGGAAGATCCAAGGTATGTATAAATATGACCTCTTCATTTAATATATGTACCTTGTTGATTTTCTGAATTTACCCTTATAGCGCATCGAACTAAAGTTCGTTGCGCTAGCCTTCCTCTTCCTGTCAACTGATCTCACCGGTTTTAAACCGGTAGGGTTGACTAGGTCTTGCACATCCACTGATAGGAAATCAGAAGCGATATCCACAACCATTTGGTCGAGGTCCCTGATTGCCAGGTCAGTAGGTGTAGATTCGTCGACCTCCACAACAGTGATCTCAGCAGGCACTGGAGGGTCCTTGGTGACCTTGCTGGAAGGTACGACGACCGCCTAAATTCATCATCAAAGATAGTTAGGCGATAAACATAATTTATCCAAAATATTATTTGTGTTCGGTTACCTACCTCTGAAAGGCTGACATCCTGTGTGGTCAAAGGGGAGATTGGATCATCAAATGGTTCACATCTTTCAGTGGCCTCGTTGATTCTCAACCCAACTGACTACACATCAAAGAGGGTTTATGGTATACCGATCAAAAATAACATGTACGTCAATAAGACAGCAGTTGATGTTTTTACCTTAAGTCTTTCAATCCTCTCTTCAGCGGAAACGGCCGCTAAGATCCGAGGAAAACTAGCCTTGTCGCCAGTTTCTCCGCGCAGATCATCTTGATCCGCTTCTAATCTCATTAGTAGATAGAGTCAGAAGGTAAAATGAAAGTGTTAAGAAATAATCAATCAAATAGGTAAACCGATCGTAATCGTTAATGGCTTACCATTTTTAGAATCTCTGTCGTATCATCACGACCAATGTACCAGAGCATCTTATGTGCTCGGGCCTTCATAGGCTAACCCGCTGCGTGGAAAATCCTTCACCACATGCCAAGATGTTAGACCTTTGACGCTAAGAAGCTTGATTGCTTCAGCCCATTTTCCTACGTTTCCCTCTTTCTCCGTAGAGGAGCGCCATCTTGGATTCTCCACCGCCTTCTTACCAGAATAATAAAGGCTATCTTTCTTCGTGATCTTCATATAAAACCAACTCTTCTTCCATGACGACCACGAAGATTTCGAGTACATAAAAATATACTCATCAGCTTTCCCATCATGGAGGTGCAAGGTACATTCTCCAGGCGTTCCAATCGTCTTCCCGGACTTTGTCATCCTGTAGTAGTACTTGAATAGATCCAGATCTGCTGGAATCCCAAGTACGCTTCGCAGAGATAGATAAAAATACTGAGATTGGCGATGGCATTGGGAGCCAGATTCACCAATTCAACTCCATAATACTCCAAAACTTGAAGGAGTGAATTGGTAGCCGAAATCCGCATTCGATATATGCGAGAAAAACAGGAATTTCTCCATCTTCACTGCTCGGGGAATGTTCCCCAAACGCGGATCTCCAAGAAATCACATCCTTGCTGGGGAGCATCCCGATCTTCTCCGCATTCTCCAACTTTTTCACTTAGGTCGAGAAACCACCAGGTTGGTGATTTGGTCCGACATGGTTAGGTTCTTTTTGGGTGAGAAAAGCAAAGGAGGTCGGAGGTAGTTTTTACTCTAAGATGAGAAAAGAAAGGAGGAAGTGAAAAACCCTAAGTTTACAAAGGGTTTTATAAGCTTGTAAATCCTAAACCGTAATAAGGAGTTACCCAAAAGTCCAACTGACACGTAAACTCTTCAAATCCCAAGGCAAAATTCTCAACTTTAAAGTGAATACAAACCGCCTCAAATGCCCTTGTATTTAATAAGCGTCATCCCAATACGATTTCATCGGAAGAAAGGTGCTCACACGACCTATTCATTTAAAGTTCGGGGCTAGCCGACGAGGATTAAAACCTCTATATATTATCTTTAATATATAAAAGACCATACGTCTTCATGGTCGTAATTTGAGGTGCATGACCTCACCGGTCGTGGAGATTCCAGAGGTTACATAATGGGTACCTGGTCTGACGAAGGCCTGCCAAGCTTCCACCAGAGAACTACTAAGTCAGAAGGTAAGAACCGATTCCAAGGTATATTCTCACAGTATGATGAATGGAACACGTGCATATTCCATACGACGTATCTTATCCAAGACACACCATGAACAACCTCCGTGCGGTTATATGTTTCATAGACATATAACCGCCAAACGGTTGATTCTCAGATCAACCGTCACTTGACTCACCAGCGCAACGCCGCATCGCGCCTTCTCCTCGGAGTAATCGCCACCTCTTCGAGGGCTATTTAAAGATGGAACCTGGGCGGATCAAGAAGAGAAAAAAGGCAACAGAAGAAGGAAGACAAAAAGCACAAGCCATAGATTCGTGTAATAGTTCTGAGTTAGCAAGAGGGCAAGCAGAGTCCTTAGGATATACCTTGTAAATTCCAGTTCATATTAATAAAAGAGCAGTCCCATTATTCCCTGAGATTTCCCATGTCATTTTCTCCTTTCTATTTTCGTAAGATCGACGTCTTGATCGTCGACAATGGGTTCGACCACGACCGGGAATCGACCTGGTCTAGTCGAAGGGATCGGGCAGTGATCTTTCTCGAAAGTAATGGTGACATCCTATCACTTCGGTAACTTATTGACAAGAGGAGAGTCGATTGTGTTTACCTCGCGCTCGACAGCTTTAAGCTGTCGTCGTGACTCATATGCCGATGATCCCCTATAGATGTGATCGAAGGTGTGTTGTGGATCCTGAAATGGCATCTCCTTGTCGTCATTCGACTCCTTCCGTCCACTTGTTTGACCTACCTGTTCAAGAGTAGGAAGTGGCCCCTTGCCAGAGTAATAGTCTTCGAGTTTTCGTATGAAAACTCGGCAATTTCGAAGGTCATACCCTTCTTTTTTGTGAAAAAGACACCACCTGGGTTTGTCACTCTTCCGATCTTAGCGCTTACCTTTGTCTCGATCAAAATTTTGTTTGGACTTACGTGGCTCTTTATCACGTACGGTCAAGACCTCTTTAGAACCGGCAGTTGGGGATTTGTGTCTCTTCGCCTTGTTCTTGGATTTCTTAGCATTTTTATCCTTTTTTACCACTTTCGCCTGCCTCCGGAGGGATATTATCTTCACGATCGATAGTGATGTTCCATTCGACTGCTTCAGCGACAGTCGCATACCTATCGGCCATCTCGAAGAGTTCGACGACAGTGGCAGGAGGATTCAAAGCTATATCCTCCGTTATCCTTCTGCTGCGGACTCCCTACTTGAAAGCCCTGATCCCAGATGAGTCAGAAACTTCTGGAATAGAATTACAAACCTAACTAAAGCGCCTGATGAATTGGCGCAGAGTCTTGTGATCGTTCTGTCTTATCCGATGCAAGTCGTCCTCCTTCCCAGGGCGGTTGTAGGTACCCTACAAGTTCGCCAACAGAAGATCGCAGAGGTGCTGCCACGAGTAAATCGACTTGAATGGCTGGTTTAAAAGCCATGATCGAGTAGATCCCTCAAGCACAGTCGGAAGGTAATTTGCCATTACATGCTCTCCTCCTGCTGCTGCTCGGATTGCGGTTGTGTAAATCTGGAGGAATTCAATGGGATTTTGGGTTCCATCGAATTTCTCCATGTTGGCTGGTCGAAAACGAGGTGGCCAGCGAACTGCTCGGAGATCAGGCAAAAAGCCCGACACCCCGAGATAACTTCTTGGTGCCTCCTTTGCAGGAAAGAAGGGTTAATATCACCGGGTGATCGTACTCGATGATACCCTGTCACAGGTGGGATGGACCTATGGTAGGCCTCAGTTTTACGAGGGAAATACTCCTCGTATTCCGTCTGCTGCCGTAGAATTCGTCCCTGAAGTGGTGAAAGATCACCTCTCCTGGGGGCTTGTCTATCTCCAGATGTTCGGTGAGCCTTCCTCAAGTCAGGAGAGTGACGTGATCGATGATGATGTCGCCCTCCATGTGACAAGTTGTTCGAGCGACTGGCAGAAGATGGAGTCATACTACCACGACTTCTGGGTAGATGTCGATGAGGATGCTCGAGTCTTGCCATCGTGTTTCGAAACCTTCATCCCATCTCTTCGGCAAAGAGATCGTATCCTGGTGCTCGAGCGAGCTCTCGAGTTGGATTTTCAAGCAAGTTGTTGATGTTCTGGAGCTCCTGAGCCTCTTTTGACTGGAAATAAGCGCGCCCAGGGAGATTTTTCTCAGCCGCTATTTTGCTTCGTCGAGTTGCCTCAGAATCACCCATATCAGACCCTCGAGTTGGTTTCAATGAAGTGCGAGAATATTGAGGATGTCCCGCACGTTCATCAAAGTGTTCGTCTCGTTCGCCAGCGGTGGTGCCCTTGCCATTGCCACGAGTGGACGTAGTGTGTTCCCGTCGGGGAGCATCGTCAATCCTGCCTCTGGGAGAATGATTCTTATCAGGGGGAATGACGAAGACCTCCACTTGCGCTTGAGGCCTCCTCGCTTGAGGAGTAGTCGAGCGACACCATTTGGCGACTTGGAGTAAACCCCTCTAGGTAGGGGAACTCCGGGTTATAACCATCTCCGTTTGCAGGTGTGTCCTGCGATGGGACGGTTGAACTTGGAGGAAAAGCGTGTTCGATCCTCTTCTCTACGAAATTAGGTGCCGATGGAGCTCTGGAATGATGGCTTTCAGAACTTGTCTCGCCAAGTCGTACTTCCTTAGGGGGACTCGAACACTTGGAGGAAAAACTCTCGTCGTGTTGTGAGTCTGTCCTAGGGCAGCCCTGTTTGTAGTCGTGTTGACCCTTGCCTCCTGAGGAAGCTGGTTCCTTAGTGGGGTGTATCGTTGTGGGGGATGAGGATACCTCCTCAACTCTGGCGATGATGCGGTCTCCGAGATCTGATAGAAGATCTCCAGAGGCGGCAATACCGTCAGATGATTTGATACTCGGCTCGTAGTCGAAATCAGCCAAGTCGAACCAGTTCTCCTCGTTCCACTCTCCTGCCATGGAAGCATCAAAGAGAAAAGAAAGAACTGTTGATAAAGAATTACCAGAAGATCCCCGCACCGGCGCCAACTGTCGATGTTTTAGAACCGATCTTACGTAAAGATTGTTTTAAAACCAGAAGATCTCCCTTACAACTGTAAGGGGTATACTTAGTAACTGTGTGATGTCATATTTACCTATAATACATAATTACGAATAAATAGTAAAATAAGGATAATGCGATCCTCATCACTTATATTACAATGCATCTTTTTGTGGCTTTCATATGAATGCAATATGATACAATGAGATACAAGAAAGACTTAAAAGCCTAAAAAGATAAAAAAGAACTGTCAATTCAGAAAAAGATCAAGGAAAGATAAGATGAACAAGAAAAGCTCAGAAAATAACCAACTCCCCCTCAAACCAACCCATAGGGATAAATTACCCCTAACTCACTCCTCAAGGTGGCAAACCTAGTTGGGTCTAAAGGCTTGGTGAGGATAACAGCTAACTGAGCCTCAGACTCCACAAATTCTAGCAAAATATCACCCTTCTCTACATGGTCTCTAAGGAAGTGATAGCGAATGTCAATATGCTTGGCCCTAGAGTGTTGCACAGGGTTCTTACCAATGTTAATGGCAGAAGTATTATCACAGAAAAGAGGAACACTAGCAAAAGTTAACTCATAGTCCTTAAGTGTGGACACCATCCACAGAATCTGACTACAACAACTAGCGGTAGCTACATAATCATCTTCTGTAGTGGATTGTGCAATAGAGAACCGCTTCCTAAAAGACTAAGAGACAAGAGAAGTGCCTAAGAAATGACAAGTGCCTGATGTACTCTTCCTATCCAGCTGACAACCCATAAAATCAGAATCAGAAAACCAACGAATAGACAAGGAAGAAGAGTAGGAATACCAAAGACCATACTAGAGGGTAGAGTGAAGGTACCTGAAAATGCGCTTGACGGCTTGGCTATGGGAGGTCCTCGGAGACGCTTGAAATCTCGCACAGAGGCAGACCACGAAGTGGATGTCCGGTCTTGAGGCTGTCTGGTAGAGGAGGGAGCCGATCATGTTGCGGTACACGTGTTGATCCACGGCTTATCCTTCCTCGTCTGGATCCAAAGCAGTCGAAGTCACCATGGGAGTGGTGATCGGCTTGCACTCACCCATCTCGAAGCGCTTGAGCAGATCCTTGGTGTACTTCGTCTGATGGATGAAAATCACTTCCTTGCATTGCTTGATTTGAAGCCCCATAAAGTAGTTGAGCTCTCCCATCATACTCATCTCAAATTCCCTGGACATGGTCTCAGAAAAACTTGAAACAAGAGCATGAGAAGAACCACCGAAGATAATATCATCTATATAAATTTAAGCAAGCAGAAAATCATTCCCATGCCTAAGAATAAACAGGGTCTTGTTTACCTTACCCATCTCAAAGTTATTCTTAAGTAAGACAGACTTAAGCCTCTCATACTAGGCTATAGGGGCTTGCTTAAGACCATACAAGGCTTTGACAAGCTTGAAGACATGATGTGGATGCTTGGGATTCTCTAAGCCTGGGGGTTGTCTAACATACACTTCCTCCTCTATGAAACCATTCAATAATGCACTCTTGACATCCATCTAATACAACCTAAATCCCTTATATGCAACAAAAGTAAGTAGAATGCGAATGGCTTCTAATCTAACAATAGGAGCAAAAGTCTTATCAAAGTCTAACCCCTCAATTTAGCTAAAACCCTGAGCTACTAATCTAGCCTTGTTTCTAACCACAGAACCATCCTCACTTTGTTTATTCTTGAACACCCAACAGGTTCCTATCACATTATGACCACTAGGAGGTTCTACTAGGTTCTAGACCTTGTTTCTCTTAAAGTTCTCTAACTCCTCATGCATGGCATTAACCCAGCTTGCATTAGATAAAGCATGTGATATATCGTGGGGTTTGAAAGAAGCAACAAATGCAGAATAGGAATAGAGACTTAGATAATGATACCTAGAGCGAGTGACTCTCTCATGAAGATGACTAATCATCTGATCCGGAGGATGACGCCTCTGAATGTGAAGTGGTGCACCCGGGGGAGATAGCACCTCTTCGACCTCCGCAGGTACTACTGATGATGAAGATGCAGCATGAGCCTCAACTGAAGGTGAAGTAGTGGCAGTAGGTTCTTCAATTGGATCACGAGGTGTAGCAGCAGCAGGCGGGAGACAAACATCAGCTTCATCCCCATCTTCCTCCAAAAGATGCTCTTTGTTACCTGTGTGTCACCTGAAATATCTGATCTAGCTCCAAGGCTAGTCTCATCAAAAGTGACATTGCATGTCTCCTGAACAACGTTAGTCTCAACATTAAGAACCTGAAAACCCCTCGAATGTGCAGGATAACCCGAAAATATACCATCAGAAGTTCTTGACTCAAATTTATCTAGGTTTTCTATCTTGAAAATGAAACACTTGGCTCCAAAAACTCGAAAAATGAGAAATAGAGGGTTTTCTTCAAAACCGAAGCTCATATGATGTCTTACCCAAAGACGGTCTCAAGAAGACACGGTTGGCAATATCGTAAGCTGTAGCAATAGCTTCGGCTCAAAACCTTCTCGGAATGCTGTACTCATCTAGCATCATCCTAGCCATCTCGACTAAGGTTCTATTCTTCCTTTCCACCACACCATTTTGTTGAGGGACATGTGGAGAAGAGAACTGATACTCAATACCACGCTCAGCACAAAAAGAGGAAAATGAGGCATTTTTGAACTCCATGCCATTGTCACTGGGAATTGCTCTCAGGACACCAAGAAGTTCAGAAGCCAAATGAAGAATAAGATCATGAAAATGATCAAAAGCTTCATCCTTTGAAGCAATAAAAAACACCCAAGAGTATCTTAAGAAATCATCGACTATGACAAGAATATACCATTTGCCACCAGCTAATCGAACCCTAGCAGGACCAATAGTATCCATATGAAGAAACTGTCCCGGTCTCGTTAGTCATGACCATAGTCAAAGAAGGGTGTGAGGCAGCAACTTGCTTGCCATGCCTACAGGGCGCACATACAGCATCCTTAACGGCTTTGAGTTTGGGCAAACATCTCATGAGATCTAGGTTGCTGACTCACGTTAGATTATCAAAACCAATGTGCCCCAAACGACGGTGCCAAAGCCAGAACTCAAAAGAAGATGCAATCAAGCACTTGAGAGATCCAGCAAGGATTCAAAAAAGTCAGCTCCAAAGATCCTACCAACTCTAGAAATCCCAAAAACAAGCTCACCAGCTGAATCAAGCACACAACAAGCATTTTTCTTAAATCTAGTCTCATAGCCATCATCAAGAAGCCGCGAGACAGAAAGCAAGTTGTACCTTAGCTTGTCCACAAGGGCGACGTCCTTCAGAATGACCTTGTCATTCACCCTGATCGATTTTGTTCCTTCAATCCGCTCTTGTGTATCATCTCCACAGGTGATGAAGTCATCACCTGTCGACCGCGTGAAGGAGGTGAACCTTCTTAAGTCTCCAGTCATGTGGCGTGAACACCCGAAGTCGATGAACCACGTGTTCTTCCCCCTTCCGCGGTGATCCTGAAAATCAAGGCACAAAAGATCGATGTTTCTCAATACTGGGGTTAGTTAAACATGACTTGGGAACCTAGTACTGAGACACATGTCTGTGAGTAGTATGTAAAGCAGAATTGCTAGCCTTGACTCTACTTGAGGTTCTATCATGAGCAATGGTTACACAAACATGAGATGCATCCTGTCTAGGAACATGATGATGATGAGTATGTGAAACAGATCCTAGTCTAGGTTTCTTTTTCTCTAAATAACCATGTCTCATGAAGGCTCTAAGTTGATGACATGAAATTTTAGTAAGATTTTTCCTAGTATTTTCAACCTATGCTAACAGAACTCAATCAAATGCCCATCCTTCTTGCAATAGGTGTAATGGTACTTGGTACCACTAGGAGA
Organism: Ampelocalamus luodianensis; assembly: GCA_036346255.1. NCBI lineage: Eukaryota > Viridiplantae > Streptophyta > Magnoliopsida > Poales > Poaceae > Ampelocalamus > Ampelocalamus luodianensis. The sequence goes on from CM070625.1 coordinate 22,470,452, forward strand.
TGCACCTTTTGACTCAGATGGTGGTTGGGCAAAACTTACAGATTTGAAAAGAGTTTTTGTAGGTTGGGTTTTGAACTCAACTAAGCCATTTTCCAAGAGTTGAATAACATTTGGCTTGGACTTGTCTAGGGCAAAGTTGTATCCTAACCCTTGCTTCTTATAAAGAGTTTTGGACTTATCAAGAATCATGTTTAACTGTTTCTTATCCTTAGAAAATTTTTCTAATGTATCCTTGAGATAAGCATTCTCTATTTCAAGATTAAGACATGATTCACAAGTTTTAGCCTTAATGGCTCTAGTATGCTTCTCTTTATGAATAGCAACTTCAAGCTTAAAGGCTTCACATGAAGCACAGGGAGCAGAATTAACTTTGTCCTTAAGTTTGGCATACTTAACTCTAACTGCTTCTAATATGTCTTTTACTTCATGTTCACGTTCTAAGCAGAAAGAGTAAGTGCTAGACTCAACCTTATCGAGCAACCAACTTGCTAGATTCTAAGCATTTTTCACAGAGTAGATTTAACTTCAATTAATTTGGTCCTAGCATTTTCTAGTTGGTGCAAGGCAACATTATAAGCATTTTGTAACTTAGCAAGTTCAGAATATAAAGCATGGCAGGATGAACATTCATCAACATCAAGATTTTTAGCATTCACAAGTTCTAACGTCAGATTATCAACTTGTGATTCTAAATTCTTATTCCTAGCCATGGTGAACTCTAACACCTTATCCTGGCTAAGCAGTTGCTCATAGATGGTATCGCATCTAGCAAAGAGAACTTCATAGGATGGAGGTACCTCATCGAGGTCATCAACGTCGACGGAGTCGGCCATGAAGCACATACCGGTGAAGTCCTTTGCTTTCCCTTTCTTCTTCTCTTGAGAAGGCCCCTCCTTGTCCTCCTCGCTCCCGGAGTCCACATCGCTCATGGATTGTTCTCCAAAAGCGGCAAGAACCCGGTGAGCAGCCTTCCTGAGTTTGGCCGCATCAAACTTGGACTTGTTCCCTTGAGGCTTCCTCCAAACTGCCTTCTCCTCGTTGTGGTTGCTCTTACCTTTTAGCTTGGGACAGTTCGCCTGGATATGATAGAGCTCTCCACACTCATAGCATGTCACAGGGCCACCTCTCTTCTTGTTTCTTACATTGTTATAGGCCTGTGTGACTTTTTTGGATAGGAGGGCTAACTCAGGTGTGAGGACCTCAATTTATTTGGCTTGTAATGCTTAACCAACCACCTGGTCCTAGCATCACAAATCAAATAAACTGATCCTCGAGATATGTATACTTCCCGCAGCGATATACACACCTCGGTACAAAATTAGACATCAACTCCATTCCAAACATAGAGTCCAAACACTACACTACTAACGGAAGATAAACAAATAGTAGAGTTATTACAGCATAAAGGCCGATGTGCCACGAGGTACACAAATAACAAGAACGACAGTGAAGCAAAAAGTGTCATAAGATGGCTATAAACAAAGCCAATCGCGTGCCTCCAACCCACAAGGCATCCGACCGACCGCCAAGTCTAGTCGCCCACGAAACGGCAACACAGACTCACGTATGAGGCCCTTGGGCTCACCTTCTTCCTCTCGCAACAAAAACATTAAGCAAAGCACCGAGTACAAAGATTGTCTTTGTACCCGCAAGACCGACGTGTGAACTAGCGGACTGGCCCATAAGCTACATGCAGCTTATTTGGTGGAGGCCATATGTTTCATTTGCATAAAGCCAATTTTCATTTGCAATAAGGTAATACAGCTTTAAAGGCAAGTTTGCAATTCATTTTTAAGATTGAAATAACAAGAAGGATATTAATAACAAAAGCGAAAGATAAAGATAAACAACCTAGAAGTGACTATCCCAATAGTCACCACACAATAGCACGAATCCTTATTCGCATCACCCATCAAGTTTTAATTTAAATGTTGTAGTCTAACTCTTGAAAAGCTTACCCAAGCGTGTCCATCACCTAGACGAGGCTATTCGAATAGTTTTTAACCCTACAGGTGTACCACTGCACCCACACTTGCATCGCCTTTAAGCCAAAGCACACTTCCGAAGGTATGTCGGTACGGCTAAGTCCTACGAGACTTTTTCCAATATTGTGTATTAACTACGAGCCGCTCGTATGGATAGAAATCCATACGCTTACATGGTAAAGCCGAAAAGACAACTACCCACTCGGGATAAAGCTTTTGGACAACTACCATGCTCCCAACACCATCCCTCCCGCGACCTCCCGCGACCGGAGCCAATACACGCCAAAGTACTAGGTCAAGAGAGGTCCCATATACTCTAGTGTGGTTAGCACGCGAAATGCTGGATAAAAATTCACTCACAAGATGTTCGGTCCTTAATTGACCGGGCACCTTTCGATCCACACCCAACAGATCACACCAATCTTACCATTGTGCGCGTCTAAATCATTTTTATTTTGTTTTCATTTTTAGTTTTGTAAATAACAAGGCATAAGAACAATAATAATTTCATGTGATCAAGATTATCGACTAAGTCGATAATCGCCCAATTCTACCTAAGCTAAGCATGGCTAAGCATCCGAACACGTAAACTACTAAGTGACGAGTTCATCCAAATAACTCTAATCACAAAGAAATAACCTAGGCTCGGGTAGTAGAGGACAAATATTTACCTCAGATTATGCATCTAAAGGTTTAACTAACCAATTTAACACAAAATAAGCGATGCATACATACGATTGAAACAAAATATTAGACTTTAAAATACTGGGATAAAAATGATCAAACCGCTTGTTCGGCCGCCGTTGCTCGTAATGCTCAACTCAAGCAGGATCGCTCTCGTGGTTACTGCAAATGTCGGCTAACGATTGAACAAACAACAAATAATAAGAACGAATAACACCGACAAAACTCGGACATACAACAACAACAAAACATACCAAACTCACACAGAACCTAAGCAAGATATAACAAAATTTTAGAAACAGAGAACAAATCATTTTAAGTTATTAAGAATTTTCTATGAATTTTCTAAGCTAAAAACACATCAAAACACTAGTTAATTGCTTAACAAATTTTTCATGAACAGAAACAATATCTAAAATCTATTCGATAAATAGTATACTAAAAATGAAATTTTACTGAATTGGGTTCATTGGATTTGGACAATTATTGAGAAAGATAGAATTTTCTAAATTGGAAAGTACCTAATACACCAATTATTCAATAACCAGATTCTAGCTAATGAAACATGGTTGAATCTAATTTTGGTAAATATTACATTTAAAATAAAAATTAACAGAACTGGTTTCAAGTGATTTGGAGAAAAATTGAATTAGTTACGCATTTTCTAAATTTAATTGAATTAACAAAGCAACTGTAAAAGCATTTGAAATACTAAAGCATTTAAATCTTTTCTACCGCAACCAACCAGCCCCAAACATCGATAAATGGGCCCAAATAAAGGTGCCGACCAACAGAATCGCCGTCGAAGGTGACGTTGAAGGCGTGTTCGAGAATACGTCTTCGCTTACCAAAGTGCAAACCTAACATACTCTCACGAGAAAATACGCTACCGACAGAGAAAACGACATTACGAGCTACACAACCCTAATCGACAAAGACGGACCCACATGGCGGCGACTCGAAAACAAATAACGGGCTGGATTAAAGATTCTCTAAACGTGATTAGCCAATAGGGCCCACAAGTCGAGACTCAAACTAGACATGATTAGAGTTAAACTAATCATCACCGCGCTCACCGCGCGACGGGACGGCGCGCGCGCGCGCAGTGATCTAGCTAACCGATGGGTTTCGGCGAGAGAGTGGTACCTTCGGGTTCACCGCGTCCTGCGAACTTGATGACGGTGACCGGACCTCGAGAATGCGGTGGCGAGCGGCGGCGAACGAGGCGGAGAAGAAGGTGCGGCTTCGCGAGAGGACGCGACAAGCTTCTAGAAGACTCGGAAGGTGTGCTTAAGCTTCACCTCAACACCGGAGCAAGAAGCACACGATAACGCCGATGAAGAAGGCCCGAGACGGCCGGAATTTCCACGGCGGCGGAAAACCGAGCTCGGAGAAGAAGGGGTCGCACAGCCTCAACGATGCACCAAAGATGAAAATGAAGCCATCATTAGATTCAGTGCATCAGTGCGATCCTAAGGGACCAAGTGACGAGGCTAGAGACTCACCGGTGCGCAATCGAGCTTGCGGAGCCGAGAGCGCCGGAGTCGAAGACGACGAAGTCGCTCCTGGCAATTCACTGGACGCCAAGGGTCCGGGATGGCCAAAATGGAAGCGGCGTTGAACAAGGAAGTCGAAGACGGGGTCGTAGAAGCACGAGCGCAGGAGGTGGCGCCGTGCTCGGGTTCTTCTCCGGCCGAAGCTAAGAAATGGGCGGAGAAAACACAAGAATGAACGCGAGGAAGAATGGATGACCCAAGGAGGTAGATGGACTCCGGGCGATCCTTCGGGGCAGACACGCGTCCCCGGCGTGGCAGCGATGAGCTGCGTGGCACGCTTGCGCGCGCCCAGCGAGCTCGAGGCGGCGAGTCGGCGAGAAGAACTCGACAAGGATGGCCCACATGTCGCCGACGGCGACGGCGGTGCGAGTCGGACCAAGTGTGGTTCAACGATTTGGTCTGGCTCGATCAAGAAAATGTCGACCGTTGGATCTTGGATGGACGGCCGAGATCAATGTATGCATTCGGACAGGTCGACGAGACAAGCAATGTGGACCGTTCGATCTTCATCGGACAGCTGACAGCCATCGGGCTCGCACGGTGCAACTAGGCGGTGCGACCGAGTCCATTAGGTGCAGTCGGACTCGAGCCCAAGTGGGGTTTGAACCCGAGGAACAGTGATTTCGGATTTGAATTAAAAAGACAGAGAGGGTTTGAGGAATTTTTAGAGGTAGTTCCAAAGCTCCAAAAATTCTGAAATTTTTATGGGAGCTTGCTAGGACAGAGAACAACCTTGTGAAATTTTTCCAGGAGTTTTCATGCACTAGATTTCTCCCAATAAAATTTACAAGTTGCTGTCCAGAGGTTTTACCAGATTTCTAAACTGGTTTGACTTGGGCATTTGAAATAGCAAACAAAATCTAAAAATTGTGAAATAATCCAGGGAGGTAGCTAGGATGGTCAAGATGATAGGAAAAATAATTTTAGAGGATGATCACAAGTTTGAAGGCTAAGAATTTGCTGACAACAATTTCCATTCACAAGAATTTAATTCTAGAAAATGGAATTTGCTAGGGAAAATTTGGAAACTTCCAAATGATTTCATGAGACATCAAAAGTTTTTATTTCTCCTCATAATTTACATTTGAAATACAAACCCTAAGTTAGGGCTGTTACATCAGGCTTAGGAATACTCTCAAGTTCCTCTTCATGGATTGCAGATAAACAAGTAAGTGAAAATCCAGAGGAAGATTCAGAAGAGTCATCAGAAGTTCTCTTGTGAGGGTCTGCTACTAAAGCCATATTCTTCTTCTTAGGCTGATCAACTCTCTTGATCTCATGAGTCTTGAGCTTGCTCCAAAGTGAGATTAGAGATATTGACATTTTCCTCAATGACGATAGCCTTCATCTCCCACTCCTTGGTGTTGATTGTAGCCAAGAGGTGGGTGGCATTCTCAGACTAAGAATACTCAATGTCGACTGCTCTCAACTGATTAAGCACCTTGTTAAAGCGAGTGAATACATCATCGATGCTCTCTCCAGGATGCATCTCGAACTTGTTATATTCTTGCTTGAAGACCGTTTGGCGTACTTGTTTGATTTGGGATGAACCCTCATGATAGGTTTCAAGAGTGTGCCAAATCTCGTACGCAGTCTCAAGATGACAGATCCTGTCATACTCCTGTCTACCAAGCGAGACATATAGGAGGTTGTTTGCCTTATGGTCATTAGCCAAGAGGGCTGCTGAAGCCTACGTAGCAAACTCAGGCAAAACGAGCGGGGCTCGAACAACCTCCTATATGGCTTGACCTTCGCTCTGAAGGTAGATACGCATGCGATTCTTCCAATAGGCATAGTCGAGCTCATCGAAGACATACGGCTTGGTGGAATACTTCTCCATCGCCAAGTTCAGTGACCGGTTAAGATCAAGATTGAACTAACCAGTCTCTGATACCACTTGTTGGACCGAAAAGGCGACTAAAGGGGGAGAAGGGGTGAATAGGAGCATAGCCTAATTTTCAGTTTGACCGGATTCAACAAGTTTTTCACTCCAATAGCTATGAGAGCTATGAAGATCAAAGTACAAGCATAGCGGAAGACTTAAATTGAATCCAATCGAATCCCCGAAGCAAAACAACCAAAATCAGCAAGAATCAAAACTACCTCAGTGCAAGGTGCGGTACTACCAATAATCGAAACTACTGCAGGCAAAGGTGTGGTACTACCAATAATCGGAACTACCGCAGGCAAATGAGAGGTACTACCGATAATCCTGATCAGACAATGAACAACCTGAAAACAAAATCCAAAATTGGTATAACTTTTGATCCGCAACTCCAAACTTCATGAAACTTGAAACATACCCTCTCTAGGATGCCAAGAACCTATTCCAACAAAGGATCATGAAGATCATCGCCAAAGTTCCAATCTTTTTTTGTTTGAGTGAAGGTTGCTTCAAAACCGAGTCAAAAACCAAAATATGATATAGAGACTTGCTCGTGGGTGATAGATGATCAAGATGATTCTAGATGTATTTCCGCATGTCACAGCAAGTAATATCACGACCAGAAATCAAAGGAAAACTGAAAGATCAAAGAAGGCCTCAAAATCACAAAATAGAGAGCAAGAACAATAAGAGACTCATCTCAAGGAATCTTGCTTGGATTGATTTGGGATTAATATGGGGATTACAACCACTCCATCCCGAAGGAAAAAACTCAATACATGAGCACACAATCAATCCAACTATCTAGAACCATAACCCCTCAACTTTTCTCTTCCTAACCCTAAAACACAAACTAGAGTTTTGAATACAAGGGTTGGGAGGTGCTGGCCAGCACCCTCCCCTATTTATAGTGGAGGCTAGCTTCTAGAAGGAAAACCCTAATGGACACCCGTTAAGCTCACACACAAACGGGTTTCACTTATACACATATTTTAAAGCGTCATCTTCATCTTCTCTTGACCTAAACCACTTCTCCTTCCATCGTCTTGCGCCTCGGTTTAGCCAAGGGGTAAAGTTACCAAAATACCCCTTCTTGATCCTTCTCCGAAGACCGAGTCCAATCTTCATGAAGTAGTTCCATGCTTCGCCACATGTAGGTTGATCAATGACTCTCTTCATGTCGGCAAGTCTCTCCCATCCGGCTCCAACCGAAACCACCATAGCACTTGCACTGACCCCCGCACCGCTTGATACAACCCGTCACACAGAATTGCCCGTTCGGTCATCCTTCTCTATTGTGCCATGCTTGAGTCCATTGACTTCACCCAGCATCCTCGATCGTTCTGAACCACAGGTCTCTAAGCCTAGTCCCGATCATCCTTGCCGTTGACCGTCGTTGACCTCCAAGCCTCCTGCACAACAATAGACAAAGAAATCGATTCCAGGAACAAGTTCTTCGTAACTTGACCCACGTTAGTCAAAACATGCATCATGCAATACATATGTACTAAAAACCCATGAACTTGACCTAACCCATAGCCAATTCTCCAAGTTGGCCGAACTTGAACTGAAATCGATACTACCACCGTGTAGTCACCGGTACTACCGCACTGCGGTCATACCGCTTAAATAACTGTGGAACTATCGATTCCCAGGAAAGTCCAAAACCCCCCCAAAACACTCTCTCTAGAAAATACGTACCGCAAACCAACGGTGTTACTGCCCTACGGTACTACCTCTGTTAGATCTGTGGTACTACCGATTTCCACGGGATATCAAAACTCTCAAAACATGTTCTCTGGAATTTACGTATCGCCCACCTTGCGATCATACCGCTTAACGGTACTACCGCTTCACACATGCGGAATTACCGATTCCCGAACGTTTGGACCACTCGATTCAACCGTCCGATCGCGCCTGTGAACATTCAGACCATTGTTTAAACTGTCCGATCTGGCCACTCGATTGGACCACTCGAATTGCGGTAGTTCCGCTCCACACTTGCGGTCGTACCGCAACTTACTTGCTGGTACTACCGATTATCCTGACACTTGCTGAAAACTTGTGTTTCAACAAACCTTTAATGCTATTGCCAATTGTCATATCATCCTAAGATCATGAGCATATCCCCATGATATCCAAAGCAAGGTAGTCAGTCGAGATCCTAAGTTGGATCGATTTGCCTCTGGTAGGATCGAATCGTAGTATCGAATCGTAGAATCGGTGATTCTACAGAATTGTAAAAATACACATATTTAATACCTATACTATAAGTTTGTATGATTCTTATATGGTTTACAACTTACTTATAATCCAAAAAGGGACAAAGCACTTTTTATCGCACAACAGAAAAGTATAATGGTACTGACATGATAGGTGATATAGTTCTGAACTATAGGAGAACAACCAATGACCATGACTAGTTTACTACAATTACATGAGAAATGTTCACAACTTTTGTAAATCAATATCTAATTGCAACACTTGCATGTTCCTTAAAAGCAGCAAGACATACAGGAATAAAAATAGCTTATCATTATCAAGCTCAACATTGCTCATGTCATAATATAGATATTTGTACTAGCATTACCATACTGATATTTATAGTTTCATTCTCAGAAATTAATATCAATAAATTTTGCTCTAAAACAAAATATCAAGAAACCCCGACTCTAAAAAATCAAAAAATTTGCAAAAAAATGCAATTTTTTTGTCCAAACGACTCTACCACGACTCTACTCTGCGATTCTACAAGATTCTACACGATTCTACGATTTAGATCGCGACTCTACCACGATTCTACATTATTCCGATTCACGGTGCGATTTGGATCGACAGGCTGTCGTGGGTTCGTAGAATCATAAGATTCTAAGAGTAGGATCACGATTCTAACTACCTTGATCCAAAGGTACAACCGCTATCAAGTACCTAATGTTTTTCACCGGTCTTGTAGTTCACCTACAAAAGAATAATTAAGTTCTTTTAGGTACTCAAATTTGTTCGGATCCTTGGAAGTTAGTAACTAAGGCTTTGGGCACTCAAATGTTATTCTTTTTTGTGCCTAAAATTAAGGTGCCAATGAATTTAGCTACAATCTTACCATCTATAGATTTTTCTAAGCATGTAGTATGAATCATAAATACCATAGAACTTAGTTTTAGCAATTGAGTATGAATTTTGTAAATGTCCTACACTACAACATTTATTACAATATTTCCTATTTTATTTTACAAACCTTGCGGATTTATAAATTTGCTTCTTACCTTTCTTGAAAATAAACCCAAGTCTTTCTTTATTGAATGAACACCTTTGTTCACTCAACAACTTGTAAAGGGTAGCTTTTCCCTTGAAGCATCTTTCTAAACTCTTGCTTAGCTTGGTGACTTACTCTTTTAATTCATTGTTTTTAACAATGAGCAATGGATCATAAGATTTAACCATATTAGAAGTTGAATCAATTTTTGAACATGGCGTGGATAATAAATCATCACAAGATGTATAAGTATTAGTTGTTGAAATAATTTTAGGATTAACTTCTACTCTTGCCATCTAATTCATTATATCACAAGTAACTCCAACATTTGAATGAGATTTGTTAATGTCCTTAAAAAAGAGCGACTCATGAGCTTCCTTTAGCTCCTCATAAGAATCTTTTAGAGAGAAATACTCTTTCTTTAATACCTTAAATTTTGACTTCTCCTTTCCAAGGTATTCATTTAATTCTTCTAGTATATCCATTCATTCATCGTATGAAGGTTCATTGTCATTAATGGATTTTATCTTATCTCCTTTTGCCATGAGGCACGTAGGAATGGAGAAGAGTGACGACGCTTCCTTGATGGCAATGCCGATAAGTCCTCTCTTCTTTGAGGATCCTTCGTCATCGGAGTCGGAGTCCAAATACTCCTCATTGGATTTCCATTCTCCAACACAAGCTTCAATATTGCCATCTTTATGAAGCTTCTTGAAAAGCTTCTTCTTTCCGTTGAATTCCTTCTTCTTTGATGACTTGGCCTTGTCATCCTTCTTGTTTGGGCAATAAGAGGCAATGTGCCCCTTTTCATTGCACTCATAGCAACAAATATTGCTATAGCGCTTGTTGTTATTTGAGAAATACCCCTTTTTGCTCTTGTCAAAATTTGCACTCCAGAATGAGCGTCTTCTCATGAATTTATTCATTCTTCTTACATGGAGAGCGAATTCTTCTTTGGATTCTTCTTCTTCATCCCCCGTTTCATCACTTGATTTCACTTTTGCCTTAAAAGCGGCAATCCTTTTCTTAGAGGAGGATGGCTCCAAAAACTCTTCCTTGTCCTTCTTGTACAACTCATTTGTTACGAGGTTACCCAAGAGATCGGTTGCCGTCATTCTTGGCAATTCGGGTGAATTGAGAAGTAGTTGGTGCCCTAAGCATTTTTCTCACAACATCAACATCAGTTAGATTAGTGCCTAGGGCCTTGAGCTCATTTATAATGTTGTTAAGACGAGAATACATCTCAGTGATGTTTTTATGATGCAACATTATAAGTGTTTCATATTTGATCCAAAGCCTATGCAATTTAGTTTCTTTGACCGTGAATGTGCCCTTATGAATTTCCGAGAGCATAGTCTATATCTCATGAGAGGTTTCAAGGTTGCTCACTCGATTGAACTTATCTGCGTTCAAAGCTTTAAAAAGAGCATTCATAGCTTGAGCATTGAAGTGGGAGTTTCACTCCTCAAGATTCGTGGGATATGTAGGATCAAGTGCCAAAACGAAACCCGCACTAACAATTCTCCATATGCTTGGGCTCATGACCTTTAAATAAATCGACATTCTTATTTTTCAATAAGCACAATTTAATCCATCAAATAGAGGTGCATTGCCTATTAACATACCCTCATTAGTCATCCTTTCTCTCCCGAGACGGTTAAATCTAAATAAAAGAGAGATCAAGCTCGATACCACTTGTAAGATCAAGGATGACCGACTAGAAGGCGGGTGAATAGGCGGTTTCAAATTCTTGTACTTTAATTAACAATTTTAACAATAGTTGACTAATTAAGGAATTCTAGCACAAGTTAAAAATTATATTCAAGTATTATGCTAAGGTAACCCAAGTCTACACTAAAAAACTTCTAGCAAGAGTTCTACACAAAGTAAGAGCTAGAAATGTAAATAAGGAAACGTAGAGCCGAGAGAGAAAAACCACAATGAAGACACTTGATGTTTTTCTAGTAGTATCGAAGACTTGCCGGTCTTCACTAATCCACGTTGAGGAAACTTGAACAAATCAAGTTGGCTCCACACGAGCACTTCCCTCGATCACTAGAGTTGCTTTTCTCTTCTCTAGAGATGGTGAGCACAACACCACTTCACAATCGTTGTCAGGTCACTTCACAATCTTCTTTGAAAAGATCACTACGTAAACACTTCTCCAAGCCGTCTAGGTGCTAGTAAGCACCAAGAGTAATAAACCACAGCTTTTGCTTGAAGAAAACAAGTGCCAAAAAGATCAATCAATGATGCAATGCACTTGAATGCTCTCAACTACCTCAAAATGAGAAATGTGAGCAAATGGGTAGTAGAGAGTACACTAGAGGCCAAAATGTATTCAATGAGGTCCAAGATACTGAGCTTGGTGCAGGTGAGGGGATATTTATAGCCCCCAACCACAAAAGTAGCCGTTTGAAGCAAATCCCTGAAAAATTCAGTACTTGCGGTAGTACCACTGTACAAACCCGGTACTACCGCACTTACTGTTCAACGGTCGACTGCTATTCATTAAATGCTTCTAAACTAGCCGTTACAAAAAGGTGCGGTACTACCGCCCTCACAATTTCCGATACTACAGAGAGCAGTAGCACCGTTAGGCTAGAACAGAACTACCGATTTCCAGGTTCAAGAAACACGAAAAAAACACCATATCTGAAGAAAAAAATATACTGCCAAGTAATCATCTGTTCTATCGTACTGCGGTAATACCGCTTAAGATATGCATACATACCATCTTCAAAGGAGAAAAAAAACTCCCAAAAATATGCTCTCTGGAAAATATATCTCGCCAACTAGAATCCAGTCCTACCACTCTGCGGTAGTACCACTCATCAACTGCTGTCATACCGATTTTTTTGAAGAGTTATCTAGAAGCAAAACTAAATGCAATGCATGACACTTGGTTGATCACCATGGCACAAAATAAACTTTCAAGCTACTAGCCATAATCCCTCTTTATTTTACATCGTCTGGCCTACAAATCTGATCTTTTCTCCAATCACTGAGAACGATAAAAACTATAAAATGATCCTTAAGCTTCGTAATACCTTTGTCTTAGGCTATGTCGATCTTTTACCATCTTTGCATTGTCATATTCATGTCGTCATTCAAACTCCGGGACTAAACATCTAAAACATCTTAGCACACATATTAGTCCCAAAACATATTGTTGACATTAATTACCAACATCATTTTTACGGGCCTAGATGCTTTCAATCTCTCCCTTTTTGGTAATTGATGACAACATAAGTAATATGAATGAATGGAAGGTTTTGAATATAAACAAAGTTTATATTCTTGGTTTTGACTTTCGATTTGCAAATAATTCTTGAGATGAGTTCAAAGGAAATGGAGAATTAGTTGCTTTCGAAGTCAATCAATAAATAAGCAAAACTTCCCTTAAATATGTGCATGCGAGCCACGAGAAACATCAATGTTGTTGATGTCCTCCAACACAGGGACACGATCGGCAGCAGAAACCCGTCGGAGATGGTGGGGAGCACTCTATCTCTCCCTCCCTTAGTGGCATGGCCGAATAGGCGTGGAGGCAAGTAAAGCCAAATATGGGGCACTCGGTGAGGGCAGGGGCAGCTCGATTGAGGCATCGGTGCGAGGATTGGGATTGGCGAAGATGTGCGTGGGTGGCGGTCGACAAGATGGGGCGGATCGAGGATCAGAATCGATCTCTTAGCTGGTTGTGGAGAAAGGGGGAGGCGGCGGGAATTAGTTGGGGCGACAGCGATGATGGGGGAGCAACGACGGTGACCGATTTGTTTGGAAGGTTGAGGGAGCAAACGAGAAATCCGGCTCGAGCTAGGGCCTGCATGTCAACGCCGTGGAATGTGAGTAAGGGGAGGGGAGAATGCATCACTTACCACCACTAGGTTCTTTTTAAGTAGTAAAGATAAGAAATCGATGCTTGTGTGGAGATCATGTGATATGATCCTAATATTAGTGTGTTAAACACTTGGCATAAGTGCATGTGTTTGGGAGAAATCCATAGTTTAGTGGAGTGTCGAATGCTGTCAGGGTGTAGGCGGTCTGATCGGTCCTGGGGGGCGATAAATATCTTGCTATTATGTAAGTTATGAGGATATCCGAATCCGACTGAATTGAGTAGGTGTTCGATTCGTTACAACATTCGATTCGTTTTTGTATTTGACAATATTCAAATTCGTATTCATTTAAAAAATACAAATACAAATACAAATACGAAAAGACCACTATTCGATTCGTATTCGATCCGTTGACACTCTAGCTACCATCTGCGTGAAGTAGATGATTTAATCCTGATGCAATGAAGCTTTCATCGTGTTACATCAGTAGAGACATGCCGCAGCTGCAACCAGTAGATAAATCAGAAATGTGTTCCAACCCTGTCCACGAAATATCACAACTAGGTTAGCTTGCAACTAGCTAGGACATCAATCTATTCCAAGAAGCAACGAAACCATGGGCTGCTTCGTGATTGGCGGATTGAGTCGAAGCTCTGAAAATTACAAGCGATGTTTTCCCCTTAGCTAGCAGCTAGTGCCACTCGTAGCTATCTGAAAGCAGCACAGTTTACGCCACATTCAGATACTTTTCCTTGGTGCACTTCGCTGTGTATGAGCATCCAAATCAGATACGGTTCATGAAATCACTGAAACCGGAAAAGCAGTCACTTTGCGCCTAAATCAGATGACAAATATATATGGCATCTGACATGAACCGCAACAGCAACACACGGGTGCGCGCGATGGATCCCGTTTGTGGCCCCGGCCGTGGACAAGAACTACTGCAGTTTGACAAAGCAAATGATTTCGCAGAGACTTCTGAACAGACGGGACACAGCAACGGCCTGTGCGCCTCCAAGAACAGACAGCACCCGTGCTTGCAGGTACGATACTCCAAGCCCCGGGTTAGTTTGAACCGTTCAAGATGAACAGATGAACAGCGAAACAGTGGCCGGTATCGGAGAGAAGAATAAGAAGAGAGAAGAATAAGAAAAAGTTTTAACGACATTGGTTGGATCGTTTCCTCTCCTTGTATGGCGTCGTCTTGCGCGGCAACGATCGCGTGATTGATTTCTCGCTGTTGTGCAGAAGGTGACGCCTCGCTGTTGTCTCAGACCCAATTGGACCATTTGGTGAGAGGTGACGGTACGGCGCACTGTGGGCGCGGGCCTGCGATCCCTGCGGTTGACCGCGGAACAGTGGGGGCTCGGCTGCCTCCGGCCGTACTACACCATTGCTGCAACGACCCGTCCTCTAACGACGAGGCTGTTGCATCGTCGTACGGAGAGAGGCTGGGCATGTGATGTGATCCGGGTAGACGATGGGAACGAGCTAATTCCGAGCAGAGGTTTTAGCTGAGACATCAATTGTTTCGGGCCGGCGTGTCTCTGTGCCTTGCGGTTTCAGAACATCATAATTGGCGATTTGTCATGAGGGAGAAGAGAAGCACTATTAGAAAAGCAGATGGCAAATATGACATCAAATGTACTGTCACCAATAAGCTGGAGTATCTTATATATGTCGTTCTTTCTTGCGAGGATCTTATATATGTCCTTAACCATTTGCAATAAATTAACGTACCTACGTAGCAAACTTATATGACTTCTAAACACTAGAGAAAACTTGCAGTGTACTAGAAGCTCACTTCTAGATGATAAGAGGACGATACATTACACTTACATGCGAAGGGAGGGTTTGGGCCTCTTGATTTCTAAATCTGCTCCATGAAGTTGAACCTATGCCAAATAAGAGATAGTTTGGAACGGATTCTAAATGATTTGTTCTGTTTCCTATAGAATTCATGATCCAAAGTAGCTACCAGGGTTATTCGCTTTCCCAACGGTTGGTGGTGATGGGGACAAAAAAATTTTGTCGTTGAAGAAATGTCAAAACATACATAAACCTCCAAAAGTTCAGACTATAGTAGTAAATTTGATCTACAGAATGGACAACGCCGGTTTTAGATAAAAACTTATATGTGGCTAGCGTCTCAACCTCAAACACACCTCGTCTCAACCTCAAACACACCTTGCCCAATCTTTTCCTACAGAGGACCACCCAAATTCCGTGAACTATACATAAGGAAAACACTGCATGTCCAACAGGACTAGAAAAAAGAAAGACTTGAGCAAAATCAGCTTAGCGCGGTGCAGGGTTGGGCTTAACCTTGATGATTCTTGAATGTCTAGCCTAGCTGGGCTTAGCCCGGCTCATCTTCCCAAATAAGGAAAGTTGCCTGAGACGGTGCGTCCCACTAAGGAAAAATCCCACGAAGATTGAAGCATGCGTAGGACAGTTTATAATTTATACACAAGCTATTTCGAAGGCGTAAACTGGAGAGCACTACCTGACGTCGGACGAGTCCTGAAGGCGTAAATGGTCAATCGGCTTCACTGCCTTCGCCACATTCCTCACAATCCGCCCGCCAAGCCGCCGCCCATGGGATCCACCCGAACGCCACCGGCCTGCCGCCGCATTTTCCGTGACCTCGTCGCGCCGGTGTACGGAACCTGTTTGTTGATGCACGTCGTCGCGGTCTCCTAGAATCCAAACCAGCCCAACTCTCCGTGCCATCTATCCATCAGCGAGGAAGCGGAGTAGTATGACACCACGAACTGCGCCTCCAGTTCTCCTCCGAGGCAAGAACGCAGCGACCTTCGCACCAAACCAAGCCCTGAAGTTGCTAGACAAGCTCGCCTCGTCGGTTCGGTTGCAGGATGATGTGCATCCCCGTGATCATCCCGGCGCCCACCAGGCGTTCGACGAAATTCCGCACCGGGATGCCGCGGTCGGCTCCAACCGCGTTCTCTTCGATTACGGGCGGCGCGGGATGGTCCGGGAGGCACTGGACCACTTCTTGGGCGTGCGCCGCCGCGGCGGCGTGTCGACGGTGCCACACTGTCCTGTGTTCTCAAGGTTTGCGGGTCGGTGCCGGATAGAGTTCTTGGAGAACAGCTGCATTGCCTGTGCGTCAAGTGTGGGTTTGATCAGGCTGAGGTCAGTGTTGGTACGTCGCTCGTCGACATGTACATGAAGTGCTGCAGCGTTGAGGACGGGAGGGACGTGTTCGAGGGGATGCCTAAGAGGAATGTTGTCACATGGACGTCGTTGCTTACTGGTTATGTCCAGGGTGGGGCACATACGGATGTCATGGCGCTCTTCTTTAGGATGCGTGCCGATGGGGTATGGCCCAATCCATTCACATTTGCAAGTGTTCTCTCTGCAGTGGCGAGCCAGGGCGCTTTTGATCTTGGGCAGCGTGTGCATGCTCAATCAGTGAAGTTTGGATGCCGCTCGACCGTGTTTGTGTGTAATTCTCTGATGAACATGTACACAAAGTGTGGGCTGGTTGAAGAAGCCAAGGCTGTGTTTTGTGGGATGGAGATCAGGGACATGGTGTCGTGGAACACATTGATGGCAGGCCTTCTGTTGAATGGGTGCGAACTGGAAGCCCTGCAGCTGTTCCATGAATCACGAGCTGCTATGGCGAAGCTGACACAATCGACCTACCCTACTGTGATCAAGTTATGTGCAAACCTCAAACAGCTGGCCCTGGCAAGGCAGCTCCACAGCTGTGTGTTAAAACACGGGTTCCATTCGGATGGCAATGTAATGACAGCCCTTATGGATGCCTACAGCAAATGCGGCGTACTGGATGACGCTTTCAACATATTTTTGTTGATGCCAGGATCTCAAAATGTTGTTTCATGGACTGCTATAATTAGTGGGTGCATTCAGAACGGTGACATTCCTCTTGCTGCTGCTCTTTTAGCAGAATGAGAGAAGACAGCATTAAGCCAAATGAGTTCACCTACTCGACAATCCTGACAGCATCACTACCCATCTTGCCTCCCCAAATTCATGCCCAGGTCATCAAGACCAACTACCAGCATGCACCATCTGTTGGAACTGCACTTCTTGCCGCATACTCAAAGCTCGGTAGCACTGAAGAAGCCCACTCTATATTCAAAATGATTGACCAGAAGGATGTTGTTGCATGGTCTGCAATGTTGTCTTGCTATGCCCAAGCTGGCGATTGTGATGGTGCCACAAATGTATTCATCAAGATGGCCATCCAAGGCATGAAGCCAAATGAGTTCACAATCTCTAGTGCCATCGATGCTTGTGCCAGTCCGACGGCCGGGTTGACCAGGTAGGCAGTTCCATGCTGTTTCGATCAAGTACAGATACCAGGATGCAATCTGTGTAAGCAGCGCACTTGTTAGCATGTACGCAAGGAAAGGGAGCATTGACAGCGCTCGAAGTGTCTTTGAGAGACAAACGGATAGAGACTTGGTGTCGTGGAACTCAATGATATCAGGGTATGCGCAGCATGGTTACAGCAAGAAGGCCCTTGATACATTTCGACAGATGGAAGCTGCGGGCATCGAGATGGATGGCGTCACATTCCTCGCGGTGATCATGGGATGCACTCATGCTGGTCTTGTCAAAGAAGGCCAGCGATACTTTGATTCGATGGTCAGAGACCACAAGATCAGTCCCAACATGGAGCATTATGCGTGCATGGTGAATCTCTATAGCCGTGCTGGCAAGCTGGATGAAACAATGAGCCTTATAGGAGGCATGCCATTCCCAGCAGATGCAACAGTATGGCGCACATTGCTAGGTGCTTGCAGAGTTCACAAGAATGTTGAGCTTGGGAAGCTTGCTGCAGAGAAGCTGCTTTCACTTGAACCGCTTGATTCAGCTACATATGTGCTGCTCTCTAACATTTATGCGGCTGCAGGGAAGTGGAAAGAGAGGGATGAAGTGAGGAAACTCATGGACTGTAGAAAGGTGAAGAAAGAAGCTGGATGCAGCTGGATTCAGATCAAGAACAAAGTTCATTCGTTTATAGCCTCTGACAAGTCGCATCCTTTGTCAGACCAGATATATGCAAAGCTCAAGGCAATGACAACCAGGTTGAAGCAAGAAGGTTATTCTCCTAACACGAGTTTTGTGCTACATGACATGGCAGAAGAGCAGAAGGAAGCCATGCTGGTTATGCACAGTGAGCGGCTAGCTCTTGCCTTTGGCCTGATAGCTACATCACCAGGGACGCCCATTCAGATTGTCAAAAACCTACGGGTGTGTGGGGACTGCCATATGGTTATGAAGATGGTGTCGGTGATTGAGGACAGGGTGATCATCATGCGGGACTGCAGCAGGTTCCACCACTTCAATGCTGGGGCCTGCTCCTGTGGTGATTTCTGGTGAATGGAGCACAGAACAAACTGTTGATACATTAAACTCTGGCAATGCCATCCTTGAACAATGTTACCGGCAAGCTGACTCTGGAGTAATGGGTTGTTACATCAGCTACAAGCCTACAGGTAGTGTTACTGGGGCTTGCACAAGCATAGAGCAGCATTAATACCAGTGCTGAGGTTTGTTGGCATTGCTGCTGCATGCAGACATGATGGAGTTTTTGGCTTAATTGGTACTATTCGATGTCGAAATCTCAAAACTAGTCTTTTTCCGTGTGAAATGGTAAAAATGGCACTGTAGACGTGCCGGCAAGTGACATGTGTCGACTGCTGCGCCGTGGCCGCCCGGATCCAGCTTTGCGAGCGGTCAAACAGTGCATGACACTGTTTGGAACACTATATGACATTGTTTACACCACTATTTGATACTATTCGCAAACACTATTTGACATTTGTGGGAAGGCAGTGGAAAAATAAATAAAAAAACACTAGTAAACTAAAGTTTTTGTGGCTATTTGCCATAAAAATTATGCTCCTTAAAACATTGTTATTTTGATATTTAGGAGTCAGAGGAGCATGAAATATCCTATTTTAAAAAGAACCTTTTAAAAAATTGACCACCCAGATTTCATAATTCAGCTATCGATAATTGATCCATCCAAACTTTATTTAGAGTTATTCAACAAATAGGACTTTTCAAACTATTTTAGTCGGCGCGGTGTGTTCTAACAAATTGCTGTACTAGTAGTGTCCATTAGTGATTTTCGTCGTCCTTCAACAAATACAACATGTTTGGCATGCAAATCATGTAATACCTGTATATAAAGGAGGAGGTAGATATATGCAGTGACGGAACTTAGTGTGGGCCAAGCTGGGCCATCGCCCCCCTAGCTTTTTTTGGGAAAAAAATTGAACACCATGTTAGGCAAACACTGACTCTTGCGTTAATGACCATCTCCCTCCCTTATGAGCTCCTAATGAGTAATGACCACGTACTATAGCTCATGTCTTTCAACCTCCCTCACAGCGCAGCGGACTCCGTCGTCGTCCTTGGCCAGTTGGCCCCCCTTATCATTTGGCTGAAGCTCCGTCACTGGATATATGCACAAGTTTTTGCGTTCTTAACTCTTAACATCGTGTCCTAATTTATCTGATTTCTGGCAGGGGAATGTACACTTGAGAATAGGAGGACTCTGTGTGGCTTGTCATTACGAGGTCACTCACCAGAGCTCAGCACAAGGAGCTAAAAGAAAATATGCTTGGAAGGCTAAAGAGCATCTGAAAAATGTCATGAATCGGCAGAAGGATGAAGTTAGTAGTTACTCTGGATCCCAAGTATCTTTGAACCTTTTTTTGCAAAATAAAAAAGGATTTTTTTTTATGGAAAATCATCTGTCAGTTCTTAATTGCAATAACATTGTCTTATCGTAATGCTAAAAGATAGTGTTCCCCATGTGCTTACTATTGATGCTTTTCTCCTATATTAACTTCTCTAATTTCCATCGTTCCATTTCGTACAGCATAACATATAACGATTCTTTTGTGGATGACACAGTCCAACGTGTAGTAAATAGCTTGAGTTGGACAGCCGTATAATTGTCTTTTTCAAACACACGGTTCTATTTCACTGCTATTCTAAAATGTGACAGATTTGCTTTACTATGGGTTATTTCCCATTAATTTTCTTTTCACTGTAGGCAAGTGAAGCAACAGAGGTAAACAACAATTATTTGCTGGTTAGTGTCCCTGCCAGTCCCTACTCCTGACTTGTAGGGGTGAAAACGGATCGAATACGGACGGATAATGATTCTGCCATATTTGTTTTCATATATTTTCCAGATACGGATGTGAATACCCTGGATACGAATACAGATACAAATAATATCAAATATGAATACAGAGCGAATACGAATCAAAACGAATACGGTGATGGATATTTTTCAGAACATGAAACCCCTTAAATTGTATGTCAGAAATTAACGAAAATATATAACTAGTTTATTTGATACAAATATTCATGAATTGTTTATATTTTCAGCAACCACATATAACATTGTGTCGGGACTCGAAAGCTATTATTATAGTATTAACAATGCATGTTGATATTATAGAATTAGCAATGCATGTTGATATTATAGAATTAGCGATGCATGTTGATATAAAATAATATAATTTTTATAAAATAGGTACGACATGATCAAAGATCTATGACTTGCCTTCGTTAAAGGTTTGAGTTGCTTTAGCGGAAGGGTCCAAGAATTCTTCGGAAATACTAGAATCTATACGCGCGAAAAGAGCCAAATAAATACAATAATTCTAAATAAAATCCAAAAATTATCAAATTAGAACCAAAAGAAAGGTACTGAATTTAGAAACAAGAATGGATGGAATCGGAGTTCGTATGAGAGAGAACGAATGTCTAGAAGGTCACCTATTGGGCTTGTATTCTGGATATCCAACCTTGGTATTATCTGGATAATCTGTATTCGACAGATACTAGGGCTACCATATCCGTATTCGTTTACGATCTGAGAATTATCCGATAAAAATATGATCTGAGACAATCCAAATCCGAATCTGTTTTCGTCCAGATCGGTCGAAAACTATCCGATCCATTTTCACCCCTACTCCTGAGGATTTGAGGCTCCTGGTACGCTTATAGAATAGGTGGTTCTCGGTTCTCACTAAAATCGAAATTGAGAAGGCGAGGAGCACTCAGCTTTCACTAAAAAATGCGCTAGAGAGAGAGTAGGTTTCGGTTGTGAATCCACACCGATTGCTTCAGCATTTGCGCATATAAACAGAGTACAATGTGTACAAGCTATACAAGGAAGTACACATCAAATATGGTGTGATGTATGCCTGACTTTTCTCGTATAGTTTGTACTCTGCCTGACTTTTCTTGTATTATCACATGCATGTACCAAGTATGGTCCAATCCACACCATATTTGTGTACTTCCTTGTATAGTTTGTATACGTTGTACTCTATTTATATGCGCAAATACTGAAACAATCGGTGTGCATTCAATCCGCAGCACCAAATATGGTCCAATACGCAACATTTGCACATAATGTGTATGTCTGACTTTCCTTGTATTATCACATGTACTAAATATGGTCCAATCAGCACCATATTTATTGTGTATTTCCTTGCATAGCTTGTACACACTTTACTCTATTTATATGCACAAATACCGAAACAATCGATGTGGAATTCACAGCCGAAACCTAGTCTTCTTTAATTGCACTATTTCAGATACTTGTCAGCATTATTCCAGTAAAGAACAATAGAGTTAGTTAATTAGTGTTCATGCAGGTCGAGATGCCCACGGACATGTACGTCAACGCGTATGTTGACTTACGGACATGGCCCTTCCCCACGCACAACTTCACGCTCATGGTGACGAATTAATGTTTCAAATTTATACATTAAGATTGGTATAACACTAATAATTATTAATGTTAATCGAGGAACGTTAAAAGTGTACGGTTTTGAAGTTGGAAGTTGTTTTCGGACTCTGGCGATAGTTTAGGGTTGAAAATGGACATTTCCAATCAATAATGGTAAGCAAAATTGGCTCTAGGACACTGCAAAAATGTTGTATTTGCTTAAGGATGACAGAAATCACTGATGGACACTAGTACGGTAATTTGTTAGAACACACCGCCCACTAAAACAATACTATGTTGGTATTTGAGAGATAACAAGTTTGATAGCTAAATTATGAAATTATCGATAGCTGAATTATGAAATTTGGATATCAATTTTTAAAAGGTTCTTTTTAAAATAGGACATTCATGCTCCTCTGAATCCTAAACATCAAAATAACAATATTTTAACAGGCATGATTTTTGTGGCAAATAACCACGGTTTCTTAGTTTACCAATATCTTTATTGATTTTTCCATTGTCTTCCAGCAAACGTCAAATAATGTTTGCAAATGGTATCAAATAGTAGTATAAACAGTGTCAAATAGTGTTGCGAATAGTGTCACTTTTGTTGCAAATAGTATCAATAGTGTTGCAAATAGTGCTAATAGTGCTGCAAAATAGTGCCAATAGTATCAAAATAGTGTCAAATAGTGCCATGCATTGTTTGACCACTCACAAAGCAGGATACGGATGGCCACGTACGCAGGTGGATCCAGTGTACCACACATGTTATGCGCGCAGTGGTCCTATTTTGACCACGACGCTGTAGGTGACACATATCACATGCCGGCATGTCTGTAGTATCATTTTTGTATTTCGCGTGGGAGGACTAGATTTGCTATTTCAAGTCAAGCAGTGCCATTTAAGCCAAAAACTCGACATGCACAATAGAAAGGCTTATTGGTTTATTTGCATAAAGCAAAGATTTCTTTTAAATACGGTACTAAGTTCCAAAGCGCTTATTCTATAACTAAAATTCTCAATTTTATAGTCGATAACATTCACACAAGATTGGTGAAGGATACCTCCTATCACATGGCTCCTCGCCTAATTCCCATTTGGATAAACCAGTTTGAATAAGTCTTTTCAAGCAAAATCGAGTCTAACTTTGAGTAGTTCTCGCTAGCATATCCATAACCGCAGGACACGCTATTCGAATAGTTTTACACTCGCAGAGGTTGTACACTTTACCCACAAGAGATAATCAACTTTCAATGTCCGTCGACACACTTTCAAGGTGTGCGACTAAGTGATTATCACGAGGCCTTTACAATGTTCTCGTCTTAATGTATTTATGTCCGCTAAGGTTTCGCTACCATTGGATCGGCCATCCTCCGAAGCCCCTCTTGCGCTGAGATGGCTCACTGTCTCACCAACACCCATACCAACAACATAGCACAAATGACACTAAGACATCACAAATTATTTAGCCAAGTCCCGCCCACACAGACATGTGGTGGTACGGTAAGGCGTAGCATCATGCGCTCAAGACCGGTCCTAATCGACTTGGGCGACTTTCTATAAAACCCTGGACCTTAACCCTAACTAGATTAAGCGTGCATAAACTCCGCACTCCACCAATCATCCATTTCGCCAAGTCCAAATCCATTTTTATTTTATTTTCCAAGTCATTTGTAAACTCCCATGACACACCAATGCCAAGGGTACAATTTAAACAATAATTGATTGTTGGTCAAATTCCCAAATCGCATAAGTTTGGTCTATAAGCATGGCTAAGCAATACGTTTAAATGATCCTAGTTCATACTATCGTATCAACCGTGTTTTATCTAGGGTGACAATGTGTTTGATTCAATATCAACATTGGTCATACAAAGGATTTAGGCATAACTATAAATTTAAAATAGGAATTTATATTACTCAATATAAATAAGCATGCATTAATAATTTAAAATCAGAATATAAATAATTTAAAATAATGGGATCAATATGATCAAGGGTATAACTTGCCTTGCTTGATGAGGTGACATTGTTTTTTGTCACATCCCCAATTTAATAAAGCGGTTAATTATGCATCTCATGAGCATGCATCTTATTTTTAAACTTTTTGTGTACCTATTGTACTTGGAAAATCTCAAAATATAAATGAAACCTACACTTTAAATTGATCTCCAAACTAGAAACCGAAATTAATGCTACTAAAAACCTCTGAAAATAATTTATTCAAATACTATATTAATTATCATGAATTAATATAATTTTTCCCAAATTTTTGGGACTGGTTTGAACCCTAAGAAAATTCAAACACTATTAAAAGACCTAGTTTAAGTTTGAATTTATATATCACAAATTATATCATGAACAGTAGGGTTCAATAATTTTTATGGACACTAGGTTATCTCAGGAACCCCCACAAATAATTTCATGATTTTAGGAAATTTATTTCTATTTTTAAACCCCGGTCAAAGTAGGAAAAGCAAATTAAGTATCACCAACCCTAGTACTATTCTCGTGCCCAACTGCACTTGACTCGAGTCCGACCTGTCTCTTGACTCGGCCGAGTCGACTAATTGCACCTCCGCCAGGACCTTCAGATCTAAGATCAACGGCCCAGATCGCCTACCCTCCGACCGGTCCGACAGCACTCATCGATCCAAGCCGTCTCACGGGGATCCAACGGCTCACGTGGACTCACTTAAACGCAACTCGCGCGCGTGAGTCGCCGACGCTGTGGGTCCGCCTTCGTGGCCTTCTCCTACCTCCCGCTATGCGCAGAGCTAGCGCCACGCGCCGCTGCCGCTCCGACAGCACAAAGAACGGCGATGCTCACGCCGTGAATCCACCGCCCAATTGACCATCCTCGAGTTCGGTGACGCCGCCTGCCCAGCCCCTGCTCACTTAAGTAACCCCAAACGCCTCCCTTCCCATCTTTCCTCTCGGTCCGAGGAAAGATAGGCTTGTTCTTGCTCTCTTCACAGTGAGGTTTCCTCCGCGTGGTTTCCTCACCTCCCGATCCATGCGCCCATTTTTGCTCATCTTGGACCTCCTGTTCCTCTTGTAGCTCCTGACCATTACCGTGCTTCGGCATTTCCACACGCACGACCGAGAACTTTCTGTGTTCTTCATTCCGTGAGTTTTATCCCCACCTTTGCAGCGTCATATGGTGCATTGGGGTATCCTCAAGAGTTTCTCAATTAATTTCTTTGATGCTTCACAGAGGCCGAGTTCGGAGTTTCGGTCGTCGACTTTGTCCTTCGCTCTCGCCCGGCCGGTAAGCCCTGACCGATTCTTATGCTCATGAAGCATCCTCACATGGTCTTTGAGCTATCCCTATCACTCACTCTCTTCGCTTTGCTCCGGGCGCCTTCTCCACGTGAAGTCGTGCCGCCATCATCTTCTCCGACACCGTCGTCGCCCCTGTCATCTCCAAGCTTCCCCGAGCGCCCTTCTTGCTCGTAGTCGACCTTTGTGGTGCTAAGGCACCGCTTGTTTGGGCTTGCGGAGTTCGTTTCGTGTATCTCCACCGCTGGGTAAGCTTTAGCTCGCCATCTCCCGCTAGCCGCCGCTTTAGGCCACTTCGCCGCCGCCACCACCCTAAGGTGCGCATGACTATTGCGCTCCGTTCGAGCTTTGGTCGGCGCCTCGTGGACGAAAGCGCGAAAGCCGCCAGTAAGCGCGGCCGACGCGGCCGTTGTTTGTTTCGTCCGACAAAGCAATCAGAGTACGCGATTAGAGTAAATGACATGGCTACACCGAGGTTAAGAATCAATCTATCGCTACATGTGGGTCACAATTAGAAAACGTTAAGTTAATTAAGGGCTTGCAGAGTATGACATGTGGGCCTGATGGCGGTAAGTGGAAACGAGATGGTGAAGTATGTTTGATTAAGGAAAAGCGTATTCTTGATATGCTTAGAATGAATTTGCACGTTCAGAAGTAGAAGACGATTTCCGGAAATACGCCGCATGTGTTCTGGTGGGCGGGTCAAAGTTGACCGAGTCAACATCGTCTTGGGGCCGCCGCCACGATCACAAGCTAGCGTGAGGACGGTAGAAAAGTGTTAAATACTTTATGAAATTCGGAATCTATTAACATATACATCGAAATTGGTATTAACTTATAAAATGCATAACTAAATCATTTTAACTCCAAAATGAATGAAACCACTTCGATAATTTTCATATTTAATGAACTTTATATTAAAATTGGTTTCAAACTTCTCCTGTAACAGAGAGCATTACTTTGGAAAATGAGCTATTAACACTATTATTGTTACAAAAGAAAACACTAATAACTTTGAAAATTCATAACTAAATCATGAAAACTCCTTTGAGGCAAACTCAACTGTTTTGAACTTGTAATAATATTGCCTATTTATCCATGTAATCCATTTACTCACCATTGTTCTACAAAATTTCACTTCATAATTAAATTACATAAATAAAGACATATTGAAATCTGAATTCAAACCACCGTAACTTGCATATACTAAATCGAAATGAAATAATTCTTTCACCAAAAATCATTTAAAATCATGACTTAGCTACTGTAGAAAATCATGCATTTTTGAGCATTTTGAATTTTGAGGTATTTCTCGATGTTTATTCTGTATTGCATTTATATAGATTCGAGCCTATTGATATCGAATCTCCGCGATCGAGAGTGAGCAATTACTTTTCCAGCAAGGCAAGCATCCTTTGAACTTTCTTTTGCATCATATTTGATCCCATTTTGCTAGGGTAGATGCAATGATAATTGCTTGCATGATAGTCTTATATTGTCGCTTATTTTCGTTATGAATGGTTAGACACATCCTATTATCTTGTCATTGAGGCTATCCATGAATTATTCCATTACTGAAATGCTATGGTAGGATGAGTGAAGTAATGTTGTTCGAGTTTGCTTAGTCGCAAGTCTAGAACCAGAAGTTTGATTGTCGGAATAACCGACAATTATGGACAAACACAACTCTCCTCGATAAACTTTTGTTTCAGATCTTCAGATCTGTTTTATAAGTGAAATTTTGTCATTTTAAATGAGCTTTTGGTCCGGACAAGTGTTGGTTAGTGATGGTGCCTTCGTAACCAGATTTGGGTATGTGGTTTGGCTTGTCCGACAATTAAGGACCGAACTTTGGGTTGTTGCGATTCAAGCAAAACTCGCACTATCACACGTGGTATATGGGTGCCGTATGGTTAAGTAGGGGAAGGTTTTATTGTGTTGAGTCCCACGGTGGTGAAATTGTAAGGGCATGGGACCGTGAAACTCGTGTTCCTTTTGGGCCGATAGGATGGGCGTTAACGCCTTGTGTTTCCTAGGATATATAGGATGGAGGCGTTAACGCTTGTGTTTCCTAGAGCCATGGGTTGAGGACTTAGCTCAATGGGATCTTCTTGCTAAAACGATCGTATCTCGATTCTCTACCAGCATACCATAGGAAGTATGCTATATCTCGAGGCATCCGGAGGCTTACGGCTAATCAGTCGGTGGGTAAGTAGTACACCCCAGGTATAATCTATTCGAATAGCCGTGTCCACTGTTATGGACGCACCGCTGAAATTTGTGGTCGCTTATTGTTAGACTTGAAATTAAAATTGTGGTTATAACTTGGTATCGCCATGAATGGGATGTTCATGCTTATTGTTGTATCAAAGTGGACCGCCACTTTGTTGTTGGTATGATTCATTTGTTATTGAATTCATTACTTATTCACATGCTTTATTTTTACTTCAAACCTGATTTTGAAATGGCACGTGAAAACTAGTATGTGTAGGTTGTTCAGATTATGCGTCGTCTTCGCAAAACTAAGCCAATATGAGCCCTTCCTTTGAATGACCTTATGCATAATTATTTTTATTTGTGTAAGACTTGCGAGTACTTTTTGTACTCACCGATGTTTGCCTGGCTTTTTTAGGTGAGGACGACATCGAATCGACGAGCTTGCCTGCGTGTCGATTTAGGCGACACCGATGAGTAGTTTGCTATCATCTAGCTCCCGCTTGGTTGCCGATGGGTTGTGTGGAATACCACCGCTGGCCTTTTGGTTTATTTCCTTATTTACGCTGCTACTTAACACTTTCCTTTAAATTTGGCGGCCGGCCACTTGTATTAGATGTAAAATTGGAACTATGTTGTATGTCTTTGAACTATTTTATGTATGGATGTTGTATGGATGTGATCAACGTTGGATGAGAGTATGCTTATATTGGTCGCTGATCTTGGGAGCCAATATAAGTCATATTCGCTGCTCATGGCTTCCTATTTAACTCACTAAGTGCAGCTTGACTTGTTGGAGAACCGACAATCATGTAGTGCTCGCAGAGAGCTGCGCATGATCGCTCGTCGCTCTAGTTTGAGTTAAGTCTCTCATTTAGATGGAGTTAAGTTGAATCCATTCTTCTGAGATCTAGAGTTATGTCCCTAAGACCCGATTAGTCTAGGTCTTATGGAGATAACTCCGGTCCCCACAACACTGGTATCGTGAGCCATACTTACTGTCAGAGGTTAGAGATAGCACCGGCGTTAGAGTTAGTAAGCCTTCTTGAGTCAAATTATTTTTGAAATTATCAAATTAATTTCAGAAAGTTTAAGTTAGGAATATCTTTTATTCCTCATCCATCCTAGTATCTTTTCTTACCCTATTTCTATTTTTAAAGAAATCTTACCTTATTGTTCTTGCTTTTAGATGAGTCGCCAATACCGGTCAAAGAAACTCAAGCTGAGAACGTGGATGGATACCCGACGCTTCTCCGGGAAATGATGTGGAGGGCGAACTTCACCTATCAGCCATCTTACGCCATCTATCGCCGCGACAGGGCCGTGCATGGAGGAATACTTGGCCGTGATCAACATCATCGCGACGAGTCACGGAGTATCCCATATTGTTTCCAGCACGTGGCACTTCTGGAGGCCATGGCTTCACTAGAAGTGGTCTGTGGCTGAGCCATCTCCGTTATGATCTCGACGGAGTTGTCTCACCGCCTTACTACCATTTTCCTATGTGTGAAGCGTGGCACCTGAGGTGGACACCTTTTCCTGATTCGCTTGGGGAAGATCCTGTGTTAGGCGGCTGGCAAGATTGGTCCATACCATGGACCAAATCCATCGGCAGACCTGTATGAGTTGTAATGAGACACGCCAACGCTCATGGTGGCCCAAGAGCACCTACAACTCATGTGTAACATGGGGATTATTGACCGCCACGTGGTTTATGGCACGAATGAGATTTCCCATATGCTTCGCCACCACCGATGTACCGCCTTCCTGGCGCGTGGCATGTACCCAACTGGGGCGCAGACGCCGTGTTTGCATGTCGCTTGGTTTTGCTCGCATCAGAGGATGGAACTCGCTGGAGGCCATGTGATAGAGCAAGGCTCCCTGCTATGCTCTTCCTAATTTTGGAGACCCGATGATACGATCCCCGAGGCACATCTTTCGACGAGTTTCCAGAACTTTGACCTAACAACATTTAGGATGTTGTAGGCGTAAGCTTTTGGGCAAGCATGTATCTTTGATTTCTCGTAATAGGCTAGTAATAATTGAACTCTTAATGTTTCTCTTGCAAGAACTATATTTCGTAGTTGCTTTTCCTGCCCTATGAATGTAATTGCTTTGGAAAAATTATGATTTGAAGTCATGAATCTTGTATCGCCTTAGTGCCTTTGTACGCCTTTTGGTGTTATGTTTTGGTGCATTTTATATCATTATGCATGCTTAATTAAGAATTTGTGCTTGCTGTCCAAAGTTTTATTATTCACACTTTGCCAAAGAATCTTGGTCTCTTTTAACATTCCTTGTCACATCAGATGTCGTGCCCCAACACTCGTGCTAGAGCTCGGCCATGATGGGGATCTCCACCCAGGCACTCGCTCGCATGCAGAGTGCAACTTTACGCCGCGAGAGAGGGGTGAGCCCTCTCAGCAAGACCATCTGCGGGATGCCTCGAGGAAGTGCTTCCTCCGCCACCTACTATGGCGGAAGTCTCTGCTCAGACGAGGGAACAGATGGATCGCACCAGATCCTCGGAGGCTATAGCTCGCACACTTCTCCTCGCTCCCAGAGGCAAGCAGGGGAGGGGACATCGAGGCAGCTGGGGGTCTCGGCCAGTTTCTCGCGAACAAATCCTCCCACCTTATGTACCGAGACCCTATGGAGGAAGATTACCGAGGGATGTGGAGAAGAAACTAGCCATTGCTCAATGCACGGCGTTAAGAGAGTTTTTTTGCCGCCTATCACCGAAGGCGCCGCTAGTGCGTGGTGGGATAATTTTTCCGCCATGCACCCGACGACGTTCCATCATGGAACGACTTTCGTGCGCTTTCTGGGAGGCCTATATTCCCGATGGGGTCATGTCCATCAAGCAGCAGCTTTTGCTTTGAAGCAAGGAAGGAAGATCACATCGAGTATCTTCAGAGTTCAACCTGGCCCGCTATGCCCTGGATGACGCTCTCCACAGATGCTCAGCCACGCAACGGCTCATGGGCGGTTTGATCGAGGAGATGCAATGGCTTTAGCCAGACATGACTTCTGTGAACTTCCAAGACATGGTGAACAAGGCCATTGTAGTGGAGCACAAGAGTGTGGCGTGGAGGAGTCCAGAAGAGGAAGAAGGCGCTGCCTCTCTGCTAGTGGCGTCTCTCGACAACAAGACGGCCGCTCAGCACCTCGCTCCTCAGTGCTCCAGCAGCTATCGAGGTTTCTGGCGCCGCACGACCTTCTCCACCTGGCAGGCAGGCAGCACGGGGGAGTAAGAACTCCCAAAACAGTGGTACATTCAAGCCTAATGTCACCTGCTTCATTGTGGTCGCAGGCCACTATGCTTCTTCTTGCCTCGCCAAGCCGGGAATGCCGCAGTTTATCGTGTTCTACACCACCGGCGTGGCAAGACCTACACCACCTCCCGTGGCAGCATCTACCCTCCTCGTGTCCTCCAGACGTGGCCGAGTGAACCACGCCACCGCCGAGGAGGCGAGCGACGCTCCGCACGCCGCTTTGGGTACACTTCTTGTTAATTCTTGTCCAACATCGCTTTATTTGATTCAGAGCATCTCATTCATTCATCAAAGGAGAATATGCTGCACTTAATCATTTTGAAATACATAAACTTCAGCCACCTTATCAAATCCAATCACCGGATCTTTTCCAAACCGATCAAGTCCGCCGACGTAAAAGTGGAAATTCAAAATGTCAACTTCTTGGCAAACTTAATTGTGCTAAAATCAGTGGGTATTGATGTAATCTTGGGGATGGATTGGCTGTCCAAAACCAGGAAAGATCGACAGCTCAGGGGGTCTATTTCTCGTCACTAGTGAAGACTGCAATCAAGTCGCTTTTGCACCTTCGTGGGCGCTCTCATCTCTATGCCTGGAAGCTTATACCTCTCTTGAACTTGAGAAAGTGCTCGTGGTGTGTGAATACCCGATGTATTCCCGAAGAACTCCTGCATGCCTCCCGATCGAGAAGTCGAGTTCGTCATCGAGCTTGTACTCTGACTGATCACACGATATCAAAGCGCCATACCGATGCCTCCTAATGAATTGGAAGAATTGAAGAAGCAACTCCAAGAACTTCAAGACAAGGGGTTTATTAGGCCGAGCTCCTCACCTTGGGGATGCCCGCTATCTTTGTCAAAAAGAAGGACAAGAGTTTGCGGATGTGTGTTGACTACCGTCCATTAAATGAAGTCACTATCAAGAACAAATATCCGCTTCCTGATTGATGATTTATTTGATCAATTGAGTGGAGCCCAAGTATTCTCCAAGGTTGATTTGCGCCAGGCTATCATCAAATTAAAGTTCGAACCAAGACATTCAAGACAGCATTCTCTACTCGCTACGGGTTGTACGCAGTACACTGTCATGTCTTTGGTCTCCGACGTAATGCACCGCAAGATACTTCATGAATCTTATGAATTCAGTGTTCATGGAGTATTTGGATAAGTTTGTTGTTGTATTCATCGACGACATCCTTATCTACTCAAAGTCCGATGAAGAACACGAGCAACACTTGAGGATTGTGTTGAGAAGCTTCACAACATCACTTTATGCCAAATTTAGCAAATGCGAGTTCGCTTCATGAAATTAGTTTCTTGGGGCATGTCCTATCCAAGGGCGGTATTGTCGTTGATCCTAGCAAAGTTCAAGATGTCCTTGATTGGAGACAACCCGAAACATTACCGATATTCATAGCTTTTGGACTTATGTTACTACCGCAGATTCATCCGTAACTTCTCCAAAATTGCAAGGCCAATGACTCAACTTCCGAAGAAAGAAAAGAAGTTCGAATGGTCACCAATGTGAGGAGAGCTTTCAGATCCTAAAGGAATGCTTGACCAAGGCTCCAGACTCATCTTGCCCGACATTCACAAGAACTTTGACATTTATCGCGATGCGTCTCGCCATGGGCTCGGTTGTGTTCTTATGCAAGAGGGTCGAGTGGTAGTTTATGCATCAAGACATTGAGACCACATGAGTTGAATTATCCCACTCATGATTTGGAGCCAGCTAGAAGCTTGTTCATGCTCTCAAGATTTACGACATTACCTACTCCGCAATCGCTATAAATCTACACCGACCACAAGAGTCTTAAATATATCTTCACCCAAGGCGATCCGAACTTGAGGCAAAGGAGATGACTTGAGTTGATCAAAAGATTATGATTTTGGACTCCATTATCATCCAGAAAAGCAAATGTGTTCTTGATGCCCTAAGCGAAAGTCTCAGCAACTGCTTATCTCCAGAGCTCCCATTTCAAGAGCTTTGTGTCGCGATGCAACGTCCCAGACTGAGATAATTGAGGAAGGTTCCTTGCTGCCCTTAGTGTGAATTTTACACTAGAGGACCAGATTAGAGAAGCCTAGAAGACTGATGAGGAGGTAGCTCAAATCCGAGAAGAAGTAAAGCAAGACAAGGCCAAGTGCTTTAAAGAAGATGCACAAGGCACCTTATGGTTTGGAAACTGTTGGTGGTGCCTTGCGATCACGCCTTGAGAGAACTAATTCTCAAGGAGGCCCATGACTCCAAGTTTTCTATCCACCTAGGTAGCACCAAGATGTACCAAGATCTTAAGCGACTATGGTGGAGCCGATGAAACAAAGACATCGCTCAATTTGTTGCCGAGTGTGATGTATGCCAAAGAGTTAAGGCCGAGCATTTGAAACCGGCAGCACTCCTAACCCCTGCCCATTCCCAAGTGGAAATGGGAAGAAGTTGCATGGATTTTATCACCGCCTTCCAAAACTCAAGCTGGTCCGATTCTATATGGGTGATTGTTGATCGTCGACGAAGGTTGCCCATTTCATTCTCGCAAGACCACCTACCATGGGGATAAGTTAGCTGAGCTTTATATCTCCGAATTGTTTGTCTCCATGGTGTACCAAAGGTCATCATTTCGATAGAGGTCCGCAGCTTCACATCTTACTTCGGAAGTGCTTACATAAAGCAATGGGGACCAATCTATCTTTCGGCTCAGCTTACCACCCACAAACAGATGGGCAGACTGAAGGGTGAATCAAATCTTGAAGATCTTCTCCGGCATGTGTGATGTCCTATAGCAAGAACTGAGAAATGTTTACCATTTGCGAGTTCTCCTACAACAATAGCTTCCAATCAAGCATTCAAATGTCACCATTCAAGCATTGTATGAGAGCTTGTCGGACACCCTTGAACTGGTCCGGTCGAAGAGGCCGCTGATGGCCCAACCTTGGTAGAGGATGCAGAAGAACAAGTTCGTGTCATCCGCGAACGACTTCCGACTACCAATCCCGCTGAAGTCCTATGCCGACCGTCGCCGCCGTGAGTTGAGCTTTGAGGTGGATGATCATGTCTATCTTAAGGTTTCTCCAATGAAAGGAACACATCGTTTCCAAGTCAAAGGCAATTGGCACCTCGCTACATCGGACCTTTCCGAATTCTAGCAAAGTTGGGACCGGAGCTTATCAAATAGAGTTGCCACCATCACTTGTGGATGTACATGATATCTTCCATGTTTCACAACTGAAGAAGTGTCTTCGCATCCCAACCAAGCAATCGAACTGAAAACTTGATTTGCAACCCGATCTTTCTTATCGGAGCACCCGATTCGTGATTCTGAGGAGAAGGAGCGCAAGACACTAAATCGCGCAATCAAATTCATCAAGGTTCGAGTGGAGTAACCATACTGAAGATGAAGCAACTTGGGAGCGTGAAGATCAACTACGAGCTAGCTATCCCGATCTTTTCCTTCCACTTAAAATATCTTCGAATCAAGAAAGGAAAGTTTAAACAAAGCAATGGGAAGGAAAATGTAATAGCTATTCCTTGTAACCCTACAAAGATATCTTGGCACTATCTTTGAAGGAAATCAAGACAACAGATGTTTTGTTTTCTCTTAGAACCTTCTATCCAACTTCACTCTATCGATCTCTGGGTCGAGATCTTTTGTATAAGGGGGAGGTTTGTCACATCCCCAATTTAATAAAGTGGTTAATTATGCATCTCATGAGCATGCATCTTATTTTAAACTTTTGTGTACCTATTGTACTTGGAAAATCTCAAAATATAAATGAAACCTACACTTTAAATTGATCTCCAAACTAGAAACCGAAATTAATGCTACTGAAAAACCTCTGAAAATAATTTATTCAAATACTATATTAATTATCATGAATTAATATAATTTTTCCAAATTTTTTATGCATGGTTTGAACCCAAGGAAAATTCAAACACTATTAAAAGACCTAGTTTAAGTTTGAATTTATATATCACAAATTATATCATGAACAGTAGGGTTCAATAATTTTATGGACACTAGGTTATCTCAGGAACCCCACAAATAATTTCATGATTTTAGGAAATTTATTTCTATTTTAAAACCCTGGTCAAAGTAGAAAAGCAAATTAAGTATCACCAACCCTAGTACTATTCCTCAGTTCGAACTGCACTTGACTCGAGTCCCACTCCGCCTTGACTCGCCGAGTCGACTCAATTGCACCTCCGCTTTGGGACCTTCAGATCTAAGATCAACGGCCCGGATCGCTTACCCTCCGACCGGCCCGACAGACTCATCGATCTGCGCCGGTCCACGGGGATCCAACGGCTCACGTGGACTCACTTAAACGCAACTCGGGCGCCGTTGAGTCGCGACGTTGTGTCCGCTCGCCGTGGCCTTTCTCCTCTCTCCCGCTATGGGCGCAGAGAGCTAGGGCCGCCACGCTGGCCGCGCTGCTCCGACAGCACAAAGAACGGCGATGCACCACGCCGTGAATCCACCGCCCCAATTGACCATCCTCGGAGTTCCCAAGTGACGCCGCCTGCTCCGCCCCTTGTCAAATTTTGGTAACTCCCTAACGCTCTTCCTTCCTCATTCTTCCTCCTGGTCCGAGGAAAGAGAGGCTTGTTCTTGCTCTCTCTTCATGTGTGAGGTTTCTCCGTGGTTTCCTCACC